>JALMGJ010000001.1:125905366-126392866 GCA_023362775.1 Charina bottae
GCTATGGAAATCAAATGTAAGCAACCCCTGGAGGTCTGGATGTGGAGTTACACTCAAAAATTAAAGTGGAAAAGAACACTACAGACTGATCCAACGTTGATGTAATGTCCTTAAAACAAGTCAAAATGAGGCTCAGTAGTGTGTGTGGCCTCCACGTGCCTGTATGACCTCCCTACAACGCCTGGGCATGCTCCTGATGAGGTGGCGGATGGTCTCCTGAGGGATCTCCTCCCACACCTGGACTAAAGCATCCCCCAACTCCTGGACAGTCTGTGGTGCAACGTGGCGTTGGTGGATGGAGCGAGACATGATGTCCCAGATGTGCTCAATTGGATTCAGGTCTGGGGAACGGGCGGGCCAGTCCATAGCATCAATGCCTTCGTCTTGCAGGAACTGCTGGCACACTCCAGCCACATGAGGTCTAGCATTGTCTTGCATTAGGAGGAACCCAGGGCCAACCGCACCAGCATATGGTCTCACAAGGGGTCTGAGCATCTCATCTCGGTACCTAATGGCAGTCAGGCTACCTCTGGCGAGCACATGGAGGGCTGTGCGGCCCCCTAAAGAAATGCCACCCCACACCATTACTGACCCACTGCCAAACCGGTCATGCTGGAGGATGTTGCAGGCAGCAGAACGTTCTCCACGGCGTCTCCAGACGCTGTCACGTCTGTCACATGTGCTCAGTGTGAACCTGCTTTCATCTGTGAAGAGCACAGGGCGCCAGTGGCGAAGTTGCCAATCTTGTGTTCTCTGGCAAATGCCAAACGTCCTGCACGGTGTTGGGCTGTAAGCACAACCCCCACCTGTGGACGTCGGGCCCTCATACCACCCTCATGGAGTCTGTTTCTGACCGTTTGAGCAGCCACACGCACATTTGTGGCCCACTGGAGGTCATTTTGCAGGGCTCTGGCAGTGCTCCTCCTGTCCCTCCTTGCACAAAGGCGGAGGTAGCGGTCCTGCTGCTGGGTTGTTGCCTTCCTATGGCCTCCTCCACGTCTCCTGATGTACTGACCTGTCTCCTGGTAGCGCCTCCATGCTCTGGACACTACGCTGACAGACACAGCAAACCTTCTTGCCACAGCTCGCATTGATGTGCCATCCTGGATGAGCTGCACTACCTGAGCCACTTGTGTGGGTTGTAGACTCCGTCTCATGCTACCACTAGAGCGGAAGCACCGCCAGCATTCAAAAGTGACCAAACCATCAGCCAGAAAGCATAGGAACTGAGAAGTGGTCTGTGGTCACCACCTGCAGATCCACTCCTTTATTGGGGATGTCTTGCTAACTGCCTATGCTTTCCGCCTGTTGTCTATTCCATGTGCACAACAGCATGTGAAATTGATTGTCAATCAGTGTTGCTACCCAAGTGGACAGTTTGATTTTACAGAAGTGTGATTGACTTGGACTTACATTGTTGTTTCAGTGTTCCCTTTATTTTTTTGAGCAGTGTATATACACATACACATACACATCTGTATGTATGTATGTATGTATGTGTGTGTGTATGTATGTGTGTGTGTGTGTGTGTGTGTGTGTGTGTGTATATATATATATATATAGGAATACACCTGCAGTCTTGTATATACAGTACATACCAGGAGTAAATCGTACAGAATGCAAGTTTAATTCTGAATAGGTATGTAGAAGATTGCACTGTAAATCCAAGTTTGAAATTACTTACACTTTTAAAAGAAGCTGCAAATTCAGCAACACCTGGTACTGGAGACAAGACAGTTAATGCAATTTAGGTTTTTTTTTACATTTTTCTACAACTTCAAAAGCAATTACAACTTCTGTCACTCAATTAAATAGCTAAATTTAAATTCAGCACAGCTGTTTATTTTATCTTACTTCATACTCAGTTCTGATACTGAGTCAAGCTATTAAACAATGTTTCTGTAACATTTGCATTTAGTGTTTAAACTTTAGTGACTATTTGTATTATACTATTATTTTCTGGTTTGTCACCAAAACATCTTTCCATCCACACCACTTTTTTTAAAAATAAAAACTGTAGCACTTACAGTATAAACCCTACATGTCTATTCACAACATTCAGTATGATTTATTTCCAGGTAAATGCACACAGGCTCAACAAAATTTACTTCTGAAATAAAATGTGCAGGATTACCTTCTTGAACTCTTTTAAATCTCTGCCTATGAATAAACATGCCCAAATCTTAGCATGTTAGAAGCAATATCTATTTTAATAAGACAGCTCATGAGAGAATCATAAGTATAAACAAACATAATTAAAAGGGCACTTATGACTTACCACAGTAAAAACCCATATATATGTAAAAAGGTAAAGGTTTCCCCTGCACAGTCGTGTCCGACTCTAGGGGCCGGTGCTGTACCAGCAACTTATTTCCCATACCAAGAAGATATTGTTCTTGCCTTACCACTTTTGTATCTTACCAAATTTTAATGGTTCATATATTTTTTCACAGATACAATTTTTACCCCTATCTCAAATATTTTAAGACAAACTCAAAATGGTTAAAGGATTCATCTGCCCAGTTCTGAAATTATTCTGATGATGTCTTTAG
Source organism: Charina bottae (assembly GCA_023362775.1). NCBI lineage: Eukaryota > Metazoa > Chordata > Lepidosauria > Squamata > Charinaidae > Charina > Charina bottae. The sequence continues at coordinate 125,907,919 of JALMGJ010000001.1, forward strand.
TAAGCAAGAAATTGCATCTGATTCAGATTGAAATATGCTGAACACATGCCTAGTCTTTCCTTTTTGTTTTTGCTCCAATATATGAAAACAACAGCTCTTTTGGAGAGCAGTAAATGCAAATATAATCATTTATGCAACATTTACTGTTTGCTTTATAGGAAGGCAATGAGATCCTACTCACCTACCTCTTCCAGTAGAACTAAGGAGCGAAGAAAACTTCAGGACAATAGACAATATTACATTCCTTATACAGGCCCTGATTCTCTTTTGCACAAACAAAACATTTAGAAACATGAAAGAGAAACATGGAGACCCTTTTCCAGTTGTATAAAAATATACCTCACCTCTTAACTCCTGAATAAATAGGGAATAACCACATATTTCATTAACACAACTTTATTATATTTAAAAGTAAATTAAATATGACAAAATGTAATTTTTATTCTGGCTCTGAATAATTTTTGAAGCAAGAGCCCTGGCCTGCTACTCAAAGGTGGCATTTAGCTTTTTAAAAAGCTATGTAACCCTGAACTAGGTGAGCTATACAATGTTATACAATACTGAGTATACTTCTTGAATATACATTTTTAATGTCCTAGGGATCCATTCAAAAACTTTAGAAATTTAGACATACCTCTTTTTCCACATCTCAGGAAACAAGTATGTAAAAAGTCTAATTATTAATCCTTACCATGGAAGCGTCTTGGGACAATGCTGGCTCTTCGGCTAACAAACGGAGATGAGCACCGCCCCCTAGAGTTGGACACGACTGCACAAATGTGCGGGGGAACCTTTATCTTTACCTTACAATAGCATCTTACTAGAGATATCAACTCTTTAGCTGTAGGTTATAAAGTTGGTTCACACTATTGTAATCAACAATGATTTACTTGTCACTCAACTACTACTTACATTGCTCTGGCCACAGGTCTGGAGATGCCCTGTCCAACTTTTCAAAGCTCAGCAATGAGGCTTCCAAGTCTGAACCTAGAATTATATCAATCATCATATGTAGAAAACCAACCCTAAGCAAAAAAGCAGTAACACCATTTTAGACTAGTGTATAACATTTACCTGTGGGGTGCAGAACTTCTTTAAGATGTAGCTTGGAACATGAAAAAGGAACAATTTGCCTCCCAAACTGCACTATTTCAGTGACACTACACCGATAATGCTATGCTCCTATGCATATTTCTTTGGAAGTAAGACTAAGCTGAAGTATTCTGGGTATGCATCCACAGAATGTAGCTGCAATAGTTACTAAGGTGATATGAGATTTGGCAACTCCCAAATCATAAGAAGCACCTGATTTATCCAAATCAGTTCATTAATTCATGTAGTTCCACACTGCTTAGGTCAGTGGTTCTTAAATTGTTTGACACAATTACACCTTTTCCTGGTCTCAAATAAGTCATTACCACCACAAAAAACTCAGACTGTTGTTTGACACATGTGTCTCAACAGAGCAGTCCCAAACTGGATCCTCAACTCACAAACAAGCAATTACAAATTGCTCCATTACTACCAGGACATGTCCAAATTACCCCAGGTTAAGAACCATTGGCTTAGGTCTTTTCTCACTGCTGAATTAAGTGCTATCCACTCATCCTTGAATTTGCAGAATATACCAGCATTACCAATTCCTAACCAATCTTACTCCCTTGTTCCCAGTCACTGCAGCCACCGGATTTCCCTCCAAGGAAATTAATGGATGACAAAGCCTAACAGATTTTGCACCCCTTTAGGCTATCCTTGGGTAATGTCAGAATAAAGAGGAAAACAAGAATTTACCACCGCACAGTAAGGACAACTTTAGCCTGTCTTTTTATCAGCTTAAGAGGAAAGCAACACCATGGGACACAGAAAAGGAAGGGCACGTTTGTACCAAGGTTAGGTGTAACCATGAGAAAAGTACTTACTATGTCTAGCAGCCCCTTTCCAAGATCCCAAGCAAAGAGAGATTTTTTCCAAGCTTCTTTTATTAAGAAACAGAAAACTTTTTACATGTAGCTCATCTGCCCAATTTTCCCAGTAGTAATGTATGGCTGTGAGAGTTGGACCATAAGGAAGGCTGCCGAAGAATTGATGCTTTCAAACTGTGGTGCTGGAGAAGACTCTTAAGAGTCCCTTGGACTGCAAGGAGGTCAAATCAGTCAATCCTAAAGGAAATCAACCCTGACTGCTCATTGGAAGGACAGATACTGAAGCTCAAATACTTTGGCCATCTAATGCGAAGAGAGGACTCACTGGAAAAGACCCTGATGCTGGGAAAGACTGAAGGCAAAAGGAGAAGGGGACGGCAGAGGATGAGATGGTTAGATAGCATCACCGATGTAATGAACATGAATTTGAGTAAACTCGGGGAGACAGTGGAGGACAGGAAGGCCTGGCGTGCTATGGTCCATGAGGTCACAAAGAGTCGGACATGACTAAACGACTGAACATCTGCCCAAGGCTGATCTACCACAATCTTCCCTGGCCTGTGGCTTCCAGAATGCAAGGAACTGCAGGCTAATACATTGGGAGCATAAGTTGGGAAAGACTGATTTACTCCATAATGATAACATTCACCTTGTGTGCCACTGTTGGCACTTAGTGACGCAAAGCACAAGCCAACTGTCATTCCCCAGTAGTAATTGTATAGATTACTAAGAATAGGATCAAACCAACTAGAGATCTACTTTAAATCCTAACGGTCATTTTAACAATTTGTTTCTCAATGAGCTTCCGTCAAACAACACCCTAAGCACGTTCGTTCAGAAGTGAAGTCCCATTATACCAAAAAGAGAGCGTTCCCACCTCCGTTTACAGGGGCCTATGGCTAATTAACCCCAAAGTCAATATATGCTTACTCAAAAGTAGATAGACTGCAAGCGTAATATGTAGGAAGACAGAATATTACAAACCTCTCCGTCCTCCTCAACGTCTCTTACCTTCCGTAGAGACCGCCATCTTATCCCATCACATGACAACAAACTCCCCACCCCTTTCACGCGGGAGTCTACTATGACAGCTCCTTTTCGAACAAGCCAGAAACGCTCCGCCCCCTTTTTCTTATATTCTGCCTCTTTCCAAACTCTAGAGGTCGTAGCCAGGGAAAAGAAATTATCCACTCAGGTTCCGCTTGGAGGGGGCGTTTACAGCCAAGTAGCCAATGGAATCCTCCACTTGACGGGGCAGGAGCAAGCTGGGCTCTTTCAATATTTATTGGCTTGAGAGAGCGCCCCGGAGAGGGGGGAGAACTTGGTTCGGGTTGTGATCCCATTGGCCAAAGGCAAGGTGTGGGCGGGGCCCAGCTGTTGAGCTAGTAGTGGGCCGGGCGCTTGTCGGCAGGTGGTCGTTGGCAGGATGGCGGTTGTGGCTGCAGTTCGGGGGTCCCAGGGAGGGCGGCGCCTCTGGTTCGAGGTGAGGTCGCGTGAAGGAGACGGAGCGTCTCTGATGGGCGGGGGGTTCGTCTGGTCTGCACGTGCAGAGTTCAGGGCTGCCATTTGAGTGGCGGGGGGATCTTTCTCTCCGTGGCATCTTGCGCGCTGCTCTGCTCCGCGCAGTTCAGTGACTTATGTTCCCGAGACCGGGTGGGGAGGGTGTTCCCTAAAGTCGGTGGCGTTTTGCCCTGGAACGGGATAGACCCTCGACGATTGTCCTGCTGGCCGCCCCTCCGTGCAAGAGCCTTAACATCTGGGTCGCCCTCGGTGAGATCATGCATGACTAGCTTAGGGTTTTGTGAACTTCAGATCAGCGGCGCGTTAACTTAAGGGCTGTTTGAAAGAAAGCAAGCAGGGGTAGGATCTCGGGATCTGTGAAAATATATGTTCTGCGTATGCATAGTTGGCTTAGGAACGGCCTTGTCGGATCAAACCAAGGTCCATTAGGTCTCCGTTGTGTGCAAGACGTTGATTACTCTGGAACTGCAGTACAAAACGAAAAGCTGACCATCCTTTAGTTCGTAATTCTCCTGCCTTCTTCTTAAAAGCTCTTCTGCATATAGGGTAGTCTTGTACATGTTTATTTTGAAGTGTCTGTTCTCCCTGTAAGTATACCAGCTGGGGAGCTGCAGTTGTCAGGGCCGTAACGGGGGGGGGGGGGGGGGCCGCAAGCGGGGCATGTGCCCGGGGCGCCGCGCTGGGGGGTGCGCCAAAATGACAAAATAACCCATGGGGGGCGCGGAATCCTTGTTTGCCCCGGGTGACAGACCCTAGTTCCATCCCTGGCACTTGTAGGGGGACTCCATGAAGATTGGGATGGGGGGGGGGGGCTTGTGGGCTGCAAGAGAGTGCAGACAGGCCTCCTGCACCTCATTTGCAAATTCCTGGGCCTCCCAAGAGAGGACTTTCAAAGACTTTAAGGCAATAAGGCTCCTAAATCTTAGAGAGGAATTTGAAGTGAGGTAAAAGTTGCATAAATAAATGAACCTCCCCCAAATCAGTCCTGTTTTTCCCAGGGGGGGATGGTAGTGGTGATTGTTAAGGAGCATTATGTTTCTACTAGAGGGAACATTGTGGCTTCTCTTTTCTCCATACAGCCGTAGTTATCTACATTAGTTTATTTGCTAGGAAATGTGAGTGGTAAAGAAGTAACATATGGATTCTAGGCCTGAACTGTCAGGCCTCTTTCAATTGATAATGTTCCATTAATTTAGTGTGGTATGGAGTTCAGATGCAATATGAAGTAGTTAAGGTATTGGAACAGGATTAATTCAAGTCCATCCTCTGCTGTGGAAATTCACTGGATGGATCAGTTGTATGCTATCAAGCTTGGTATTGTGGGGATAAAATTAAGATTCTGATATACTGTATGCCTCTGAGCTCCTGGTGAAAAGGACAGATACAAATCTGATCAGTCAATAAGTAGTGGAAATTCTTTAGCGCTGAATCTCCTACAAAATTGGAAGGAAACATTACAGAATTCCTAGACAGAACCTAGCCCTAGACAGAAGCATAACTCCTCTTGGTATTCTTTAAGACCCATAACTAGAATGCCCTGTTCAAAAATATTCTTTTCCATGTTACATTCTGCAATGAGAGAAAATTGGTAAAGAGAAACAGCAATAGCTTAATACTCAAGAGACAGTACAGTACTTTGCAGTACTGATAGCTTGTAAATATCTTTTCCTGTAACGGCCAAGTGCCAGAATGTGGATAGTTCCTAAAGCTAATGCACTGTATATAATCATCTAAAGTATGAAGGTCTGTGAGATCAATTACTGGTAGAGGCTTTGAGCCCCATAAAAACATCTGGCTACCAGCATCTGATAATTCCCAAAAAAGATGAAACCAGTAATGTGATGCCTCCTGATGGTCAATGTAAGTACAATATTTTATGACTGTACTTGTTCAGATTTACTCTTGCCTCTACTGTACTGCCTTTCAAATTATATTGTAAATTTCACAGTTATCTTTTTGCATAAGAGGCTATGTAAAGCTTCAGTTAAACTGGCATTGCTGTGCCATTATTAATAGGAACAACCTTATTGCAATATTTTATTTGTTTGCATATGGAATTTATTTACTTCCTGAATCAACTAGGGCTATTAATACTAGAATGTATTAATAACAGCATTATTTTTGTGAACTTAAAAGTAAACTATGGCAATTTGGAAAACTGAGTATGCAGTGTCTTTAATTCTCACTTTGGGCCAATTTAAGTTAGCTGGATTTCTTCGTGAAATGTCAGATAGATGTGCTTACTTGGTTCTGTTTTCTTGCTTTTTGTCTTAAAGATCTCTAGGAAGGCAAATTTCAGTTGGCATTCCTCATCCTTTATTTCATCCTCTTCAGTGGTAAGTTATTTTCTGAAAGAAAACAAAGATTGACCTAGAAGAAGGCAAATCATTCTTTTGAAACTCTGTTTCTCCATTATGCATTAATTGGCTCAGCTTGTAGGTAGAGATGAATAGCATTCTGGTCAACTTTGGAGTGAAACAGCAGTTAAGACTAGGGAAGCATCACTTTGCTTGGTATAATTCTGCCTTAGAGCAAAACATATTCTTGTCAGCAGAAAGAAGAGGAGTAACTAGAGTGGGCATAACTGCTTACGGTAATAAAGATGGTTTTAACAGTCTTGCAGACTATACTGTCAGCAATTTTGGATTCACTTACTTTGAGTCATTCATTAACTTTAATCCAAAATAAATGACTACTGTTTCTGTAAAAGATACTGTGAATAGCAAAGGGAAAAATAGAATTAATGTGAGTTTTATTATGTGCAAGGAACAATCTGATCTTGCTGGTATTACAACACTTGGATATGGTATTAATCAGCACTTTGTATTCTACAGCCAACAACCAAATTGTTCATTGATGGCAAGTTTGTTGAGTCAAAAAGTGATAAATGGATTGATATCTACAACCCCGTAAGTAATATTGGTTTGTTTTTGAGACAGAAAAGAAATGGCATTCTAAACTGTTTCTAAGTAATGTAAATATGCAAATACTTTCCTCCTTGCTATAACAATATTTTGAAATTAAGGAAAAGTTTATTTATTCTTAATTTCCTAAAGAGGATGGCTTAGAAGAAGCAAGCACCCTACAGGAAAATATGTGGGAGGAGAAATGGAATCCTTTGCATGAAGTTTCTCACTTCCAGTTGTGCCATACCAAGCCCAAACTAAACTCAATCAAAGAGCTATCCCCTCTGTAGAGGAGTTATGGAAGCTGGTTAAATTACTGATTATGGTTCTGGGTGATGCACTTTTTAGTGCAGCTTCTTAACACAAACCTCATTTTGTATAAACCCATAAAAATATCACACGTTCTCATTGATGGGTCAGGAGAGGAAGCATTCACTCAAATCCAGTATTGTGTAAATGGAAATCCACCAATGCGATTGGACTTTCTCATCTCCCTTCCAACCATCTGCCATAATTCATTCCAGAGGATCCTCATAAACAGATCTTGGAGGTGTTCAAAGCAGTTTTATTAATTCAACAATTAAACTTGGGAGAAGAATCTGTTTGGGGCCAAGGACCAAACTATCAGGAATGGATGGTATAACTTGTCAGGATGGCATCCCAGGATTAGGTAGGGCCATTGTTTAGAGTGGGTGGGCTGGGCCAATAACCATAGACATAGAGCTCCCAATACATTTTCATGGAGCCACATGCAAACACCACCCTTCCTGTTTCCGATTCTTTTACTCCTATCCAGTCCAAGTATTGAGTCACTTCTCCCCAGACAGTCAGGGCTCCCTAGACAGAAAAAAGTTCTTATTTTTTTCCTGCCCTGAAAATAAGAATTGGGTTTTTAAGAACCACAACTGAGGGTAATGGAGGTTTTAGGATAGCCGCTGCTGAGAAAAGGCAAGTTGTCATCTCCTTGCCATATACTCTTAAACTGACCCAATGGAGATTTTTTAAAAGTCTAATTTCATGAAAAGGGGGCATTTTTCATTGGGAAGGAGGACTTCCTTCCCAATAGTGATCACCACAATATGGCCCCTTAGGGCATTTTTTAAAATGTCTTCTTCAAGGTGACCTCAACTGCTGGTGATTTTATGGCTATTTCCATATAGTTTTCTTGACAAAAGTACTGTACACAAATGTTGCCTCCTTCCAGAATATTTAATTATTGTGCAGCTAAGCTCTCTTGGAGGCTTTTTAAAGTTTGATTCCAGCCTAAACTAGCAAAAACACTCTTTTCTAATCAGCTGTCTGTGCCCAGGTTAAGGGAAAGCTCTTATCTTCATTCAGCAACTGCTTGGAGATAAGAATTTTTCCCTGTCTGCAAAGAGAGGTGGGGCTGAAGTATAAACTTACTGATTGGATGTGCCTGCCTGCTAGAAGTTCCCCATTTTTGCTTTATGTGGAACAACATAAATATTCTTAATATTTGCTTGGAAAACTATATGATCAGTGTACTGTCTGCATAATACACTGATTTTACAGTTTTTTATTACTACATCCTTAAAAACACCAATATTTATACATTCTAAATACCTTTACTTTGAACTGGAAGTAGCACTGGGAACTCCTCCCAGAGTAGTGGAAATTCATGCTCTCTCAAAAACTCTTGGATGGCTACTGGGAGAATTTCAGTTGTTGTAATTAATCATTTAATTCTGTGGGAATGTTATTCTAAAAGGCTACCAATGAAGTTGTTGGTCGAGTCCCAAAAGCCACACAGAGTGAGATGGAAGCAGCAGTGGCTTCATGCAAAAAGTCTTTGCCGACCTGGTCTGAGATATCTATTCTGAGTCGACAGCAAGTCTTCCTGCGGTACCAGCAGCTCATCAAGGATAATCTGGTGAGGAACTGCTATGCCCTTGACTCACTGATTTCCTTAAATAGCCAATGCAAAGAGGAACAAAGTTGGGTTGATATGTCTAATTAAAGAATGTTCACCTATTCAGGAACCATGTCGATATTCCATATAGACATAATTTATATAAGTGTAGGAGAACATCTGTTATATTTGTTCTTTCTTTTGCTAACGTTGTATCAAGCTTTGGTCTTTGGTTTTTATCAAAAAAAAATTGATTAAAAAGTAGCACTGTGAGTCATCTCTCCTTTTCTGGGATACTTGGCCTACTGCAGAACACTGTGTTTTTCCAGAAACTTGCTGAACTGTTGGGGTTCTTTCCTCTTATTTGTGGATTCTCTTTACTTCTTATCTACAGAAAGAAATTTCAAAACTGATCACCTTGGAGCAAGGAAAGACCTTGGCTGACGCAGAGGGAGATGTGTTCCGAGGCCTCCGTAAGCTGCTTGTGTCTGCCTCTTGTTGTACATGGAGAATAGCTTTCTTGGGCTACAGGAAGATGAGAATGTTTCCAAATAACATTAACTCTCAGGGTCTCAGGAGCATAGCCCTCCCAGAACTTTTATATGAGGGATTTCATGCACCACAGTAATTATAAATAGCTTTTTCATGGGTTTTGTTCAGTCTTAATCCCATTTTCCTCCACTTTGCATATTATGCTGGTATCAGAAAATCATTGAGTTGGGAGGGACTGTGAAGACCATTTTGTCCAAACTTCTGCTCAGTGGAGACTGCAATTAGGGCATCCCTGTGAGATTATCAGCCTTTGCTTTAAATACCACCAGCAAAGGAGAACCAGCATCTTCTAAGGCAGTCTGCTTAGGCTTGGATAGTTTATTTTCTTCCTTTTCCCTCTTATTTATTATGTATTTCTTACATGTATTTCCTGCCTTTCTTCAAGGTTCTTCCTCTGGATCATAGCACTTTGGGGCATCGTTTGGTGGTTTCTGGATGCAAGTTCCTCAAATCTAAAATGGTTTGAGGTGACCTGGACATGGCATTCCTAAATTGCTGAATTTTGCATGTCCCTAATCACAAAGCCTCTTAATGGGGTATTGCAGAGTTAGCTATGATTGTTGAGGTTTGCATTACATTTTGGTATAGCTAGGTCCTCTCCTTACTCACGTACCACTTTTGCTGCTACCACTGCCAGTTTGGCACAGGGTCCTATTCTTCCTGCAAGGCTTAGACATAATTGAGTGTATATATTTGTATGTGCATGTGCAGAGTGACGGAAACTTCAAGACAAGATTACTGGGCTGTGGGGTTCATTGTAAGAGTTTAGGGGTATTAAACAGGACCCCTAACTTGGAATGTAAGTGCACTGTTGGCACAAAACCAGATTTAAGGCACAGAATTTTCCCATGGATGTTGAGGAAATACCTGTGAATACAGGGAGTCAGAGATAAATCAAAGAAACTATTGAGAATAAAGGAATGAGCAGGAGGTGGAGCTGACTGCAAACATCCCTGCTGAAGAAGTAGATGTATTTGAAGAGTACCCTGAGTATCCTTGCTTGGAAGGGAACTCTTGTCTGGAAAAAATAACCCTTTCTAAAAAGGGCTTCATTTTATCTTTTCTTTCCCTTTCAAGTTACCTCTTCCCCTTGTCTTACCAGTTTTGTCTTCCCTGCCCCCATTTTCTCTTTCTTTTCAGACAGCAGTTAGCCCTTTTTCTATCTCCATCTTGGGTTTTTTCCCCTTCTTTTGGTTGGAAGGAAGGGGAATATGTTGTGTGTTTCTGGGTGTAAGATTGGACTGTGTGTATGAGATAATAACTAGTACAAGCAGAGGGTCGATCAGTTAATTTATAAATGCAATACACTATTTTACAGGCAAATAATTTCAGTCAATAGATATTAACTCATTATTTTTTGTCCTGTCCCTGATCTTTTTTAGTGTGTGTCTTCTGGCAGATATATGCATACTGTATATCTACACTATGGATGCACACTATCAGTAACTCTTACACACATTTAGTGGGGTGAGGGAAGAGGGAAATCTACAAGATTGATTTCAGATGGAGTTGGCAACCCTAGACTGACCAGGTGGGGAAGATGGGAATTACCCAAGATTTCTGTCTGTGTTTTTTCTGTCTACTTTTCTTATGGTTCTAGTGGCATTTAATATAGGGTAGTCTTCCATTTGGATAAATATGGTACTTAAATGATTTTAAGAAAGAGTTTGGAAGCTAAAGAACAGGAGCTGAGGGAAATACTTTTGTATTTGTTCTTGTTGCAGAGGTTGTTGAACATGCATGTAGTGTGACATCTCTTATGTTGGGTGAAACCCTTCCCTCCATTACTAAAGACATGGACACTTTCACTTATCGCTTGCCTCTGGGAGTGTGTGCAGGCATTGCACCTTTTAATTTCCCAGCCATGATTCCTCTTTGGATGTTCCCCATGGCCATGGTGTGTGGAAACACCTTCTTGATGAAGCCTTCAGAGCGTGTTCCAGGAGCCCTTATGTTTCTTGCCCAGCTGTTGCAGGATGCTGGTGCACCTAATGGAACACTAAACATTATCCATGGACAACATGAAGGTAATTGCAAAGGAAGTTTTCAAAGGCCTCCACCCTTCAGTGTATAGATGGGATGGAATATATAAGTCACATACAGAGATAAGTGGTCAAGTTACATGCTTGTATTCCTAGTTTACTAATTCAGAATAAGTGATTTCTCCATCATTCCCTCTTCAGCCGAAGTGCCCTCTTCGTAAGCACATTATCAAATAACTAGGAAAAGTCTACTTTCATTACTTTTGGATATTTATTTATTTTTTGAATTTTGCCACCAGCCATCTCCCCCAAAAAGAGGGACTCTGGGTGGTTTACAATAACATATATCCCTGTTGGCACGTGTGATTGGGTGGTTTATGAGTCTAGATCAAATAATTGTGATTGTGCATTTGTACTTTGATCTAATAAAAAAGAATAATAGATGTGCCATTTGAGAAACCCAAGTAGCTGATGCAAAAGGGACAGGGTTTTAATTGTAAGGAAGTTCATGGAGAACATTGGAAGTCTTGGTGTTGATAAACAGGGGAGGAAAAAAATGAATTACCTTTTTAATTATTTTTATTGCTTTTTAATTAATAACAGAAAAAAGAAAAATCAAGACACAAAAATAATATTAAGATACATACACTATCAAAAAACATTAAAAAGTGCTAGTACAAAAATAATGAACTATTGTAGTAAGAAGACAAAGTTTTTTTTAGCTATCTGTTGTAATTAACAATTTCTTTTCTTTCTTTCTTTTTTGTTTAAAGCTGTGGATTTTATTTGCGATCATCCTGATATTAAAGCGATCAGCTTTGTTGGATCTAATCAGGCTGGAGAATATATCTATGAAAGAGGTTCAAAACATGGCAAGAGAGTCCAGGCCAATATGGTAAAACATATAAAATTGCACTTCAGTTTACAGAAAAGCTATCTACCAAAATATTTGAAATATTGATAATTTTGTGCTTTTCAGTTCTGATTTGCAGTTTCATTGAAATGACAAAATTTAAATGATTGTCACTTTAAATATAGCTAAACAAATTCTTTAAAACTATGGTGTATTGAAAAAAGCATAATGGTTTGGTTTCTAATGGTAAGCTTTTCTTCACTTTGCATCATAGGTTTAAAAATCCTGACTTAAATGTTCTGTGTGAATTGGGCCATTGAATAACTCTTTAGTCAAAAAGTTTTATTATTTTTTTTCTTATTTATATCTCCTAGTTGTTCTCAGTGCTGGATAGGATATTATATTCCCTCTTCCAACACAATTTTTTAGGAGCTAAGGAATAATAAATTTAAAATTTACTTAAAATTTAGCTTTAAAATTTACTTAAAATGTTTACATTCTGCCTTCCCATCTTCAAGTCCGTATCTTTATTTGGAATTGATTAACCAGCACAATGCTGATTGTGTTGTGCCACAAAGAATTCCAAAGTAAATAAATGCAGGACCGAAAGCTCTAGAACAGCTAACTAGGGATTATAGGAATTGGACCAACACATCTTGAAGTCTGATGTACATGACTAATTAGAGGTTACGTGACTGAACTATGTTTCCCATGTCAATCAAAACAATTACTTTGGACAATTTGGCCTGAGAGCCAAAACATTGTGCGTGAATTCATGACATATGAGGCTTTTCCAACATTTCTTTACCATTGTCAGCTTTTCATCAAGCATGAGGTGTGTATGTTTTGTATACTTCAGCTTTTCTTACTTCTTAATATTCTTATTAATATTAATAATATTAATATTCAAGGGAAAGGCAGAAATTAGGTCCATTAGATCTAGAGGTGGTTGTAAAATGTGTATACAGTATATTTAGGGCTTGTATGTTATATTTTAGGGAGCTAAGAACCATGGAGTGGTGATGCCAGATGCCAATAAGGAGAACACACTAAATCAACTGATTGGAGCAGCTTTTGGAGCAGCTGGCCAGCGGTGCATGGCATTATCTGCTGCGATCTTGGTAGGGGAGGCTCAGAAATGGCTACCAGAGCTGGTGGAAAGAGCAAAGAACTTGCGAGTTAATGCAGGTGTGCTTTTTATAATCTGGTCTGTTATGGGCAGTTGTTTGCATGTAGAACAGCCTTCCTAATCTGATTTCCTTTAGATGAGCTGAACCATTTCCCAGAATCCTTAGCATTTTACTATGTTTATTTGGGGTTTTGGAAACTGAAATTCAGAAAATCTGGAAGACATTCAGTTGAGGAAGGCTGATCGATGTAGACAATCAAGGTGTTCCACAATGGGTCTTTATTTTATTCATTTATACCCTGCTTACCAGAACTGTATTCCAAAGTCATCAACATAAACAAACAAACAAAAGTTCTATCTGACTTGCAGATTAGGAGAACATGATAGGCAGTTGGTGGTTCTTGTTCCTCTAGCTGATGGCACAATGTCTTTTCCCCTTGCTACCATAGAGTAACTAGCAGTTGGAACAGAGGGTTCTTTCTGCCAGGGAAGAGATAAACAAGTTCCTTGAAAGCCTTCTCCTCTGGCAGATGGATGGGGGCAGGATGATTCCCTTCTTGCCATGTTAATCTTAACGTTAGACTGGTAGGCAACTTCTCAATGGGCCTTGTACTCCTGGCTAAAGGCAGAGGCCACTTTGCTTCCTTTCAGCAATGCAGTTCCAGGGCTTTGTAGAACAGAGTGCATCTGATTGTGAAATATTCATTGAGCCCAAGAATGACCATTGCATACTGTAAGTTATTAGATAAATTTGCATTCTTTTTAAGGTGAGATAGTTAAATGTTGCTTAATTATACAGCTAGAAGAGCAACCAAAATGCTTATTATTTAAAAAAAACAGAATGGCTTACCTTCCTAGGCAAATACTTGGTTAAAAAAGGGAAGTAGAGCATTTAGCACAATAAATAGTTTGAAACAATTTGCTTAAACTAAATAACGTAATGGCTATTGTGTCTTGGGTAGACATATCTTATATTTGATGAACAAATATTAAATAGCAATCTCAAGTGCATCCAGATGACCCCTTACAGAATATTTTGTTTAATTGTGCATATTTTATTGCTTTTTTAAAAAAAAATGCAATAAAATTTTAGGCTCTGAGCAATTTTTGTGTATTATAGGAGATCAACCTGAAGCAGATCTGGGGCCCCTGATCAGCCCCCAGGCTAAGGAACGGGTCTGCCAATTGATTGACAGTGGAGCAAAGGAAGGGGCTAGTGTTCTTCTTGACGGGCGAAAAATCAGAGTGAAAGGGTTTGAAAATGGCAATTTTGTTGGGCCTACTATTCTTGGTAAAGTCAAGGTGAGTTAGTGCATTGATCACTTCCTTACCAATTTTAAAAGGAAGGGAAATCCAAAATGGCCCAAGAAATAATTCTCCCTTTCATATTAAAAGGATTGGTGTCCGATTATTTTTTGAAATGTTGAAAATGTCCTGAAGCTTGCCTACTTTGCAGTAAAGTGGATTCTGACTGGATTGTAAATGAGCTGTCAATGAAATGGAAAAAATATGATTTATGTGTATCAAGAAGGGGGAAAAGTTAAGAAATTACGAAGGTAGATATGTCAGGTGGATCCTTCTCCTGAATAAAACATTATAAATAGGCATCTTAAGTAATCAAAGTTTAAATACTGAATTTTGTACTGTCCCAGAAATGGCTAACATACCAATATTTACACAGAGTAGCCAAGAATTAGACTGCAGTCACAGACAGCCACATCCTGCCTAAAATAGAGTAAAAAGAGTAGAGGAGGAACTGCTAAGGTTATCAGCACCCTACCAAGTAATATATGATGTTTGGAGAGGTGTTATGACATATTTTCAGGGATGTTGTTGTTATTAATGATATTGGTAGTGCAAATAATGGGGTGCTGCACCAGTGACACAGCTGGTCACAGCATCCCTTTCTGCTAACTTTCTGTGAAATTGGAAGTAGAAGCGACCTGTCTTTTCCTCCTCTCCTGCCACGTTCAAGGACATGTGTATCTGAGGTAATTTGCTTTTATTTGTTTCAGCCTACCTCTCTATGATTTGAGGAGTATAGAACAAACAAGAAAGAAAAAAGGCTTGCCTACAATGAACTTATCGCTGCTGTAAAAAATTGAGGGTTCAGATCTTCCTTGGTTTTCTTGTAGGATTGCGTTTCTGGCTGGGACAGCGGGATAGGAGAGTTTATTTATTTATTTATTCCATTTATATAGCCGCCCATATCACATTTGAGACTCTGGGTGGCTTACAGTTAAAACATAAACAGCACCAAAAAAATAAAACAGCCATACAAACAATACAAACATTAAAAACAATTAAATAATTAAAAGCCATACAATACAGTCACTGGGAGAGCACAGGCATTCAAGAACAGTACAGCCATTTTATGGGCTCCACACCACTCTCTGATCCTCAGGCCAGATGGCAAAGCCAGATCTTCAGGCCCTTCTGGAAAACCAGCAAGCTCAGGGCCAGCTGGACCCCGGGGGAATGATGTTCCATAGGGCGGGTACAGCAGCAGAAAAGGCCCTCCTAGGTCCTGCCAGACGACATTCTCTAGTAGACAGAACCCACAATAAACCTCTGCTGGACCTGATGGGATGGGTAGATGTCACTGGGGAGATGGTGGTCCCTCAAATAACCCGGCCCCATGCCATGTAGGGCTTTATAGGTTATTACCAGCAACTTGAATTGGACCCGGAAGCAAATTTGTAGCCAGTGCAGCTCGCGGAGCAGAGATGTAACGTGTGCAGATCTAGCTGCACACATAACTGCCCGCGCTGCTGCATTTTGCATTAAAAGAAGGGTCACTATGAAGGGCAGAGTTGATAGGGGTTGTCTGTTCCAATCTACTCCTTTTCTGCAGAAAGATAAGAATTGTTGAAAGACATAGGCAATGAGTATTACACAACTCTAATCAAGCTAGATCTAAAGATGATGTTGAAATGATGCAGGAGGAAGAGTTAGGAACAGTTAACCGGAAAAAAGAGCCAGTTTGTTCCTTTTATACCTGGCCATTACATCAAGGAGCACTATGGTTCTGTAACAGTTGCATGAAAATAAGCTTTATTGAGTTTACAGGGTCTGGCTTCTAAGTAAGTTAGTGTGAGATTAGGTTGCAGATCTTCCGTAGCAATCAGGGAAGAAAAGTCAGCTAGCGCACTTTATATCTAAATTGGGATCTGTTTTCCACAGCTAAATTGGTACCCTGGCCAGGATACCATGGCAGGTCAAAGCATTTGCAGGTGGTTACCTGTAGTATTTAAGTGGGACTTGCAACAAAACTTTTGCATGTTTTTCTTACTTCTGATTTCCTAATTGGACTATTTTTGAGCTTCCAGCCAATAATCTCCTCCAAGCAAAGCATTTTATTCTTCATTTTTCTTTTCTTTTTTCCCCCCAAAGTTTTTATTATTTTTTACAACAAGGATAAAAAACTGCAAAAAACAAAAACACTACAAACAAAAAAAAACATTAAAAGTGTAAAAACACAAAAGAGAAAACTTTTAGAAAGTTACATACATACAGGTAGCTTCCAGCTTTCCACAGCAAGAATATACAACAATTCCCACAAACAAACCCTTCCTCTATATCAAACCATAATCACATTATTTCTATAAATCCCTCCATTAACACATATATAAATCTCTAATACAATTGCTCCTTCCCCTTACATAATATATATATATATATACATATATTTAATTTTTTACTTCAAACTTCCCTTCCTCTTAAAAAATAATCCATTTAATTTTTTTCCCTTCTACTACTATTCTATATACTTCTGTCTACACAATAAACATCAAATTATAGAAACAAATAAATTGTCTGCCTTTATAATAAACAATCTTAACCCTATTAGATCTCAAAAACAGTATAAAACATAATATCTTATCAATATCCTTTAAGTTTTACAAATCTATAACCCTATAAAACAATCTTATTAGTCTCTTTATCAATCCAATTAAATATTCTTAATTTTTATAAATTGTCTACCTTTATAATTAACAATCTTAACCCTAATTATGCTTAAAAACAATATAAAATATTACCAGAACTTGTCAATATCTTTTAAGTCTTATAAATCAAAAATCCTGTAAATCATGTTAACCTCATTATCAGTCCAATTAAATATTCTTAATTTTTTACCCCTCCTCAAAATATACCAGGGCATCCAGATATTTCACCATTACGCCAACAGCATTTTTTTTTACAAAGATCTAACAGTCCAATAGCTTCAAAAAATACAAACTTTCCAGCGAGAGAGAAAAAAAACTCCCACATAACATACTCTTCTTTCCCATAACATTGATTGAAATAGTCATAACATTTCCCCCGCTTGGCAGTTCCTTTTGCGGTCCTAAAGTTAAACAATTGTTTTAATCCCATAAACACCAATCCAGAGTTTTCAGCTGAGAGTTTTCCATTTTCCCCCACAACAGTAAAAACACCATCTTTTCCAACTTCGTCGTCGTCTTCTATCATAGTATTTTCATATAGTTTTCATTTTAAGTAAAATCTCATCTCGAATGTCCCAAATAGTCTGTATAATGGTTTGACAACTCTTTGAAATTATATCTTCTTGCTGACAACGTAATTCTCTGAGAATTTCTTTAAGCTCTTCCATTGTTCAAACAGTAAATTATAACACACCCTAAAAAGTTAACTCACAGAAATAGAGGTTAATGAATTAATCCAAAATTAACCAAAGAAAATATACTAGCAGACAGTGGAAAAAAGTAAACAGAAAGCCTAAAATTTAAAATAAGTGTGTAGAGAGAAAAAACTTCAGCCTTGGAATTTAGCAACATAGATAACGGAAAGGCAATGTTACAGCTCTGAATATAACCCATATGGGGAGAAAAGCCAAAACTTTTTTTTTAATAATTAAAAATCTCCAAAAATAACTATAATCACCAAGAGATTCCACTTTTTCTTACTGTAAAAAGCTTCTCTTAAGATACAAAACTTAAAAAAAAAAATTGGGTGTTTAAGATATGGAAAAGCGACGACTTATTTCCCTTTTTAATAAGGGAATGCAAACATGGATTAGAACAAGATTAAATCCCAGCCTCCCAGTATAGTCTTACCGCTCGGTCGCAGACGCTGTCTACGATCTCCTGGCTACAGCTCACCGTCTGGAGGACAAATGGTAAACCGCCCAGAGTCTGATTGTAAACCGCCCAGAGTCTGCCATGGCAGAGATGGGCGGGGATAAATTCAAATAATAAATAAATAAATAAATGGGTCGAGTACCGTGTTGGAAAGAATGATAATCGGAGCCTAGAGTGGTAGTCACTGCTTCAACAGTTATGCGAGGGGTACTCTGAACCATGTTTTGTGAAGGAAAATTCTTTTTCAATAACATAAGAAATAAGATTTTCTGCATTATCTCCCTGAAGTGTATGCCAATTGAAGTTGTTTCTATTTTGGTAGCCTAATATGACCTGCTATAAAGAGGAAATATTTGGACCAGTTCTAGTGGTTCTGGAAGCAAACAGTCTGGATGAAGCAATTGAAATAGTGAATAACAATCCCTATGGGAATGGAACAGCAATCTTCACCACTAATGGTGCCACTGCTCGGAAATACTCCCATTTAGTGGATGTCGGACAGGTAAATAAACAGGATATTTTATGTAGAACTCATAACACCATAGTCAGTGGCAGAGTACATCCTTTCCATGGCAAACAACTTGAACAACTGCTGACAGTGTGAGTGGAAACTAGATGGATCAAAGCAATTTCCCAATGTTCTAATTTTTCAGATAACCTGTAAAGTAGTTTAGACATATAAATGGCTATTTGCTATTTATTGATGATGAACTGAGGGCCAAATTAAATGTTAAATAATTTGTTGCATTGAACAAGAACATATTTTGAAGTGAAAAGCACTTGACGTGCCAGTAATTATTAAGATTGAAATAACCGGGAGGGGGATTTAGACCACAGTCCTTCGAAGGGCACCTCAAGGACCAGATAATTGCTTAGATTTCCCTTTTGAAGGACAGAGGTCCACCCTATGAAAAAAATGTAAAACTCTATAAAAGGATCCACTGACACATGTTCTTTGGATTGTCAGAACTCCTATGTCAGAATATATCACAAAATGGGAAGAAAAGGTGTCTCCCATGACGCTATCACAATTGACTTATCTTCCATCAGAATCAGTGAGTGGAAAACGACTGTGAAAAGCGCTACTCCCCTGCCCAACCACTTTTTGCCATATCAGTGCAAGCTTGACAGGCAGGGAAGATCCTCACAACTTTAAATTCTCCCTCTCAGACTGGTAGGATTGGTTTACTTAATCATCTTCTTTTCCAATATAAAAGATTTAGAGCATTTTCCATTAGGATTGTAGCAGGGGAAAAAGGCTTAAATTCCCATCTTCTCTTGCTGTGATCCAAATAATTATACATCTATGCAAAGAGTATTGCTTGATCATGAGGTGGTAAAACATCAAATTACTCAAGAACTGTCTAGTTCAGAGCTTTCCAAACTCTGTGTCGCGACACAAAAGTGTGTCGCCACACACAGTCTGGTGTGTCGCCACACAACCCGGAAGCGCTGATCATCATCAGCGCTTCCGGGTTTTCCCACGGCGACACACCAATGGCGGCGCGCAGAAATCTGAAAGCGGCAGCAGCGCTTCTGGGTTTTTGCGCGCTGCCGCAACGGCGGCACTTCTGGGTTTTCCCGCGGCGACACACCAACGGCGGTTGGTGTGTCGCCGTGGGAAAACTTTGGAAAGCCCTGGTCTAGTTAATCCACAGGAGAATATGGATTTGAATACAGGACATCCCGATCACAAACTAGTTCTTTTCAGCATTCTGTGCTGATTGCTACCTTTGCTATATTATGCATTGTTAATATGGTTTTTGTTTAGATTGGTGTGAATGTGCCTATTCCGGTGCCTTTGCCAATGTTCTCCTTCACTGGCTCTCGTGGATCTTTCAGGGGGGACACCAATTTCTATGGCAAACAGGTAACTACTTTTTTTAAAAAAATGTATTTATGCTGTTGTGTCTATCTGTGGAATAAAATACTTGAAATGGAATGTGGGAGGACTACACTTAGTAGCTTATTGTATTTCATAGCGAACTTGCAGGGGCTTGTCTTAATTTTTTTTCTTAAATTGCAGTAATTCAGCATAAATTGGCATAAATTCTGTAGCTTAGTATCTAACTGTTTCTTTCAGGGGGTGCAATTCTATACTCAGCTGAAGACAGTTATTTCTCAGTGGAAAGAGGAAGATGCCGCTGTTGCCAAGCCTGCAGTAGTTATGCCAACCATGGGGAACTAAAGCCAACTGTCACACTTGCTGGAGTTGTTAAAAGTATTTTTCACCTAGGATGGTGCAGGCTACTCTTGAGCTTTCTTTGGTTGCCATTCTTGCCTTGGAAATATAGACACCTCTTCATTTCAGGATCATCATTTCCAATCAATTGAATAGGGCCGTTTAACACAACATTTAGTTTCTATGTATGGAATAGCTTTTTAATTTTTTTGTAGAAGAAAACATAGTTCTATGGTGAATAATCAGGCCAAAGCAGTAACCGCTTCTTTTGTTCCCATTCATGAGATAGTGTTGAGAATTCAAGCTCTTCCAACAGAATGAGTTTTTTGAGAACCAGTTACTATAATAATTGCTATCACGCTGTTCATGGGTGGTATCTCCTATTGCATTAAGAATTTTTTTTGCAAGAAATTGTGCTGGAATAGGATGGGGCAGTAAATTTTGGGAGAGGCAAATCCTGGTGAAGTATCCTGCAAGAATTTCATAGAGCTGTTCTGAGAGCATGGCCTTGTGGAGAAGCAGTGAAGCCTTACCTTTGCTGGAATCTTAGTTCCCTTTAGCCATACAAAATCAACAGATTTTAATTTTATACATGAATGTGCCTACATACTATTTATGCACTGAATATATTTGGAACTAGATTTTTGAGTTTTGTTTTTAAACTAGTGTTTTGAGTTTTGTTTTTAGTAGTGCTGGACAAATGGTGCAAGAAAGCAACATATTTTTATAGAGGCAATATATTCTATCAATATTGCTTTAATTTGATTGGGATATTATTTCTCATTAGTTAAGTATATGTGCAGAAGGGTAGATTCTAGCACTAGTTACAAAGACATTTGTGATTTTATATTCTTGAGGATACATATTATTATTGACCTTGAGATCTCTGGATTGTTCATAGCTAACCAGTATAGCATAGCTTTCCAAAGTGTATGTCGCGACACACTGTGTCACCTATGGTGTCCTGGTGTGTCATGTGAAAACCCGGAAGCGCTGATGGGGGGAACTGGAAGCAGCACCCCCACCAATCAGGTGCCACTTCTTCCGGTTCCCCCCATCAGCGTTTCTGGGTTTTCGTGCGAAAACACCGCAGGCCGCGCCGCTGCCGCCGTTGGTGTGTGTCACCAACAAAAGTTTGGAAAGCTCTGCAGTATAGTATGTACTGGTTAGCTATGACTGATGCACTTATGTCATATTTAGGGATAAAGCATACAGTGATGCTATTTTGGGGCTACACATGGTCTTCACATGGATTTTAAAAAATCACAAAATATTCCCTTAAATTTGGAAATTATGCTATTGTTTTCTATTGTCTTATCATACTAGCTTTTGTACCTAACGGGCTTAAACTGATCACTGTTACCTGAACAGGTTATTCATCTGTATGCTTGAAAACTGCATATTGATGTTAATCATGAATAAATGCTACTAAATTCAGAAATCTTTTGGTTTTCTTCAGACTAATAATCTAATAGTGGTAATACTTCTAATATTAAATGAAAGTATGAACCCTGGCTGTTATTTGAAGATGATACTAAATCATGCCTTAGTCCAAGGACAAGAATCTGTGGCTTTGTAAATGTTTTGGATTAATCGGTCCTGATCATTGGGCCATGCTGATTGGAACTTTTTAAAGTATATGAAAGGCTTAGATGAGAATAGAAGAAAAATAAAAGTTGCCAGCCTCTGCCACTGCTACCCTACCTCCAGATATTCATACGTGAGAGATTCAGCACATAAGCCTGAAAGAAAACTACATTTGTTCATCCATATATCATATATGCATAATGTCACAGTAATATTTTTATTCCATTACTTTTTTCACAAAACATGCTTTAAAAACACTTGTGAGCTGTGAATATATTTTTATCAATTTTATTCAAGAATACACAATCCTTCAAATAACTTCTTAAACTAAAAAAACATGAGTGTAGGTTTCTACTTTTTGGAGAAAGTCATCAATTTTTTTTAAAGAAACAATTCTGTTATCTTTCAAGTTGACCTGATGTAGTGCCAAATTGTAATGCACAAAAACAGTGATTTCATTGCTGCAGTATTATTAGTCTTACACATCTGAGGTGGATAAAGATTGACAAAAATAGAATTGAAACTTCAGTTATTTTGTGATTAACATCGATTTTAGTCTATTTGGGTGGTAGAACATGAATATCTGGAAGGGGTGATGATTTATGAGATGATTCAGATAGTGGTGCCTGCTGAGTGATGAAAGCATAGACAGGAACAGTATCACCTCTGTAAAAGGTAAACAGTAAAAAAAATCAGGAGTGATGTACTGTATATTCCAGAGCTTTCCAAACTGTGTGTGGCGACACAAAAGTGTGTCGCCACACACAGTCTGGTGTGTCGCCACACAACCCGGAAGCGCTGATCATCATCAGCGCTTCTGGGTTTTCCCGGGTTTCCCCGGGGCGACACACCAATTACAGCGCGAAAAACCTGGAAGTGGCAGCAGCGCTTCCGGGTTTTTGTGCGCTGCCACACTTCCGGGTTTTCCCGCGGCGACACACCAACGCCGGTTGGTGTGTCGCCACAGGAAAAACTTTGGAAAGCCCTGGTATATTCTGTTGTTCTCTGTATCTTAGCCTTAAGATCTCAAATGTCATCAGGATTATATTTTGATTCTTAGAACAAAAAATTATTAGGTTGTAGCTTCATTCATGCAAGTTTCCACTTAAGAGAGTTGCTCTTTAGAAACCTGATTTTAAACAATGAGCCATAGCCAATTGATAGCTAAACTCTGAAGAAATTACTATTGCTACACAAACATTATAGCAAACATAAACATTACTGGAGGATTAAAAACAACAATGGGTAAAGACAATTCCAGTGACTATAGCTACTCAACATATTTAGTGCTAATGTATTCTCTTAACAAGAATAATTCATAGTGCTTTTCAGAAATTTTCCCTCTTCACTAAAATTTAGCATTTCCCTTTCTCATTTTTAGGGCATGCCACAATGGCTTCTTTGTGCAACAAAAAACTAAAACACAACTGGGACACTCAAATGTCTTAGAGTAGCTAAGAAAATGCACAGACCTTATTTATCTTCCCTTTTTATTTCCAACCCAACTGAGTATTGGAAAGAAATTAGGTAAAGGAGTTTTGGTCTCTGTCCAGAGTTAGTAGGATAACTTTCCAAAACTGAACAAAGTGGGATCAAATTTGGTGTGGGGGAGAAGCCAGTGAAAGAGAGGCTGAGTTTAAAAGTGGGCCTCTTTAGGCTAGGGGAAAAAAACTATCCCAATTCATCCCTATAGGAAAGCAGTTGGGCAGCAGCTAGAATGTTGCCAACTCCTCTATTGTAAGCTCCTCTTCCTCCTCATGCAATCCAGAGTGAAAATGTTATTAAGGACTTGTTAAGAATTGCAGACACTATTCATGCTTTGTGTGCTTTCCCTGTTTTGATCTTTGTAGCAATATAAATGCACATTATCACTAACAGATTATGTGGGTACACCTAATAATTTTGGGCATCCAATAGAAAGAGGAACTACTGTATGGTGCTTCATTCTATGCAGAGCTATAAGCAGGTTGTTTTTAATACATGCATCAGAATAGCCCTGCACTGATCTTTTCTCCCTATAGACCTATAAAAGATTGAATACTTAATACTTCTGCCAACACTTCTAGGGTCTATACTGTGTTTTGTAGAAAGTATATCTAGTTATCTTGAAAGTTGGAATATAAATAAATAAATACAATTTTATAAATTTTATTGTTCTAAGCCGCCCAGAGTCGTTCTGTACGACAGGGGTCCCCAACCTGTGGGCCACGGACTGTTAGGAACTGGGCCGCGGGGCTCCCACCCGCAAACCTTGCCCCCTTCCGCGCGATTGGCTCCCACCTGCAAACCCTGCCCCCGGTGCTTGTGATTGGCTCCCGCCCGCAAACCTCACCCCCCTGTGTGCGCAATTGGCTCCCACCCCCCCTGGTCCTTGGAAATCCTGGAAACCCCACCCCCCAGTCTGCGGAAATCCAGGAAACCCCGCCCCCCCGGTCCACGGAAAAATCATCTTTTGAAACTGGTCCCTGGCGCCAAAAAGGTTGGGGACCCCTGCTGTACAAGATGGGCGGCCAAAAAATTTGATAAATAAATAAATAATCATAATAAATAACTACACACATGCAACAGCCAGATGTATAGTTTTTACAGAAGTCGTTTTGACCTTACACAAGTACTATCTAAAGTAGTAATAAA
This sequence comes from Charina bottae, assembly GCA_023362775.1. NCBI lineage: Eukaryota > Metazoa > Chordata > Lepidosauria > Squamata > Charinaidae > Charina > Charina bottae. The sequence goes on from JALMGJ010000001.1 coordinate 125,932,159, forward strand.
ATGTTTAAATTAGTTAGATAAAAGATGTTGGGAGAGAAAAACATATCAACAGTGCTATTTACACTGCCCTGAAAAGTTACTACTTGTATACATCCAATTCTGCAGATAAGCATTAAACCAGACAAACGCAACAAAATCAAAATAGTCATCCCTTGGAAGTGATACTCAGTTTATAAACTGCTAGAACATTAATAATTAAATAGAAGTAATCTCTTACCCGGATGTCTTTGTTTCTGCAAAATTAAACTTGGTTGGTGTTACTGGAACCAAAACTTGACTGTATTTCCTATGAAACAGAAATTACAGAATAAATGCTGAGTTAATGAGCCTGTGTTATTTTTATTTGTATACTATAACCCTTGTTGAAAGAGTTGAACAAAATGAAAGTAGATAATACTGATATATTTTTCAATTTTAGGATTTTGTTTGAAACTCTTATCACTATGATTCAGCAATCAATAATCAGAGGATTTATAATCTGCAAGGAAATGGTTGAGTCAATATGATATTCCATCCCTCACAAAATAGCAAACATGTCTCCTATCACCACAAGAAGAGCTATGTCCATTCTAGATTCCAATGTGCCATGACCAATATAAAAGACAGTTCAAGTTGTTATCTAATTATTCACTAGGTGGGTAATCTTCTGAATGACCCCACTCCCAATTGTCCTTCATTACTTCATAACATTTATTAAGACTCTGGAGATACACAATTCTCTGCATATTTTCAGTTGACACGACAGTGGCATGCAAATTTCACCAAGACAACAGTTATAAACAACCAGAACTTTCCCACTGCCAGTTGGTGTAGTGGCTAAGGTTATGGATTAGGACCAGGGAAACCCATGTTCAAATGGAAGTTCAGTAGGTGACTTTGGCCAATCACTTCTCTTAACCTATCTCACAGATTTGATGTGGGGGGGAAATGAGGATGAGAGAGTGCTATATACAGTACATTGCCTTAAGCTTCTGGAGGAATGCCAGAATTATAGACCTTATAACAAATAAGTACTGTAACCTGAATCTTGTGTTTAGAGCCACATTTTCCCACCAGATTGGCTCTGCCTCACAGCATAGAAACAAAAGGAGCCAGTTTGGTCTAGTGGTTAAGGCAATGGGCTAGAATCCAGGAGGCTGTGAGTTCTAGTCCCGCCTTAGGCATGAAAGCCGGCTGGGTGGCCTTGGGCCAGTCCCTGTCTCTCAGCCCAACTCACCTCACAAGGTGGTTGTTGTGGGGAAAATAGGAGGAAGGAGGAGTATTAGGTATGTTCGCCACCTTATTTATAAAAATAAAGATGGGACAAAAATTAAATTAAAAAAAATATAGTCAAGGCAAAGTTGAGGCAATGTATGCCATTTTTAACAACCTGATATATCCTCAATTTGATGTAAAGGATATTGTTTTAATCCATTGCTAAACATTAATAGTTCATAAATAACCAAGACTGCTGGTGTTAATTCCATAGCAATTAACAAAGATAAGCCTTTCACTCTCCAGTAGTCCCCCAATTCCCTTTCTGTCTTATTTTCTTCTTTCATTTTTGTTCATGTAATTACTAGCTGGGTTCATACAGATGTGATTTCGCGACACACTCTTACAGCAGGGCACAAGGCAGGCACTAGGACCTGCAAAGAATCACAGCAGGTTTGGAGGCAGCAAGGCACAAGGCAGGCACTAGGACCTGCGTGGAATCCTGGCAGGGCTCGGAGGCAGCAGCAGCCGTGACACACCCAGACACTGCAGCCGACACACTAACATGTCCCAACACAGAGTTTGGAAAGCTCTGCACTACTGTGTTCCCGGCAGTGTCTCGGTGTGTCACCAGACGACCCGGAAGTGCTGATAGGGGGGAAACCGGAAGAAGAGCCAATCAGCGCACGCCAAAGGAGGGCAGAGAGGCGGGCGGAGCAGCACGAGACCTGATTGGCCCCTGCCCTCAAACGGTGCAAACTTCGGGATAAAAAGCCAGAACAACAGGCCCAGGTTGCCAGAGACAACCGTTCTTGCCTGCTGCCTGCTTGCACCAAAGAGTCCCCATTGGAGTCCCCAGCCCTTGCCGTGCCACTGGTAAGCGCCACTGCCTTGCCACTCCACCCCGCGATCGAGCCAGTCCCCGCCGCCCTGCCCTCCCTTGCCCGTCGCGTGGGCCGGGGGCGGGGTTTGCAGACAGGAGCCAATCGTGTGGGCCGGGGGGGCGGAGCTTGCAGGCGGGAGCCAATTGCATGGGCCGGGGGGCAGGGAGCCTTGTTATTACTGTGTTGCAAAATGATGCATGTCTAAAAGGTATGTCACGAACATGAAAAGTTTGGAAAGTTCTGGTCTACAAGATCCTCTAATTCAGTACTGTATGTATGCTAAGAATGAAAATTATATCTATCACTCAGTCTCTTTGCTTTGAAACTTTCATTTCTAAATATAAAAGCACATCCAATTCACAAGCAACTACAGTGGGGCAAAAAAGTATTTAGTCAGCCACCAATTGTGCAAGTTCTCCCACTTAAAAAGATGAGAGAGGCCTGTAATTGACATCATAGGTAGACCTCAACTATGAGAGACAAAATGAGAAAACAAATCCAGACAATCACATTGTCTGATTCGGAAAGAATTTATTTGCAAATTATGGTGGAAAATAAGTATTTGGTCACCTACAAACAAGCAAGATTTCTGGCTCTCACAGACCTGTAACTTCTTCTTTAAGAGGCTCCTCTGTCCTCCACTCATTACCTGTAGTAATGGCACCTGTTTGAACTTGTTATCAGTATAAAAGACACCTGTCCACAACCTCAAACAGTCACACTCCAAACTCCACTATGGTGAAGACCAAAGAGCTGTTGAAGGACACCAGAAACAAAATTGTAGACCTGCACCAGGCTGGGAAGACTGAATCTGCAATAGGCAAGCAGCTTGGTGTGAAGAAATCAACTGTGGGAGCAATAATTAGAAAATGGAAGACATACAAGACCACTGATAATCTCCCTTGATCTGGGGCTCCACGCAAGATCTCACCCCGTGGGGTCAAAATGATCACAAGAACGGTGAGCAAAAATCCCAGAACCACACGGGGGGACCTAGTGAATGACCTGCAGAGAGCTGGGACCAACGTAACAAAGGCTACCATCAGTAACACACTACGCCGCCAGGGACTCAGATCCTGCAGTGCCAGACGTGTCCCCCTGCTTAAGCCAGTACATGTCCGGGTCCGTCTGAAGTTTGCTAGAGAGCATTTGGATGATCCAGGAGAGGATTGGGAGAATGTCATATGGTCAGATGAAACCAAAGTAGAACTCCAAACTCGTCGTGTTTGGAAGAGAGAGAATGCTGAGTTGCATCCAAAGAACACCATACCTACTGTGAAGCATGGGGGTGGCAACATCATGCTGTGGGGCTGTTTCTCTGCAAAGGGACCAGGACGACTGTTCCGTGTACAGGAAAAAATGAATGGGGCCATGTATCGTGAGATTTTGAGTGCAAACCTCCTTCCATCAGCAAGGGCATTGAAGATGAAACGTGTCTGGGTCTTTCAGCATGACAATGATCCCAAACACACCGCCCGGGCAACGAAGGAGTGGCTTCGTAAGAAGCATTTCAAGGTCCTGGAGTGGCCTAGCCAGTCTCCAGATCTCAACCCCACAGAAAACCTTTGGAGGGAGTTGAAAGTCCATGTTGCCCAGCGACAGCCCCAAAACATCACTGCTCTAGAGGAGATCTGCATGGAGGAATGGGCCAACATACCAGCAACAGTGTGTGCCAACCTTGTGAAGACTTACAGAAAACGTTTGACCTCTGTCATTGCCAACAAAGGATATATAACAAAGTATTGAGATGAACTTTTGATATTGACCAAATACTTATTTTCTACCATAATTTGCAAATAAATTCTTTCCGAATCAGACAATGTGATTGTCTGGATTTGTTTTCTCATTTTGTCTCTCATAGTTGAGGTCTACCTATGATGTCAATTACAGGCCTCTCTCATCTTTTTAAGTGGGAGAACTTGCACAATTGGTGTCTGACTAAATACTTTTTTGCCCCACTGTATATCTTTTTCTGATGTTTATTTTCTACCTATTCACACTGCAGTGGATAAGAAATGTACAGATGAAAATGTCTATAATATAGTAGTCATATTTTAAGCTCTCAAAAAGAAATAACCATCCTTTTTTTTTGAGATAGCAATTTTCCATATTTCAAATTTAGCATACATATAATGAGTTAGGAAATAAGAAACTACAACCTGGATGGACCCTCCAAATTCTACAACTCTAGGTAATTTAACAAATAGGACTTTACCGATGTCTTAAGCCATTCATTTTTGCAAAGAGTAACCTCAATACGCTTTCCTTCTGCTCCCAGGTCAGTTCAGAAATGTCCACCTTCCCCTTCTGAATATTTGTCCTATACACACAAAAAAATATCATAAATCACAGCCCATCAGAATAAATCTGCAGTGTATGTGAATGTTTATGGCATGACCCTATTCATCAATCTATTTATATGGTTCCCAATAGGTCCTGTGAAAGCTTATACAGCCCCTCCCCTTCAAAAAAGTTACTCAACTCAGAGTACATGATGGAAAGTTAAATTAACACCTTGGACTAGAGCTTTGTGGAATTTAAACCTCATTACAGCTACTATATTTTGGTAATGTATGTGAAAACTAATATATAGAGAATATTTTGTCCAGAACTTCCTTACATGCAGGAAATTCATGCTTAACATAGATGTTTAGGTGTTCATGCTTGTGCATTTGTTTTATGATATTTACAGTCTGTTGCACTTTATTTCATCCCAATACACAAACCACATAGGAAAACTGTTAGGAAGAGCTTGGATCAATGCTCCTCAACCTTGGCAATATTAAGAGGCGTGGACTTCAATTCCCAGAATTCCCCAGCCAGCATGGCTGGCTGGGGAATTCTGGGAGTTGAAGCCCACACCTCTTAAAGTTGCCATGGTTGAGAAACACTGGCTTAGATATATGGAGAAAGCTCTGTCAGTTTCTGTTGCTATGCACTCTGCCTGCATCTCGAATTATATAGAGCAAATCAGTGGGTAAAATCAACCTAGCTGGCTCCACTAAAAAATTAATTACCAACCAAGAATCAACACCTGCATTCATTTTTTGTAGGGATTTCATTAATGTTCCTAGTTTCATAGATCTTATCTACATCCTAGAATGTAGAAGATGTGTAGAAAGATTAAGTTACAATGAATTTATTTTAAGTAAATTGTAGATAACAACTACCACAATGTGACTTGTGGTATTTTCCTTCTCACATTTCTCTATCTATCTTCCTTATGTCTTTCAAGGTACGATATAGCAGGGTAGTCAAGACAACAAAGTCTTAATGGACACATTTTCAAGCAGTAATTTCTAGATACATTTCTAGAGGTATTTTTAGAGACATCAATAAAATAATGGCAGATCTAAGAGGTGCACCCCAGAATCTACTGCAACATCACTGAGATTACCTAAAGTAGCAGCATTTGCTGCATACAATTAGAGGTATATCCATACAGATAGTCCTCATTTAGCAACAATTGGGACTGGCAACTCGGTCAGTAAGCAGAGCAGTTGCTAAGTGAAACCTCAACTGTGCTTACAATCTTCCTTCAGCTTTCCTTTGCTTTACAGACCTGAGAAGGTCATAAACGCAAGGATTGGTTGCAAAGTTACTTTTTCATCACTGTCGTAACTGCGAACAGTCGCTGTCTGAGGCAGTCACTAAATGAGGACTACCTGTATTCTTTTTGACATTGTTAGTGATCCTAAGACATGCTTATTTGGTCACAAAGATTTTCCACTTGAGGTAGCATATCTTGAATATGCTTTTTTTTTTTACCTTTAAGACTTCTGACAAAAGCTGTTTAAGTGCACAATCATGCAATTCTGGACAGTAGTACTGTCCAAAAACAAATATGAAGAATTACCTTACTAATCCAGGAAAAGAAAAGACAAAGATTTATCCTCAAGGCACAGTGTTCCATTCTGTCAGTACATGATTTTGTAGAATAGCAAGTTAAAAAGCAAACACTTGCCTAAACATGTTTAAATTTCACCTACTCAGATTTTCAAACATTTTCAGTACATTTCTCTTATTTCTGAAAGGAGAAAATTGAAAAATGTGCTTTTACACAATGGTGCCAGGACCAAAACAAAATGAGCATATTTCATCCTTTGCAATCTGATGGGACATTTCATTGGATGAGAATTACCACTATATCATATTAAAAATGGTAAAATTGTAGAAAAAATATATAATAGAAAAATGGCATTCATTTTATCTCTTATATAAGTACCCAGAAGTCTGAAAGTCTAATTTGAGTGTGTTCAACTCCCAAAGACCAAAACCTGCAGATTACTTTACATTAAATAGCCACAAATCTATCACTGCAAACCAGATCTGGTCACATAACCTTATGCACAGAGTGGAATGCCCTGAGGAAAAACTTTGCATATGCCTGTGCTCTGAGGTTGGGCAGTACACCTGATAAAGATATTTCAGGTTCCTTCTTCCTGTCTAAAATACTGTTTTCATTTTAATGTTGATGATACATATTTAAGGACTTAACTTTTGATGTTATAGAAGTAAATAAAACTTAGTGTTATCACTTTCTAGTGAAGATAATGGAAATAATTATAAATTCTATATAGATGGAAACTGAGGGAATAGGTGAATCTTTTTTTGATTCAGGATTCTTCTCAATTGTGTTCTGCTCTTTTTTACAGCAGTAGACAGTATAGCATATACTAGCTCAACATAGAATCATTTCTTTTCCCTTTCCCAAAATATTCCAAACCAAGCTATGTTATTCAACATTAACTTTCTTTCAGCTTTCATTTCTGATAGCCAAAGTGACCAGACAGTAAAACTTCCAAAATTCCACCACATGTACCATTTCTCTGCTTCCAAAAGGTCCATTTGCACACTATTTGTGCTATGTTCATTGTCATTAAAGGTTCTGATTTTGGGGTATTCCTCTTTCCCTGCACATGCTGCCATCATTTTCCTTTGATATGCGGCTTGGGCCACCTGCTTGTAACACTTTCTGCTGCTTATAATCTCTTCTTTTACTTGCTCCAGAGCATCTAAGAAGAATTTCTCCACTTCTGTCCTTTCATTCAAGATGTTCCTGGCTAATTTCTTCACTCTGCTCATCTCTCTGTCTTTCATTTCCAGCAGCTGCTCCAGCTTTTCAATTTCTGTGCGACCTGCTTGGTTCTGCACTAAAGCCTTCTCTTCTGTTTTTTTTATTTCTATTTCAAATTCTCTGGCCATGTGATTAACAGCTGCTTCCAGTTTTTTAACCTTGTTTTGAAGCTCCTGAATTAGTGCTTTCTGCTGAGTAATTTGTAGAATCTTCTCCTTAACTAAAAGGTCTTTGATTTCCTTAGAAACAAGGAAGACAGAAAATTAATGGTAAACATTAATAGATTTCTTTAATTAACAAAACTGTAAATGAGAATTGGTCATAAATGTATTATTTGCCAGTCTTGTTTCATCTGTTTGAAGAGTGTATCTACTATCAATGCTGAATCCTTCCAAATAGAATGTAACATTATTGGATATTTATATTCTGGAATAAAACTACTGTAGCTTCCCTGCTAACCAACTGGTAATTGAAAGAGTGATTGTTCAACTGAAATCAATATCAAAGTACTTGGAGAAAGATGACTGAGGAGGAACACGTTTGAGGTGTATAAAATCATACATTTCTTTGTAAGCCGCCCAGAGTCGTCGTACACGAGATGGGCAGCAGAGAAATTTAATAAATAAATAAATACATGCCATAGAAGAAGTGGACAGGGAGAAGTTTTTATCACGCTCTGAAAACACTAGAATCAGGTACCATCTAATGAAGTTGATTGGAAGGAGATTCGAAATAGATAAAATACTTCACACAGCACATAATGGAAATTGGAGCATTGTTGGGACTTCCGGTGGGGACAATGGTGGCTTCATCATCTCTGTGTTAGCAGAGACGGCACCATAGCTAGATCGGTGGCTGGCAGCAAGTGCTGGCCACCCAACTTGCTCCGGATCAAGGTGGAAGCAAGAAATCAACCCATTCAGTCTCCAGGATGGCCGTTCTTCGAAAGCTAATGGCAGAAACGGAAGCTTCTGCGAACAGCTTGCGAGCAGAGTGGCTGGGAGGTGGGGGCTCCATCCGTTCACAGCTGTGGTGCAGCCTAAATATGGACACTAGAGCCGGCCGAACCCCATTTCTAAATCACTTCGGAATATAACAATTTTCAACGTAAGAGACACCTTCCTTTGTAACAGATAAGGAATTCTCTTTGTGTTTTTTCATTATTTCTGGGACTTTAAAAGAAGAATTAAGAGTTTTACTGTAATTTGAATAATCTGCAAAAAGCTGGAAGATAAAGAGAATACAAAAAAGATATACAAGTTACTTATGGTGAAAGGGGAAGATTTATTTGTGAAAGGTTTAATTTTACAAAACTCCATCTGTATTAATTGGATTTGATTTTTCCATGGGAGTATTTTTTTTTGTTTTTCTGTGATATACTTGTTGATTGGCTGAATTTTCAAAACAGGAGAAGATAGTAATTTGAGCCCTCTGTGCATCTTCTGCTGGTGTGTGCCTGCAGTGCCTTACTGCAACTAAAGGTACCAGAGGAAGTGAACTATTTCCTTACTTTCATTTATACAATACCTATGGTTACTTGCTTTGGGGGGAAAAAATGGCTAGGAGAGCCCCTTCGGAGCAGCCGTTAGAAGATAAAATGACTTCTTTAAGTTTACTTCAATCAATGTTTGATGAATTAAGACTTAAACTAGTTCAGTCACTCAAAACTAAATTCAAGTCCCTTGAAAAAAAGATAGAGGAAAGATTGGATAGGATGGATAATTTTGAAATAGAGGTAGAGACTAATTTGAATGTGGATTTGGAGTTTGAAAAAATGCTGGATTGTAAAAGTGGTATGAACAGAGATGCTGTGGATTTGAAAATGGATTTAAAAATGCCAAAGTATAAGAGCGATATGGAAAAAGATCCAAAACGGATTTACAAATGAAACCAACTGATGTCACAATAATCAAAGGGGACATACAAATAGTAAGAAAGAAATGACTTGGAAATACTTTTTATCCTGGATTTGCAAAAGGAATGTGTTAAACTAAATGAAGCTGTTCCTGAGAAGAGACAAAGAAATTACTGAAGCTGTTTCTGAAAGAAGACAAGGAGAAAATGATAAGCAATCAACTTGTGGGACACTATTAGAAAGGATTAAAGATTAAGCTTTTAAAAAGTAAACAGGAGGTCTACAAAGTGAACTTACTTGATATAATATATAGGTTAATATATATGTTGAGGTTTTAGTAGTTATTAATGGGATTTTTTGTGACTAGGGTTGAATGATGAGGTTTTAAGGATCTGTGTATAAAGGGGAGAGATTTCATTTCCTTTTTTTTTTTTTTTTGGAGAAAATGATAAGTTGAATGGGCCTTAAGAAGCATTGCTAATAACAAGGCAGCAGGAGACGACGGTATCCCAGATGAACTGTTTAAAATCTTGCAAGATGATGCTGTCAAGGTGATGCATGCTATATGCCAGCAAATTTGGAAAACACAAGAATGGCCATCAGATTGGAAAAAATCAACTTATATCCCCATACCAAAAAAGGGAAACACTAAAGAATGTTCAAACTATTGAACAGTGGCACTTATTTCACATGCCAGTAAGGTAATGCTCAAGATCTTGCAAGGTAGACTCCAGCAATTCATGGAGCGAGAATTGCCAGATGTACAAGCTGGGTTTAGAAAAGGCAGAGGAACTAGAGACCAAATTGCCAATATCCGCTGGATAATGGAGAAAGCCAGGGAGTTTCAGAAAAACATATATTTTTGTTTTATTGACTATTCTAAAGTCTTTGACTGTGTGGATCATAACAAATTGTGGCAAGTTCTTGGTGGTATGGGGATACCAAGTCATCTTGTCTGCCTCCTGAGGACAACAAAGGTCCGCATGGTTAAAGCAGCGGTATTCCCCGTAGTAACCTATGGCAGGAGTACGGCAGGGCTGTATACTCTCACCCTACCTATTCAACCTGTACGCAGAACACATCATGCAACATGCTGGGCTTGAGGAATCCAAGGCTGGAGTTAAAATCGCTGGAAGAAACATTAACAATCTCAGATATGCAGATGATACCACTTTGATGGCTGAAAGCGGGGAGGAATTGAGGAGCCTTATGACGAAGGTGAAAGAAGAAAGTGCAAAAGCTGGGTTGCAGTTAAACCTCAAAAAAACCAAGATTATGGCAACGAGCTTGAATGATAACTGGCAAATAGAGGGAGAAAAAGTGGAGGCAGTGACAGACTTTGTATTTCTAGGCGCAAAGATTACTGCAGACGCTGACTGCAGCCAGAAAATCAGAAGACGTCTACTTCTTGGGAGGAGAGCAATGGCAAATCTTGATAAAATAGTTAAGAGCAGAGACATCACACTGACAACAAAGGTCCGCATAGTTAAAGCAATGGTATTCCCTGTAGTAACCTATGGCTGTGAGAGCTGGACCATAAGGAAGGCTGAGCGAAGGAAGATAGATGCTTTTGAACTGTGGTGTTGGAGGAAAATTCTGAGAGTGCCTTGGACTGCAAGAAGATCAAACCAGTCCATACTCCAGGAAATCAAGCCAGACTGCTCACTTGAGGGAATGATATTAAAGGCAAAACTGAAGTACTTTGGCCAGATAATGAGAAGACAGGATACCCTGGAGAAGAAGCTGATGCTAGGGAAAGTGGAAGGCAAAAGGAAGAGGGGCCGACCAAGGGCAAGATGGATGGATGATATTCTGGAGGTGACAGACTCAACCATTGGGGAGCTGGGGATGGTGACGGCTGACAGAAAGCTCTGGCGTGGACTGGTCCATGAAGTCACGAAGAGTCGGAAACAACTGAACGAATAAACAACAAACCTATGGCTGCGAGAGCTGGACCATAAGGAAGGCTGAGCGGAGGAAGATAGATGCTTTTGAACTGTGGTGTTGGAGGAAAATTCTGAGAGTGCCTTGGACTGCAAGAAGATCAAACCAGTCCATACTCCAGGAAATAAAGCCAGACTGCTCACTTGAGGGAATGATATTAAAGGCAAAACTGAAGTACTTTGGCCACATAATGAGAAGACAGGATACCCTGGAGAAGATCCTGATGCTAGGGAAAGTGGAAGGCAAAAGGAAGAGGGGCCCACCAAGGGCAAGATGGATGGATGATATTCTGGAGGTGACGGACTCGACCATGGGGAAGCTGGGGATGGTGACGGCCGACAGGAAGCTCTGGCGTGGGCTGGTCCATGAAGTCACGAAGAGTCGGAAGCAACTGAACGAATAAACAACAACAACAAAAAGTAATAAAGTAATAATGAAAGTTATGTTGTAAACTTAGAGCAAGAGATTGATCCATACTGTTACTTATATCTGTTGTGAGGAGGATCAAAGTCAATTCTTTTTCTTCCTTTTTTTTCGCGCTTTTGACCTTGGTCATTCTTTTTTTCTAATTTTTCTTTCTTTTTCTGATTTTATTCCTTTAATATTAGTTTTTGTAAGTTTTTACTATTTCAATTTTTAAATTTAATAAAGTTATCTTTAAAAAAAGAAATTGGAGCATTGTCATGCACACTAGATTTCATGAGAGCCTATTTCAACAAGCCTAGAGAAATACAGCAAGATCCCATAAATAGAAATCTTCTGGTCAAAGAGAATGCAAAAGAGTTGGGAACTTATCTTTGAAAATATGTTAGAAGAACAATTGCATACCATTCCAATGAGAAAAAAAAGGGTGGCTTAGAAAATTCATGGATGCATAGGTAGCTTTTGACTGAAATAAGTGTTAAAAGGACATGTATAAGAAATGGAAGATGGGTGAAATAATCAAGGAAGCGTATCAGGAAGAAGCTTGTATCTGCACAAAATAAGACAGTAAGACTAAAGCGCAAAAGGAATTTAGGCTCACATGAGAAGAAAAAATGTGGTTTTGGCCGTCAATAGTAAATCAAAGAAAAAAGGAGCGGCCCCACTGCTTGGAGAACATGGTAGGATAAGTACCGATGATGCAGAGAGGGTAGAGTTCCTTAGCTTCTATTTTGCTTATGTATTCTTTCCAATGGGGAACTGTGTTCCAATGAACCTAAGCAGAACAACTGAAAAAAGGACCCAAGTAGCCCAAGTTAAGTGAAGGGAGTTCTGAAACACTTGACTATCATGAATGAGTTTCAGTCTCTAAGGCCAGATCAATGACATCCAAGAGTTTTGAAGAGTTATTTCTGTGATCTTTGAGATATTACAAAGGACAGTCATAGTGCCAGAGGATTGGAGATAAGCAAACAGTCTTCATATCTTCAAAAAGAGGAAAAAAGAGAACCCAAGTGATTAGATTCTGGTCAACTTGATGTTGATACTGGCAACAGTTTGGAACAGATTATTAAGTGATTGGTTTGTGAGCATTTAGAAAAGAATGCTTTGCTCGGTAGGAGAGCAAGAATAAACTTTGCCAAACCAACTTGATACTCTTTTTTGATAGAGTGACCAGTTTAGTTCAGTACAGAAATGAAAAGGACATTATATTCCTTGATTGTAGCTGAGCAATACAGTCTATGAAATTCTAATGGAGAAGATGGCAAAATGTGGGATGGATAAAGCTGGATGAACAATTGTACCCTATGAGTGTTTGTCAGTGGTTCTGGGTCAAGCTGGATAGAGGGAAACCAACAAGATGGTAAGGGGCCTGGAATAAAAACTTTAGAGGAAAGACATGAAAACATGAAAATTATCCTGAAGTATCTGATGATGGGGTAAACTTAGTTTCATTCCAGAAGATAAGGCAAGAAACAATGGGTTTACATTACAAGGAAAACAGATTTTGATTATATATCAGGAAGAATATCCTAATGACTAAGAGCTGTTCAACACTCAAACAGATTGTCTAGGGAAACTGTATAGCCATGTTCAGGGATGCTGTAGTAGTAGATTCCTGCACTGGACAGGGGGTTGGATTAGATAATCTCAAAGGTACTGTCCAACCTTTACATTCTGTGATAATTGCCCAGTAAAATTAATTACCACAAGCCATAGTGCTAGCCACTAATATGAACGGCTTCAAAATAGGATTGGATAAATTCATGGAACATGAGTCTATGGAGGGCTATTGGTTTTAAAAACTCAGTGTTACCTCCATGTTTGATTTATATCTTGCCTTTCTTTTAGGAACTCAAGGCAGTGTACACAGCACTCCCTCTTCTCATTTTTCTTAACTCTGCATGGAGCTGAGTGATTGGCTCAAAGTCACTTCCGTGGCTGAGGATGGATTTGAAGCTGTGTCACACCAGTGCCAGCCCCAGCCTATGGTACACTAGTTTCAGCAGAACAATGACAGGAAACATTATGTCTCCATCTCCTATTTTAGAGCACCACAGAGGTATCTGGTTGCTACTGTGAGAAACAAAATGTGAGATTAAGATGGCCTTGACCTGTAGCCTGAGCTAACACAGCCATTCCTATCTTTTAAATCTAAGTTATCTACAACGATGGTCTTATCTAAACTTATTTTGAAGCTTATCTAAACTTATTTTGAAGCTTATCTTATCTAAACTTATTTTGAAGCTACTTTGAATAAATAAGTATTGTAAATAATACTGTATTTATTTCCAAATCTCAGAATAACTAAAGAAAAAAATAAAATGGTTTTCAGTAGGTGGCTAAGAGAGACTCTCTCAAAAATTGCCTGTCCACTTACGTAACGTTTTCAGCTTTCCAAGACATGCCAAATGACAAATACTCCAATGTCTCTGTTTAGAAAAACTGTATTCCTAAAAACTTTCTGAAATATGACTTAGATCTCTTATTTTCTGAAGAACAAAAAGAATGAAAACCTTTTCCTGCAAGAGAAAGGTATTGTTCTCCTCCAATTTTTGCTTGAGATTTTGTAACTGTTCTGTCTCCTTCATGTGGTATCCGAGGGCCTCCTGAAGACGAACATTCTCTGTAAAAACTGCTCGTCCAGCATTATCCAACTGCCTGAATAAGAGCAAAACAATCCAGCAGTTGATATCACAAATTTTCTGGGCTAACAACATGTAAATGGAAAGTCTGCCTGCACAAAGGGACTTTATCTTCTTTTCCTTCTCCTGCAGTTTCCAGTATCCCCTGAAAAATCTGCTTTGGAGGATCCCCAACAGTGGGGAACAGTTTTTGAGCCAAAAGCCAAAAGAGAAAGTGTCTTTCCCATATTTCATTAACAGAAGCAATTCTATCAGCAGGAGGATTTTAGCTCCTTTATGAACTATAACATTTCACAATACAAAAAATATAAATTCAGAATGAACTGATACCAGCAGCATTCATGGATATACTAGGATTATTTTCAGCCTATTTTTTTCATCATTCATTCATATTTTATCATCTTCAGGATAGGAATACAGAGGTCAATTAAGTCTTACACAATAGCTTCATGATGGGCTCTTTCAGCCAGCATTATAATCTTCTTTTCTGCTTCTCTTTCCAGACGTTGCTGAAAGATAAAAAAAAGTAAGAACAAGAGGGATCGCTATATATTAATGCAGGGATTAGATATACTGAAACTGTATATCTACTATTCCCAAAATACTCTACCTTTTCTTCAAGGAACTTTCTCTCCAACATACAGATAGTTTCCTGATGTTCTTTTTTTGTGATATCCAACGTATCTTTCAGCTAGAATTTAAAGTATTTAATTTTAATTTAATTATAAATTAGATGACTAGAGGACAATTCAACTAAAACTTCCTAGAGAAGACTGCACAGGCCTGCACTTATTCTAGGACATCTCACATCTAGATTTTCTCATATTGTTTTTCAGATTTGTAGTCCTTACATATCATCCTTTATATAGTTACAAAAAAAAGTTAAGAGATGGGTAACTCTACAAATACATATATCATGAGCACTATTTAAATATGTAACTGTTGTATCTCATTTTAACATAGCTTTTCCTATTCTGGGGGTATTGTCCAATTGATTGTTCTTCAAGATACCGGTTGAAATACCTGTTCTATGTTATATCAGCCCACCAAAGTTGGGAATTTTGAAGGCAACAAAATGGAGGACACCACATTGATTTTCTTTTGCATATCTCTGATGAATAATTGTATCGTTAACAAGTTACTATCCAGTTTAAAATGCATACATTGAATTATTCTATTAAAATTCATGCAAAATAATATTTTACTGTCCTATTCTAATTTACAGACCGTTCTGATACATATTCCACAACTCTATGTCACTACTGGAAGCTACATCAGTCTAGCATAGGAACTGGCAATAAGGGGAGGGTATAAGGCCCTTCTAAAAATTAATGTAAGAGTTGTGAAGAATAAACTTACGTCTTCAAGTTCTTTCTCCAAAAGTGCTTTATTTTTGCGAAAATCCTTGATCATCTTAAGTTCAATCTGAATTAAACCAATTTCCTTGGCCTTTCGGTGGAATTTCTCCTCCATCTCTGCTAATTGTTTAGCGAATTGTTCTGCCTATAAATTTAAAAACTTTTAGCAAAAAGAAAATGTCTAAAGACATAGATCTAAAATTATTTAAACAGTATTGAAAAACAAACATGACATTTTAGTGCAGTCTTTAAAAGCAATTAAAAATAATCCATCACCAGAGGAAAGCTGCTACTTTTTTTAGAACTAAATAACTATTTAAAAAAAGGAAACTGCAAAATAAAGGCAAATAATGGCTTTATCAGTTCCAAGACAGTTCTACCTTGGGTTGTATGAACCAACTGCTGATGAGAATTACAACTTTGTTAGAGCCTGATGCAAGGCATATTTACTCAGAAGTAATTGTCGCTGAGCTGTCAAAAACTTAGTCCTTCAAAAAAGTACATCTTTGGCTTTATTGCCTTGAGGAGAATATTAGCATACTTTGGACCCCACTTTTTCATTTTTTCCTAGCAAAACATATTCCAAAAGAATGATTAAGGGATTAGTAACACAGTAAGGTTTTCATAATAATTAATTCTGTATCTTTAGTGCAAAATTATGTAACAAATATTATATTAATCTGTGATGCCTGACTCCTAAGACATGATAAGCCTGATCTGCAGCGTCCTTTGTTACCAAAAGGTCAGAAGAAATGTCCATTCACCACTTGTTCGTTTTCCTCTTTGGCTCTGCACTTCAATTCATTCACCTGCTGTTTCAGCTTCTCAATCTAAATATTAAAAACATAAAGTTGATAAAGAAATCAATAATTCCCCCTGATAATAGCCAGAAGCTAGTAACTGTTGAACGAAGGGTTGCAAAAATTAAGATCCCCTGAAAGCCCTTCTTCAGGCTTAAGTACATATTCTCCATATTTTAGCAACTGGAGGTGGGTTCTTGATGTTATATGCACCGAGAAAAATGTTCTTTACAAATGAAAGGCACACCAAACCTGTAAATGCCATCATCTCCCTCTTTCAAAAGCTTACCCATAACTAGTCCTAATTTCCAAAAATGAAACAATGAAAAGCCTAACAACTAGCATGGAGACCTTCCTATGAGGTCTTTATATTAAACTCATAAATGGCCTTCTCTCAAACCTCATTTTCCCCCAGAGGCACTTTAAGCAGAAGTCAGATTGATTGTTTCCTACCACCTCTTACAACAGGAAAGGCACCCAGGGAAGGATGAGGCCAGGAGCAAATGTTCAACCTTTCTGGGCTTTCAAGGGTGAATTTTCTAACCCTGGGAATCACTAGCTACAGATGTGGAATCTATTATCACAGAGCTTTCCAAACTTTTCACGTTGGTGACACACTTTTTAGACATGCATCATTTGGCGACACACTCTTACAGCAAGGCATCATTTCGCGACACTCTTACAGCAGGGCACAAGGCAGGCACTAGGACGTGCGCAGAATCCTGGCAGGGCTGGGAGGCAGCAGCCGCGGTGACACACTAATGTGTCCCGACACACAGTTTGGAAAGCTATGTATTATCAGATTCCCCTGTCCAATGTCATAGTCAAAGGAAACTTATCGGTCTCCTCATGCTACCCCAGGGAATATGGAGTTGCATTCTTAGTTACTCTCCTTTATCCTGATTGTGCTAGTCTCTTAATAGTCGTCAGTGCCATAATTTTTTTCCCAGAGCATTTCTTCATTCTGAAATGGTGCACATTTTATGATTATTGCATTGCATTGAGATGGTGATACATTACACTTAATATTTAAAGTATTAAGTGTAATGTAAATACAGTAATAATTAAAGCCAAATCCACAATTTAAACAAATCAGTATCTGGCATATGCCTAGTTTTGCCCACTAAACCATAGCCTGACAGATTAAAGAGTGGCAACTCTACACCTACCAGGTCTTCCTTCTCCAGGTCTTGCTTCTTGAGGGAGGAGATCGCATCGACCGTATCCTTCTCCAGCCGCCGCTGCTGCCGCTGCAACTCTTCGTTGTTCCGGGCGAGGCGGCGAGCAGCCTCGCGGTACTCCTTGCGGGAGACCTCCGTCACCTCCAACCTGGCCTCCCATAGCGCCGCCGCGGCTTTAGCCCTCTCGGCCTCCGACTCCTCCTTCAAGTTCTTAGGGTCTACTCTGCCACCGCCGGCTTTCTTCCCCCTGAGAACAGCAACGCGACGCAAGTGAAGAGTTAAGGGTTGGGCTTAGCAGACTACCCCGGCCAGCAGCCCACCACGTTCGTTAGAACACTTTCCAGGGTACCTACTTCCCTCCCTTCGTGCCTTTGCTTTTCGCATTTTTCCCCTTCATGTTACCAAACTCCCGCTTTTCTAGCTACTTTCTTCCCTCCTAAAGCGACTCCGTTTCTATGGAAACTACGCGTCGCGGAAAAGTGAGGAAGAAAAAATGCGCCCGTGACGTAACGCGCAGTGTATTGACGTGACACGCGGCACCGGCGAGATGTGGAAGGTTGAAGGTTCGGAAAAGATGGTGAGAACTGCGCTCGGGAGTGAATGCGGGGATTGGGTGGGTTCCTTCCTTAATCTAGGGCCGCCGGGACGGGGGCCGAGCCATAGCATGCGTCCCTTGCTCCTGTCTTTCGATGCATTCCTGACTCTGCTCTTAACCACTCAAGTTGTCCCCATCTTGGGTTTGGGCATACCCGGTTTATGCTACTCCTTTTAGCGCCCTTTCATACTGAGGTTGGTTTGACGACCATCAGTGCTATTTGTTCTTTTGAAGTTACTTTACGAAATAAGGACTATGTATTCTCATCTTTTCTAGCCAGGCTTATGCCTGTCAAATACTAAGCTAGAACTCCTATGATCCCAAGGTTGGTATAACTACTTGGAAATGCTATGTTAAGCAACCTTAGAATAGCAATATACTGAGCATATAAATTTGTATGTAAAGAAATCACATGTGGTTTGCTTATGCTGTAAATAATGACCTGCGTGTTTTTAAAAAAGAAAAATATTGGCAAAAAATGATATTTTCCTTTTCATGCAAAATATTGAAGCAGAAATTTCCAGGCTGGGTAGATGGAAGGTTGAATTAGCATTGAAAGATACATGCCAATAAGTGAGAGTAGCTTTTTTTAAAAAGTAGATGTTTGCTGTTGAGACTTAAGATTGGAATTGGAAAAAATTCTCTTCGATTGGGACTATGTATCTTTGCCAACTATGTACATCGATTTTTCAACCAAGATAACTTGCGTTTCCCTTAATTAATTGAAATTCTTGATATTTCTTGTTGCATATCATGTGTTCTAAATATTCCAGACTCCTTTTCTCGATAGAGGACTGTCTCATTTCACACACATTCAACCCATAATATGTTAAGTAATCCATAAACGGACGTTTCAAAGCCTTTTATTCTCCTGATTGTCATTTGGGCATCATTCATGTTTCTATTCAAAACAGAAGAACTGGCAAGACATAATAGTGTACAATCCACCAATAAAATTCCAATCTTAAGTCTCAACAGCAAACATCTACTTTTTTAAAAAAAGCTACTCTCATTTATTCAGTCCTGCTCCTCATTTCCATGGCACGATCCCACAGAACTCTGTAGGGCTCAATTACAGATACTTGGCATGTATCTTCCAATGCTAATTCAACCTTCCAACTACCCAGCCTGGAAATTTCTGCTTCAATATTTTGCATGAAAAAGAAAAATATCATTTTATCATTTTTGCCAATGTATCTATTTCATCCAGCAAAGTACTAGCTGGACTGCAGAGTATGACAGAATGTGGTAAGTCCCTGTTTTTCTTTATTGACTTTAACCTTTTTGTTGCAATGAATATTTGGCTTGGTAAATAATTTCCTAGTTCAGCAGTTTTCAGTGGAACTTCCTACCTGAAATATGCCCCTTGAACTTCTGATAGAAAAAAATATATCCAACTGGACATTTTTTTCTTATTTGCCTTAGATAAATGATAAACATTCACAGAAGATGGACTTACTGATATATAATATGCAACTTTCCTGCCTACATGATTAACAGCTGAGTATTTTTTAATTGTACCCATAGAAGAGGTAAGTGTACATATAGTTTGTATTTCAGGTACCTGAATGTTTTTGGGAGAAGTCTGGAATAGAAGAAACTGCCCGAATTGGATCTTTTCATTTGAAGATATGGGGATGAAAGTTACTAATATAATGTAATATAATGTAATTGCTATGTATAAAAATTGATGGCATTTGTAAAAACCATAGAGCTAGATTATATTGCATACATTCACTTTTTTTAGATTTTGAAAATGTCCAATTAGATCAAATTTTTTTAGTCTACCTAGAATCATTTTTGTAAATTAGATTAAAATTTCAGCATCAGATTTTCTAATTATACTTTGAAATCCTATACACTTTGACAACCAGCTATTTGGAGCAACATATGAAAAATACTTTCTCTAAGTTTTATGTAGATTAGAACATCATGCATTAGAATTCTAAGGTTTAGGTTTAAGTCTATCAGAGAAGTTCAGAATTCAATTTGGCAAATACAAACTCAGTGTTCTTATGACTGCCCAATTTTCAAAGAGATATATGGATAAGAGTTATTGTATCCTGGGCATGTATTGGTATGAGTTTCTTGCCACTATTTTTCATTAATATAATAACTTGATCTTGTATCACACTATAAGAATGTTAATCCTGCTCTATGGTTCTTGGTTTTGTTGTTGTTGTTTATTCGTTCAGTCGCTTCCTGCTCTACAAGGCAGAAATTAAACCAGCAAGTAGGAATTGTAGCAAATAACTTTTCAATTAATCATTAGGAGAAACTTTGTTAATAGAACTATTTGATTAAAAAGTAATTGCTATTTCTTAAGGGTTCATTTCAGATAGTTTGTGATTAGGTATAAAGTTAAAGGATTAGCACTAAAAGTTAAACATATGGTAGGACAAGAAAATGGAACAAAAGTGGAGCCGACTTGAGTTTTTTGAATAACAGGAGACAGAAAATGGAAACAAGTGGGAGGATGAATGCTGACGCAAATAAAGGATCCAGCAGTTACGGATTTAGATGCTAAGTGCTGATCACATGTCAGTGTACTGTTATAATCAGCAGATCATTCATAATTGTGAAAAATGATTGCATAAGGTAAACTTCAACATTTATTGGAAAACAGAGTACACCGGAGTTAAGGACAGGCAAGGATCTACCATGAAATGAAGACAAATACCTGCAAACAGCAAAGTAAAACAAAATGGCACAGCAGGGGGAATTGGGACCTGAATGGAGAAAGAAATGGTTCTAAATTTCAAGTACTTTGTTTCAATGTGAACGGAAATCTGTAGAGTTATGTTAGTTAGTTAGTTAGTTAGTTAGTTAGTTATTTATTTATTTATTTATTTATTTATTTGTTTATTTATTTATTTATTTATTTATTTATTTATTTATTTAAAAGGCTGATATGGCTGCCCATCTTGTAGAACACAACTACGGGTGGTTCACAGCAATAAAAACCAAAGACAATAAAACCAGGTGCCTGACCCACAATCTCTAGTCCAGAGCTTTCCAAACTTTTAACGTTGGCGACGCACACCTATGGTGGCGGCAGCGCGGCCTGCAGTGTCCTGGTCTGTCGCGCAAAAAACCCGGAAACGCTGATGGGAACCGAAAAAAGCGGCAACCCCGCTAATCAGTGCCGCCGTGCCACCAGCGGCAGCAGCAGCGCTGATTGGTGGGGGTGCCGCTTCTTTCGGTTCCCCCATCAGCACTTCCGGGTTTTTGCGTGACACAGCAGGACACCGCAGGCAACACAGTAGTGTGTCACAACACACACTTTGGAAAGCTATGCTCTAGTCCATCAAACATTACAATCCTTGGGCTCCAATGTGTTGGCTTCACATTACTTTGGCATTCAGAATTTACTAAAAGCAATACTGTTCATGAATTATCTCCTGCTACAGAAATCTAAGTCATACAATGTGACACTATCATCTATTTCCTTGATTTATTGTCTATTTCAGTTTGAGATTTTAGCGTAATTTGGCTTTTGTGAATTTCCTGTGCTGAGTAGTAGTTAGAATTTTCCTTTAGGCAGTCATTTATTATCTGGGATTGCATATTACCCTGTGAACATTTTCTGGAATCTTATGGGATGCAGGTGTGCTTCTGCACATCAAACACAATTAATGGGGGAGTTTGATTTGAAAGTAAAAGCACAAAACAGGAATGATCCTGAACCATAAATTGGATATGGAGGGGAAGAGCACCGCAACTAAATGCATTGTTTTGTTCTGCCTATTTGGTACCATCAACAGCATGTACAATTCCCATTGTTGGTTGTTTTGAATGACATTTGTATTCTGTGCTTCCCCAGCCTTCTCAAAGTGACAGCCAGGATTATAGTAAAGCTGATTGCATTTATTCCTGTTTGGAATCTGCAATATTAACGAATAGAGATACTTTATAAAGAAGCAGAACTTTCATATTTATTCCATATGGAATTTTAGAACACAGTTGTAACTGTTCCATAGATTTTAAGGAGCAGACCTGAAGTGTGGTTTGTCCTTGTCTTGGTGATCAAAGCACCTTTTTTGTGATGTGGGAAGTTTTGGCTAACTTATTTAACTGAGATTTAACTTCTGATTTTTCTGATGTATATAACTTTATCTGCAGGAACCTCTACAATCCTGGAACTCCTGATTCAAGCTGCAGTTCTCTAAGCTTCCCAAGCATAATGGGTATTTCCTGGTTCGCAGTGATTGCTATATTTGCATTTTCCTCCATTTATTGTATTGTTTCTCATCCCAAACCGGAGTTATGGTTCCAAGACCTCTTCCCCCTTAAGATGTGTCCGGCCAATGCCAGCATGGGAACATTTTATGGCATCATGTTTGATGCAGGAAGCACAGGGACACGAATTCACATTTACACCTTTATACAGAGAAGCCCAGGTAAGATTGTAGGAAGGTTCTCCTGAACGTGCTTCTTGTGTGGAGCCTGCTAGATGGTTGTACTGATTGACACATTTTATTTATTTTATTTTATTAAATTTATATATGACACATGACTTGTAATTTCCTGCTGATTATGTTTTGTGGTTTTTAATTGATTTTAATGATGTTACTTGTTGTGCTGTTTTTGTATTTGGAATATTGTTTACTGTTTTTGTGGTGGTTTTTAATTATGTGAGCCGTCCAGAGTCACAAATGTGAGGTGGGCAGCTATATAAATTGAAAAAATCAATAATAAAAATATGCCACAACGACCAGCCACTTGTCAATGTATTACAGTATAAGCAATTAATTGACTAATGTTGACATTAATCACCTTGTTTACTCTCCAAAAGTTGTTGAATTAATTTTAGCAAGTCTATAAGCAACGCTTAAAACATAATTGAGATCGATTAAATGTTTTACTTTTAGGAATTTGTATATCCTTATTTCATAACCTCTTATTCATTTCCCAGTTTCATTGTTTTCTTCATTTCTTGATTTCATTCACTTTTGATTGGTTGTGCAAGTCTCTTTTAAAGATTTTTTGGTTCAGTTGCTTAATTGATGTACTTCCCTGAGAAAGATTCTAAAACAGATTAAGTTGAAAAGATGGAAACCAGATATGAGTGCAACATAACTCTACAAGTAGAAAAACAGGAAAAGATAATCTTACTGGGAATGTTTAACAACATTCTCTGCTTTTTTAGTTGTTTGGCATTTCCAGTTTGGTATGTTTTATTATATTTAATTATGTACTGAAGTGTTAATCCTTTCATCTTGTTAATAATCCAATACAAACATTTGCCCTCCTTAATTAATACTGTAATTGTACAGTTGCATCACTCTGATAAACCAAATGCAGTTTATTGAAAAACTATGCCTCAAAAGGAGGAAGAGGAGAGATGGTTTTGATCCAGGATTATGAAGCATCTGGATTTTCATCTGTATTAGCAAATGAAATGAGAATTCTTTATCTAGAGGAATAAACAGTGGTATAAATTTACAAGGGATAGGAGTAATAAAGGCTCTAGTAATACGCAAGGGGCAGGGTAATGATAGTGTGAGACTTCTAATCAGATTGAAGAATGGACTGTTTCCCTTTTGATTTTTTTACATTAGCTAAAATATAGTGGAAGCAAAATATTCATGAGAAAAATAATGACCATAGAACAGCGCTTTCCAAAGTGCCGCCGTACACCAACGGCGGTGGCGCAGCGGCATGCGGGGGGGCGCGGTGGCTAAAACGCGGAAGCGCTGATGGCGCGCCGCCGCCGCCATGCACACTGCCGCCACTGCGCGCGCCCCGTGCCTCCGCCGCACACGCCCCCATGCCGCCGCTTTGCGACGCACTAAACTGTGTGTTGCGACACACTAAAGTGTCGCAACACACAGTTTGGAAAGCTATGCCATAGAATAATAATTTTCTTACGCTATTCTTAATATGTGCATTCTACCTTAATACAGTATGTCAAAAACCAAGCCATGCTGGTCCATGAAGACCTGCATTGAGGGCTAAAATAATGAGTTAAATTCTGTGAAATAGGTTTATTCCATTCATAACCAGTATAAGTGTGTTAAGATGGTGTTCTTAAAACTAATGCTAAGAAATATGTAAAATCATAAGGAAACTTACAATCAAAGTTATGCGTAACGTTCTTTACTGGTCTAATGTTGTGTGGGAATGCATTTTGGTGCCTAAATTTCCTTTGAGAGAAGATTCTGACCAGATTCTTAGACTTCATTCTTCACAAAAACAGACATACCAAGACAACAGAAGCTTAGATGAGTTGTTAATTCAAAGTTTTACTGATAGACTTGATGCTCTTGATGATGCATTCCTAAAGAAAGCGCCTCTTATAACCCTGCCCTCTTGAATAGTATCCCCCCAGAGATATGTATGGTGCCTACTCCCTTAGGTTTTTTTTTTAATCCCTTTATTTTTACAAATAACTCAAGGCGGGGAACATACCTAATACCCCTTCCTCCTCCTATTTTCCCCACGACAACCACCCTGTGAGGTGAGTTGGGCTGAGAGGGAGTGACTGGCCCAAGGTCACCCAGCCGGCTTTCAGGCCTAAGGCGGGGCTAGAACTCTCAGCTCCTGGCTTCTAGCCACCTGGCTTTGTTCCCACTGTCGTCTTTTGTTTTTAGTTTTCGTTTAGTATTTTGGCTGGCTGGTTATGCTTTGTGGTTATGTTTTTAATTATTTTAAACTGTATATGGGATGATGTAAGCTGCCCATCATCTTTTGGGTGGGGCAGCTATCATAAATCTAAATAATAATAATAATACCACCTTACATCACAATTTTGCTGTTGAAGCAGCACATGTTAGTGATATGCATTAGTTAACTCTTTTTCCTCATGGATATCTCTTCATATTTATTTATTTATCACATTTATATCCCGCCCATCTCCCTTACAAGGAGGGACCCTACAAATTGCGGTCTCTTACAAAAAATATTTATTTATTTATTTATTTGTTTATTTGTTTATTTTATATCCAGCCTTTATTATTTTTATAAATAACTCAAGGCGGGGAATATACCTATTATTACTCCTTCCTCCTCCTTTTTCCCCCACAACAACCTTGTGAGGTGAGTTGGGCTGAGAGAGAATAACTAGCCCAAGGTCACCCAGCTGGCTTTCATGCCTAAGGTGGGACTTAGTATGTATGTATGTATGTATGTATGTATGTGTATATATATATATATATATATATATATATATATATATACTGTATATATACGTATATAATATACATATAATAGTATATGGAACCAACCACCCAGAAGTTCTGCATTACAAAGAATTATGTATGTACCACAGAATAAAATTGCAGTTTTCTACATGTTTACTGCAAATCAATTTTTCTGAAAGGCACCTCTTGGCTGAATCTTTGGGACCTAGTTTGATTAAAGACCACAACCTTCAGTGACATTAAGATATTTCAGTTATTACCTCATCTGAAATCAGCAGAGCAAATTATCATTAATCTAGATCTATATCCTTAGATGTAAATAAGCCTATCTGTTAAACAGCTTATTTTATATAATTTTTGCAGAAAACCCTGTAGAGTTAAAAGGGGAAGTTTTTGAATCAGTAAAGCCAGGTCTCTCAGCATACGCCAATCAGCCTAAGAAGGTAAGACTTTCAGATGGAAAACAAACTATTCTCTGTTGGCATTTGAAGATAGTATGTATCATAAAGGCAAACTACTGATCCCATTTGTCCACTATTGCTTATTCTCACTGGAAAATAGTAGTTCTCCAAGCTTTTTCCTATTATTTCCTCCCTAAACATAGCTGGAGATAAGTGTGATTACAGCAGGAACATTGTCTGTGCAAGGACATGTTTTGCCATTAACCAGTGCCACTCCTCTCACTCCCAGTATAGCACATCATCTTCAGGGTTCCATGAGGAAGGAAAACAGGCCTATAAACAATGAGAAAATCTACAGAGGTTGGGGCAAGACAACATAGGTGGGACCAGTAGTTTGCCTAGGGACATGGGGACAGATGTCAATTAAGGCAATTGCATATACCTCGAGGAAAATTTTAAATGTCAAGCTAAAGCCTTCAGAAATAAAGTAGGTTTGGAGGAAGGAATTGGAGAAGAGAAATATTTGAATATGTTTGCAAACTAAAATTCTGCCCAACCCTATCAGGTTTTTGCTTTTGTTTCTGTTAATCTTTAGGGAGCTGAAACTATCAGAAAATTATTAGAGATGGCTACAAATGCTGTACCACCAAGTCACTGGAACAAGACCCCCGTAGTATTGAAAGCCACTGCTGGTCTACGGTTGTTAGCAGAGCACAAAGCTCAGGCTCTACTCTCGCAAGTAATGTTGGGTTATACTGCAAAGGTCAATGGTTTTGTGCAAAAGTGGGGGCCTTTTTTCAATCCCTGTCCATGTGTGTTTTGCCATGAACTTGCCACTGTTGCTTTTTAAAATACCGTTATCAGACTAAATGGAGGGACTTGTAAAATCTTTTATTATGGAAAGAACTATATCCTAGATTGGTCAGATGTCCCCTTGAGTACTGTGTCTGATTCCGAAACATATACAGAGAAAGGCAGTGAGGATGATAGGATACTGGAAATTTACTGGATACTGGATATTTAAGTCCTCAGTCCTAGGAGGAGAAATTAAGGAAATTGGGTATGTGTAATCTTAAAAAAAGTTGAGGGGAGATTTGATAATCCTTTTCAAGTACTTGAACGGATGTCACCCAAAGTAATTCCGTGACCTGTTCTGTATTTGTCCTAGAGTGCAGGACATAGAATATTCATCTCAAATTCCAGGAAGGCAGACTTTGGATGAATCTGAGAAAAACTGTAATGCTAAGAGCAATTCAACAGTGGAATCCGTTAATGAGGAAAGTGGTGAGCTCCCTTTTGCTGGATGTGTTCTAGTAGAGGTGGACAGCCATTGGTCAGGAATGGTTCACTTGAGATTCCTGCATTGAGCAAGAAGTTGGACTCAGTGGCCTAAATGGCTTCTTCCAACTCTTATGATTTTATAGCTATTTCTTCTGTATCTCCGTATTAGTAAGGCTGGCATCTCAGTAATGCAGAAAGTAATCCGGTTTTAATAGCAGTGTTTAGAGGTTGAATAAAACCATTTAACCTGTAGCTGGTGTTACATTCCCCTGTTTTTTTGTAGGAGAAGAAAGTTGCATAATAGGCATACTTCTTTTTGTGAATGGTTCCAGTTCTAGGAAGATCACCCAGTTTTTTCTTTCCACAGGTCAAAGTGGTCTTTGAGGATTCACCATTTTTAGTTCCTGATAATAGTGTTAGCATAATGGATGGCTCTTATGAAGGTGCGTCCTACAAATAAGGAAAAAGAGGAGACATAGCAGAGAGAAATAACTAGGGAAGTAAGAGGGGAAGAAGAGTTCCTTAGAACTGAATAAAACATTGTGATGCTGCTTTTAAAATGACCAAGATTATAATATCCTAGGGAAATAGGATTCCATATACAGGAAAATGAAAAAGTTCCTTGGCTGTATTAGTGACACATATTACTAGATGAAAAACAGATTCAAGTAACTATGCTGTCCTTATGGAATTTACAGTTGGAACACATCCTAGCAAAGGACAGATTTAGATAGCAGTGTCATAATGAATATACATTTATTTTATTATGCTATTTATATACCTCCTTATTCCACAATGACTTGAGTCAGTTTACTACAACAGAAGCATGCAAATAAAATACTAAATAAAACAATAATAATTAAATAAAATACTATCAAAAACAAAAATAAACTAAAATTATGATTTTAAAAAATCAACTATTAGCACTCTTCCCGTACAGGCAATGTGACTAGTCACTCCAATCTGAAGACCCTTTAGAAAAGAAGAGTTTTCACTGTCTTCCTGAAGGATATCAGTGTAGCATTGGATGGAGGGATGAACTTGGGGGGAGGGGAGACCACTGCAAAGGAATAGTCCATGACTGATAAGATCTGCCTCTGTGTCACCCCATAACTCTCAAAGTGTGGGAACCCGAAACATCCCCTCCTAGGTTGAACAAACAGGATAGGCAAGCACTTAAAAGCCAAGCCATGTAGGCCTTTATAGGTTAAAACCAGCACCTTGAACTGCACTTGAGAACCTATTACTAACCAGTGCAACATCAGTGTTACATGGTTACAATGGCGCTCAAATACCAACAGGCAAGCTGCTACATTCTAAACCAATTGCAGTTTCTGGGTAGTTTTCAAGGACAGTGGCATGTAAAGTGCATGCACCTCCAGCCTATAGATGATGGGGGCACGAGTTACTGTTGCCAAGGCCGCCTGCTCCAAACAGGAGTTGAGCCCTGTGGTACCCCAACTGCTCGTTCTCCAGCATCACTGATTGGAACCTCTCATTCAGGAAGGAGTGAGACCAACTGTAAAACAGTGCCATCCACCTCCGACCCTCACAGATAGTCCACAAGGATACCATTATCAATGGTATCAAATGCCATTAAAGATCTAATAAAATTAGGAAGGTTGCAGGTCATCCATTTAAGCAACCAATTCAGTTTTCATCCCATACTCATGCACCTCCTTTTCCACCAATTTTCTCAAAAAGAAAGATTGGAAACTGGGCAGAAATTGTCTAATACGAACAGACTGATGCTTCTTCTTGAAGGGGCACACCACTTCTTCTTTCCAGGCAGCCAGATCAAATCTCTCTCCCAAAGAAGTATTCACCACCTGAATCTAGCTAAACAATTGAGCTTCATGAAATTATAAGGGAAATCTAACTACAATATGAAATAGCTTTACCCTTTAGTTCAATATCTCATATTTATCTAAGCTTACTTCAGCTGAATACCCTTAATCCAGACATTTATTCATCTGAGTGAACTGATCTTAACTTGGCAATTAGTAAAATATGTCCTTTGAAGTTGGTTTCGGTAAAAATTACACAATAATTCTGCAGGGTTTATCTTAAGAAATCTGATGGGAAAGTACAAGAACTGGAACAAAGAAGAGACTGAGTAAATTTTAGATGGGGAAACAGTAATGAAAGTTAAAAGAACACCTCCATGCCCCCTTCCCAAAAAATTAAGCCAGACAATGAATGAAATGATATTCTGCTTGGACAAGTACTGATAATTGATCAGCAGAAATGCAAAGAGTGGAATAATACCTTTGTAGATTGTATTTGTAGTCTATAGATGGAAGGATTTTTAGTAGCTTTTTATTTCTCTTACAGGTATTTTAGCCTGGATCACTGTGAATTTTTTGACAGGTATTTACTGCCGCATGATTCTGTTTTAATAGATAGAATCCACAAAAATTGAATAGGAAGCCCATTGATAGCAGGATATTCATCTGTTATGTCTGCTATATCTGACTGTTGCTGGAACCCTCCCAGAACATGGGATCTCTTGCTGCATATGGGTAGTCTTTGAATTTCTGTAATGTTGCCTGCAGGACAGTTGTATGGCCAAGACCAGCAGACAGTTGGAACTCTGGACCTGGGAGGAGCTTCAACTCAGATAACATTCCTGCCACAGCTGGAGGTGAGGAGTCAGTATAGCCTGACCGGTTGCAGGTTCCACATTTTGGATAATCATTACGTCCATAGTCACTTTCAGCCTTGCTGTCTTCCTTAACAGAGCAAATAACTTTCTAATACTATACTTTTAGATTACCCAAATATTCTGTGTATCATATTCAGAATTCATATAAAGGAAAGTGCATGGCTTCCCTCAGTACACTAAGCTGTTGTTTGTTCATTGAATAAACCTCTGTTAGTTGGTTCATGAAAACATTCAGTCATGAACCATGGTTTGTAAACAATGGCTGCATTAACACAATATGCTAAACCAAACCAAAATAAATAACATGATCATTTTGTGCAGTTGTTTAAAAATTCAAAATAAGAAAACAGTGATTGTGGCAATGCAGAAGTATGATACGTTCTAGTTGATCAGTGCTTTGTTTTTTTCTTTTACTATAAGGTTGTTAGTAAGGCCCCAAAAGGTGATTGGCTTGTTAGGCCTACATTTAGCCAGATTTGGCAGGGAACAAATGCTTTTACCTTTCTGACCTCTCAGGTTGTGACTGTTGGTTCTATCTATTTTCAACAATGATGGGCTTCTTTAAGCAGCTGTCTTGAGAATTTGAAGTGAAGATAATTCACTCTTCCAAAGCAAAGGATGGCTGTAAAATATCTCTAAATGCTGCCAGCTAGCAGTTTCAACAGTGAGAAACATTGTTAAGAAATGGAAGTTACACAGAGCTTGAGGACAAGGCAAGATCTGGAAGATCAAGAAAAATCTCTGCTGAATCTGCAGAACAGAACTCGCAGAACACTGCAAGCAACCTGCTGAAAAGTTCAGCTAATACTGTAGTAGCAGTCTACAGAACAGCATAGTTTATATGAGTATGATCTACATGTGAGTGTTGCCAGACTCTGTCCTCATCACAGAAGTAATTGTCTAGAACAGCCTTTCTCAACTGCGGTTCTGGGGAACGCTAGGGTTCCACAAGAGATCACCAGGGGTTCCGCAAGTTATTGTGATTGAAAAAAAACATTGTTTTAACTTCTCATGCTGCACAATGCTAGCTGTAGATATAATTTTTATGCAGGGGTTCCCCGAGACCTGAAAATTATTTCAGGGGTTCCTCCAGGGTAAAAAGGTTGAGAAAGGCTGGTCTAGACTATACCAAGATAACTCTGAAACATTTTGCAATAAAGTTCTTTGGACTAGTGAAACAAAACTTCAGTTATAGGCCACAACCCCATTTGGAGATCCATTTGGAGAAAAAAGGGTGAAGTGTTTGAAGAAAAGACTACTTTGGCAGTGCTAAACACAGATGTGCCTCTATTATGCTGTGGGGTTGTGTGGCAGCCAGTGACACATGAAATATTGTGCAGGTGAACAGAAGAATGAAATCAACTAGGTATCAACATATCCTTAAAACGAATGTGCCACAATCAGGGAAGTTATTAACGCTTTGGATTTGGATTGGCCTTTCAATCCTCAGACTTAAATATCTTGAAAATCTTTCAGGAGATCTCAAACATGCAGTATTTCTTAGCTAAAAGACTTCTGCAAGGTATAGTGGAAAAGAAATCCAAAAGCAAGATTAGGAGGATTCTTGGCAACAGGAAATATTTGGAAGCTGTTATTTTTGCCAAAACAGGTATTACAAATTCCTGACTGAAAGGGTATCCAAACTGTTCTGCCATATTCACTGTTCTCTTATTTTGAGTCTGTAAACAACTGCACATAAATAGTGAGTATGCATTCAAATTTGCATTGATCATGACATAAAAAAGAATCTAGAGATCTAAAAACCTTTGGTCCTTCCTCTCAGGATTTACTAATTAATTTTTTTTTAAAAAAGCCGTATTCCTGCTTCCCATATCTAATTAGAAAGATACCCAATTGCTAACCAAACTTTTTTGCCAGGGGTATCTGCAAAGAGGGTCAAAAAGGTCAAGATGGGGCCATGTCCATGTGATCAAAGCCTCACCCCTTTTACATGAGCTGTACACACAATGTCTATAAAAAAGGTCAGGGCTTCAATCAATCAATTGGTTGTGGCTGCCATCTTGACATTTTTTTTACCTGCCCGTGGATCTCTGGTTTTTGTAGTTATTATGGGGGAAGGGAGGGTTCTTTGGTGATTGTTTGAGGGACCGCCTCTCACCAATCACATCTACCCATCATATCAGATCCAATAGGAGGGACATGTTGCAGGTCCTGTCAGCCAGTGAGTGCCATCTAGCAGGACCAAGGAGAGCCTTTTCTGCCATGGTGCCTGCCCTGTGGAACATCATCCCGCCAGAGATTAGATTGGCCCGGACTTTGCTGACCTTTCAAAACACCCTGAAAACATGGTTCTGTCAACGGGCATGGGGACCAGGGAAAGTGGTAGAGCCGGCACAGTGGTTGTATTGAATGTTATTGGTAGGTGTGATTACCTCAGCTATGAATTTTATGAATTTTTGTGGTAATATGTTTTTGTATTATTTTTACTGTTTTTTAAACTGTTGTATTCTTTGGTTGTTTTATATTGTTTTAACTGTTTGTAAGCCCAGAGTATTATTTTTACTGTTTTTTAAACTGTTGTATTCTTTGGTTGTTTTATATTGTTTTAACTGTTTGTAAGCCCAGAGTATTATTTTTACTGTTTTTTAAACTGTTGTATTCTTTGGTTGTTTTATATTGTTTTAACTGTTTGTAAGCCCAGAGTCATATGTCATATATATATTTAAAAAATTCCCTTCTCACCCCTATGGGTGGTATGTGTCTTCCTCAACCTTGGGTCCTCTACCAGAGGCCTGGGAGTTTGAGGGTTCTGCGCAGTATCTTAGCTGTTCCTAGCACTGCACTCTTCTGGACAGAGAGCTCTGATGTTGCTCCTGGGATCTGTTGGAGCCAGTCTCCCAGCTTAGGAGTCACAGCCCCGAGTGTTCCTACCACCACTGGGACCACTTTGGCCTTCACTTTACACATCCTCTCCAGTTCCTCCTTCAGGCCCTGGTACTTCTCCAGCTTCTCATACTCCTTCTTCCTGATGTTGCTGTCACTTGACACCGCTACATCTATCACCATCGCTGTCTTCTGGTCCTTGTCTACTACCATGATGTCTGGTTGATTGGCCAGTACCTGCCTGTCTGTCTGGATCTGGAAGTCCCACAGGATCTTAGCCCTGTCATTCTCCACAACCTTCTGTGGAATCTCCCATCTGGACTTTGGAGGATCTAGCCCATACGCTGTGCAGATGTTCCCGTACACAATGCCAGCTACTTGGTTGTGCCGTTCAGTGTATGCTGTTCCTGCCTGCATCTTACACCCTGCCACTATGTGTTGGACTGTCTCTGAGGCCTCTCTGCACAGTCTGCACCTTGAGTCCTGTCTAGTGTGGTAGACCCCTGCTTCTATGGATCGGGTGCTTAGTGCTTGTTCTTGTGCTGCTATGATCAGTGCCTCAGTGCTGTCTTTTCGTCCAGCCCTTTCCAGCCACTGGTAGGATTTCCCAAGGTCAGCCACCTCAGCTATCTGTCGATGGTACATCCCATGCAGGGTCTTCTCTTGCCATGGCACTTCCTCTGCTTGATCTTCCTTCCATATCTGCTGCTGCTTCAAGCATTCTCTCAGCAGCTCATCTTTAGGTGCCATCTTACTGATGTACACCTGGATGCTCTGGGTCTCATCCAGGACAGTGGCTTTGACACTCACCAGACCCCACCTGCCCTCTTTCTGCCTGGTGTACAGTCTCTGGGTGTTGGACTTGGGGTGGAAGCCTCCGTACATTGTGAGGAGCTTCCGGGTCTTCACATCAGCAGCCTCCATGTCCTCCTTTGGCCAGCTCAATATACCGGCAGGGTATCTCATGACTGACAGGGCATACATGTTAATGGCATGGATCTTGTTCTTCCCATTGAGCTGGCTCTTCAGGACCTGTCTTTTCCTTTGGTGGTACTTGGATGTTGCTGTCTTCCTTGCCTCATCGTGGTTCCCATGTGACTGTGGGATACCAAGGTACTTGTAGCTGGTCTGTATGTCTGCTATGTGGCCTGCTGGTAGTACCACCTCATCAGTCTTAACTACCTTCCCTCTCTTTACTATCATCCAGCCACACTTCTCTAGTCCGAATGACATCCCAATGTCCTCACTGTAGATCCATGTCAGGTGGATCAGTGAGTTGATGTCTAATTCACTCTTAGCATACAGCTTGATGTCATCCATGTAGAGGAGGTGGCTGATGGTAGTTCCACTCTTGAACTTGTTTCCGTATCCAGTTCTTGTGATAATCTGGCTGAGGGGGTTCAAGCCCATGCAGAGCAGCAGTGCATCACCTTGGTATATGCCACACTTGATGGCCACTTGTGCGAGCTGTCTTGAGTTGACTTCCAGTGTTGTCTTCCACAGTCCCATTGAGTTCTTGAGGAAGGTCCTTAGTGTCCTGTTGACTTTGTATAGTGCCAGGCATTCACAGATCCATGCGTGTGGCATTGAGTCGTAGGCTTTCCTGTAGTCAATCCAGGCTGTGCTCAGATTGGTCTGCCTAGACCAAGGGTCGGAATTGGCGGCTCGCGAGCCAGATCTGGCTCTTTGGCCTCCTGACGCTGGCTCTTTTTCCATCTTTGCCGACCGACATCAGAAAGCCGGTCTCCGGAAGCGGCGCGAACCCTGGAGAAGACGCTGAGACAGAGACGCTGATTGGTGGAGGCTCAGAAGGAAGGGCGCCCCCACCAATCAGCGTCCCTGTTTCTTCTCCAGGAGAAGAACCCTGGAGAAGAAACGGAGACGCTGATTGGTGGCAGCGCCCTTCCTTCTGAGCCTCCACCAATCAGCGTCCCTGTTTCTTCTACAGGAGAAGAACCCTGGAGAAGAAACGGAGATGCTGATTGGTGGCAGCGCCCTTCCTTCTGAGCCTCCACCAATCAGCGTCCCTGTTTCTTCTACAGGAGAAGAACCCTGGAGAAGAAACGGAGATGCTGATTGGTGGCAGCGCCCTTCCTTCTGAGCCTCCACCAATCAGCGCGCGCCAAAGCGCCCCCTTCCACGCGATTGGCTCCCGCCCGCAAACCCCGCCCCCTGGCTCTCGAGCACTTCAAAATGTGCACGAGCATACCAAAATGGCTCTCGGCTCAAAAAGTTTGCCGACCCTTGGCCTAGACCTTGAGTCTCGGGAGACTGCTCTATCTATAAGCAACTGGTGTTTGGAGCCTCTGTTGTTGTTCCCAATGCCCTTCTGAGCTGTGCACATGTACTGGCCCATATGGTCCTGCAGTTTGGCGGCTATGATGCCTGATAGGACTTTCCATGTTGTGGGGAGGCAGGTTAATGGCTGGTAGTTGGGCGGTGTTGTTCCCTTGCTGGGGTCTTTCATGATCAGCACTGTCCTACCTTGTGTTAGCCAGTCTGGGTGGGAGCCTGCTGCTACCAGCTGGTTCATCTATGCTGCTAGGTGTTCATGCACTGCTGTTAGTTTCTTTAGCCAGGAGGTGTGGATCATGTCTGGGCCAGGTGCTGTCCAGCTCTTCATGTTCTTGACACGCTGTTGGATATCTGCTACTGTGATGGTGACTGGTTCCTGCTCTGGGAGATTTCTGTGGTCTGCTCTCAGGTCCTGCAGCCACTTTGCACTGGTGTTATGTGTCTTCTCTTTCTCCCCAATGTTCCTGCAGTACTGTTCAGTTTCTGCTGTTGGTGGCTCTGCTGTTACTGTGTTGCTGCACTGCAGCTGGGAGTACACCTTGGATGGTTCTTTGGTGAACAGGGCATTTATCTTCTTGGCCTCTGCTTCTCTAGTGTATCTCCTTAGCCTGGTAGCCAGTGCTGTGAGCCTTTGTTTAGCAGTCTCTAGGGCAGGGCTTTCCAAAGTTTTCCCGCGGCGACACACCAACCGCCGTTGGTGTCTCGCCGTGGGAAAACCCGGAAGTGCCGCCGTTGTGGCAGCATGCAAAAACCCGGAAGCGCTGCTGCCGCTTTCAGGTTTTTGCGCGCCGCCGTTGGTGTGTCGCCGCGGGAAAACCCGGAAGCGCTGATGATGATCAGCGCTTCCGGGTTGTGTGGCGACACACCAGACTGTGTGGTGACACACTTTTGTGTCGTGACACAGAGTTTGGAAAGCTCTGCTCTAGGGCTTCAGATGGGAGTCAGGCCCTTGTATTTTTTCAGTAACCGAGTCTTATCCTTAATCTCCACACCCTTCTGTAGTTCTACCAGCTGACTAACTTCTCTCCAAGTTGCCTTGATCTTAGCCTCCAACTTCATTTTCCGGGGTGTGTGTGTAGTGCTGTTCTTCTTGATCGTGTAGCCAAGCATCTCCAGGATTACAGCGGCTGTAGCGTATACCAGTTCATTGGTTTGAGTTATAGTGGTAGTAGGGATTGTTGTGAGGGCTCTGTTGGTATCTTCTAGCGTACTATCTGGTGGTACTTCTCCACTGAGCCTTGGTAATCAGTCTCGAGAGTTGACTTTAGCTAGTTTATCCATGATCTTTTGCCTCATATCAGCTGCTGTGCTCTGTAATGGAGGGAGTGGCAGTGACGTTCCAGCTTCAGGTGTTGGCTGCACCTCCAGCTGTTCTTCTGGGTCTTCTTGAATCTGGGATATAATGTGTAGTTGGTCTATCTCGAGTTGTGAGAGCAGCTTCCTCTTCACTATGTTGAAGCATTGGGTAACTAACTGTTTCTCAGTTAGTGTGGATGCAGGTCTTCTGTCCATCCATATGTGCTGGCTAGCCTCGGGTGTCAGGTTTCGCAGAGGCTGACAGCAAGATAACAGGCAGAAGACAAACGTCCGTTCACAAACCGTGAGTTGCAAGCCAGCAGAGCCAGAAAACCAAGTTCAGGGATAGTCCAGTAGATAGTCAAGAAGTCACAAGCAGAGGTCAGGATTGGAGCAAGCAGGTAAACGAGAGTCCGGAGCCAAGGTCAAGGGTTGTAGCAAGCAGGTCAGCGATTGTCCAAAACAAAATCAGGAGTCCAAGGAATCAAGGCAAGATACAGGAAGTGGTTGCGGCAAGAATGCACGTTGCTTCCACAGCCTTGCTCACGGACCCTCTGTTAATTTATCTTGATGCACCCAGCTGTCGGCTGGCTCCTGGCCGCACTCGCAGTCCCGCCTCTGTTGTTCCCTCGCAGCCAGACGGGCGCTCCTGTGCCTCTCCTTTAAGGCATCCCTTAATCTCTGCCGCCTCTGCTGCTTGGGCGACTCAGGTGAGCTAGGGGTCTGAGTGGGAGCAGCTGGCTGCTGGCTGGAGGGCGGGGACAAACCACGATCCAGGGCTTGCTCCTGCTCAGCCTCTGGAGGCTGAGATGCTGCCACATCTCCACTCCCCTCTGGTACTGGATCTGGTTCTGGAACCGGGCTTGGATCTGGGACTGCCTCTTCCTCGGTCTCCTGGGGGTTCCACAGGGGCAGCTCATCTGCTGACTCCTCGCTGGAGTCCTGAGGCAGAGGCTGGCCCAGTACACCATAGTTCCCTCATATGTTTCATATATCCTCTCTCATTAGGTCTACTGTTGTAGTAGCATTCCATCAATTCCAGGTTTTCTTGTCTCGTCCATGTGTGGTTTTTATACACACACACACACACACACACACACACACATATACATACTCTGTGAGTGTACATGTGTGTGTGTGTGTGTATGTATGTATGTATGTATGTGTATATATATATATAATATATATATAAGCGCCATTAGTGCTTCTGCGTTTTAGCAGAAAACACGAGGCCGCCGGTGCCGCCGGCATGCACACCACCACGCACCCCCCGCACCACCACCACTGCCGCCGTTGGTGTGTCGCCAACGGCGGCAGTTTGGAAAGCACTGCTGTAGGGAATAGATAAAAATAATATATTGCTTAAAGCATTCCTTGGTGGACACTTTCTTTTTTTTTTTTTATTAAATTTTATTAAGTTTTACAATACATAATAAAATTTAAAGTAGAAAAAGAAATAGAAACAGAAATACAAAATAAGAAAAAGATAAAGAAAAAGTGAAGTCAAGAAATAATAAGCAAAGAAAATATAGAAAATAGATGTCCTCCAATCTATCTTTGAACTTAAAGTACAACAATTGATTTTAAATGTTAGTCCTTCATACAGTATACAGGAACTTTTCTTTGTCATATGCCTTTTGATTTCTTTAATCCAATCTTCTAACCTTCATCTTACTGTCTCCCAATAATCCATCTTTGGCTTCCACTCCTTGAAGTAGTAGTTAAATGTTGAATGTTCATTACTACATATTTATATCTTCAATAAAGACCAATTAGTATAACAAATAAAAGCCTTATTTACTTCTAATAAACTACAATATATTCTATTCATATTATAACTCATAACCTAACATGTTATGTAACTTAATACATAGTTTAGCAATTCTTATAGTGTTCATACATATATATTTCTATAATTTAATTCTAATATATATATATATCTCCATAAAAAAGGAATTCTTGAATCTCAATTATCCATCTGTAATTTCCATTCCTTGTAGTAGTGTCCATTTAAACTAAATGCATAATCTATCATATCACTTAACCTAATAGCTAATATATCAATTCTTATAATATTCATACAATACATATTGATATATATCATCCTGTAGTAACCATCATTCTAATTCCATCATATCATTATCTTCTCATAAATATATCTCTAAGGAAAACAATATTCTATAATATCAACTTGTGTTTGTATTTAGCATCTTACATTTAGAATATCACTTTTTATATATCCATACAATTTCTCATAACAATTCAAGTCCATATTTTTTCATTAACCTTTATATCCATACAGTTTCTCATATCTTCTGTTTAGGTTATGCCAAAATCACAATACACTGTGGGAGATTCGCAATATACAGCCTGCTCTTTTCTATATCTCATATAGAATATCAGAGCAACCTTCTCTCCCTTTCCACATATTTCACAACATCCATCCAACTGTGCACCCATATTTTCACTCTGTCTCCACTGCCACAACATATCTATACCAAGATTGTAGTGTAAAGCCTTCAGAATGTTCTTCTGAACTAATATACTCAAAATTTCCTCCTTCTGTTTCTCCTCCACTTGAAAAACATTTTTCCTTTCTGTCTCCGTTTCTGTTCTCTGTTCTTTCTCTCTGTTTTGCAGAGTTACGAACAGTAATTCCAACGACCTTTGAATATTTGAAAAAGCCTCAGTAATCTCTCTTCTGAGCTCCTCAGGTACAAGTTGGAAAGCCATCTTTCCTGTGTCCTTCAAATTAAAACAACAACCCTTCTAGTCAAAACAATAATAATGTAATCTGTCCATGGAATACTACCAGCAGAATCTATTAAGCAGAGCGTCGTTGTTGTTTTGTTTTGTTTTTTAAAGTCAAAAGAAAAAAGAAAGTTCCAATAATCCAAAATACAGGAGAGAATAATATTTTAAACAGTTTATAGAAGGAGAAATAAAAAATATATTCCAAATGAAGCAAAATCCAACCAGGGAGGATGTAGAAAAAGACGACAAGGAAAAAAACACGTTACCCTGTGTTTTTATTCTTCAAACTGCGAGCTTTCGTTCTTCAAGCTGCAAGCTGCTTAATCCAAACAAAGAGTTTCTCAAAAAATGAATAGTCATTTAGTTTATCAAGCGAAGAATTATAAACAGAGTCTCTTAAATCCCTCTAATACAAAAGAGAAGTAAAAAAAAAAATGCAGACGTTTCATTATGTTGCAAATATAGAGTCCATCAAACTTCCACCAGAATCAGTTATAGCAAAGAAAGCACAAAGTTAGCCAACATTTTCAACAAAGTCCAAAAAATCGATCTTAGATTTCAAAAATATTTTAATCTAAAAAAAAACATTCCTAAAGTGATCTAAAAGCGGCTGGGCGCTCTTGTGTCTCTTCAAAGAGACTTGTTTCCCCTGCGAGAGCCTGATATATCTCGGCCATTGCCTTGCACTTACCCTGTTCCTTCCGGGGTGGAAAACTACAGAAAAAACAAGGGTAGGCAATCCCAATGGCCCCACGAGTAATCTTCTGGTCTCCCCTTCTCCAGGGGAAAAAAAAACTTCAGTGGACCACAACTTCTGCAATCCACGCAAGCAAGGGAAATTCAGTCAGCTTCTCTGAGAAATCTGACTGGTCGAGCTGGCAGCCAAGCCTGGAGTCACCTTGGTGGACACTTTCTGACAAGCACATGAAGCTGGAGAATCTACAAATCTGCAAACTATATTCATCGCGCAGTAGAAGGTTTCAGGGAATTAAACTAGAGAATAATAAATCTATTAAAATGTTAAAGTTATTTGGTTAAAGTATTCTATGCAGAATCAAACGCATGGCATTTTCTTCACTGTGAACCTGGCCTGAAAGTGGAAATTTACAAGTCCCTCTGTTGCAAGCACGTAGCCGTAAACAACAGGTGCCCTTCTAGCCAAAACAAACCATTATCAGTATTTTTCCCATGTGAAAAGTATCTCGAGGGAAAGCCAATGCGCCACACTGCCATCGTGTGACGGTTTATAGTAAGTACAATTGCTACCAAAATGCTAGGCTGAAAGAGGTGCCCATATGAACCAATCAGAATTCTGAGCCATGGGTATATTTCAGCTATGCACCATGGGTATTCATTCTTACTTATGTTCTCACTTATGTTCTTCCTATGCTTTCTTTATGTAGACTGCTATCTACATGTACTTTGTATCTGAACTGTAACTATGCCTGGTCTTTGCACAGACCATGATGTTTTTCTTTCCATTCTGGTGATGGAACTCTGCTTATGCTTTGATTTTTCCTTTTTGCAGTAATGCACCATACATCCATTATTGCCTTATGCTATCAATAAAGTTATTGTTAGCCTTACAACACGTTGTTTGGATTACTTCAAGCCTGAAACCCCAAAGGCCACCATCATCTAATATAAAATTATCAAAATCAGGCTTCAACTATCATGTACAATTCTTCCTGGAATGTGTTTAGCCTCTTTTTTAAAAATAATAATGGGCTATGCCTATACTTTTTCAGGTTATTGTTCACAAACTGCAGAACATAAGAATATATTGCAATACTAAAGAATTTGTTAAAATCAATTTTGCTGATGTTGAAATGTATCATTCATCCAGTAGTGGTTGGTCAGCATACACTAAAAATGCCCCTGAAATAACAGTTTCTGAACCATTACTTTTCATTCTCATAATTTTTAGGAAACCTTGGCACAAACACCAGTGGATTTTCTTACCTCATTTCAAATGTTCAACAGCACTTATAAGCTCTACACACACAGGTAAGTGAGAAAATATACACAAATGTTCAATTCTAAGATATTATTGCCTTTGTGTCTAAAATATTTGCCTAAATCATTTGTGCAATTCAGTTTTTAAGTCCAAATCTTTGCTGGTTATCAGAATGATTTGATTATGTCCAAATTTATAAAATAAGTTGATACATTGTATTGGTTGTTAATTAACTCATGTTAATTAAGTGCTCCTTATCCTCTCTTACAGCTATTTGGGACTTGGGCTGAAAGCTGCTCGGTTAGCAACATTAGGAGCTTTGAATATGGAAGGTCAGACAAAATAACAATTCTTGTATCTCGTGGCAGCCCGGCAATTCATATCTTTTTGGCTAATGGCTCATGCTTGCTCTATTCTTATTAGAAATTAATTGCTAGGGATACCGAAACCGCATATCTCCAGTATAAATACTCTTGTATGAAGAGGAGGAAAGAAGACACATTGTAGTGTTGGAATGGGCTACTTGCAGTCCATGGCGTGCATGGAACCCCCACAACTCCAGAATTGTGGCCACCTGACATCCCCCCCCTTCATGCTAGTGGTTTAGGCACCAGGCTAGAAACCAGGAAACTGTGAGTTCTAGTCCTGCCTTAGGCATGAAAGCCGGCTGGGTGACCTTGGGCCAGTCACACACTCTCAGCCCAACTCACCTCATAGGGTTGTTGTTGTGGAGAAAATAGGAGGAGGAAGGAGTATTAGGTATGTTTGCCGCCTTGAGTTATTTATAAAAAATAATAAAGGCGGGATAAAAATAAATAAATAAAATTTGGTACCAAATCACAATATTTCAGTGCTTAATGGACCTGTTTTCCTTTTGTAAAGAAAAAGAAAAACCTTTTACCTCCAAAATGCAAAAAAAACCTCACCAAACCCAAATTCTGGTCCATCTTTTCTTCTGTGAGCCTATAGATATGTACTCTATATCTTACATATATTTTAAATTAAAAAAAACATTTTTAAAAATATGGCTCTTGGTTACCAAAAAGTTAAACTATATCCACTGTATTCATTTGAGCACTGTTGCCTTCATTTTCCTGCATTTTGCTGGAAACAGTCCTGCTGGCGAGGGACTCCAGCCAGGGGTGCAAGAGTGGGAAAGCTGTAGGTCTCCTGTTTGTGAGCAGCTTAGAAACATGTGATTGGCTTCTTGAGGTAACAGAATGCTGGACTAAGGACCACCTGGTGGAGTTGGGATAATAGAAAGGGGTCAGAGTCACATCACAGAAATGGGTAGAGTTGGGGATGGAACTGTTGGGGGTTTTGCAGATTTACTTCAACGTGGCCAATAGGACTTCATCTTCCATTGCACCTAATGGCAGCATTATCTTTAAGGTTGCAGAGATGACCAAGTGATGCACAGTTTTCTGTCTTGTCATCACTTGCTCATTGCTCTGCCTAGTGTTTGTTATCTGGCCTCTCAAAGAAATGCTGCAGTACAGCAGTAGTGACATAAATAAGAATCATGAAGAATGATGTGTGATGCCTGCTGAAGTACATGGCTAGCAAGCTGCTTCTGTGCAAGCAGGAAGCAAGAGGGGCTTCCCAGTGGAATGTCTGGGACAATTTTGAGAGAAGACAGGCCAGAAACAAGCAGTCAAGCACTGGCACTAGTTCAAGACAATGGGGGGGTAGGTGGGATGCTCAGATCTGTGAGAATTAATGAAGAACTACTCACCTCCTGTTTAGTGTTCAGTGGTCCAGTGTTCTCCAGTAAGGGGGTATGTGTTCCACTAGGCAATTGTGGAAAGGAGGACGAAGTGGCAGGATTGAAATCTGAGGCTGACAGAAACATGGTCAGGGAATACCTTGTAGGGCAGGGCTTTCCAAAGTGCTGCCGCTGGCGACACACCAGCGGCGGCGTGCGCGCATGGCGACGGCGCGGGGGGGCGTGCGGCGGCGCGTGCGCACGGCGCGCGCACACGGCGACGGCACGTGGGGCGTGCGGCGGCACGTGCGCGCACGGTGGCGGTGCGGGGGGCGTGCGGCGGCGGCCGCTTCCGGGTGGTGTGGTGACACACCACGCTGTGTGTGTCGCCACACACAGTTTGGAAAGCTCTGTTGTAGGGTATGAGTCCTATAAGGACATTACCTATTGCCCTCTCCTCTTCCCTACCTTCTGTCCCATATTGATAACACCTGTTCAATGTTTAATCCAGTAATGTGGCTAAAAAGAAACTATTATTTCCCAACCTGTATCCATCATTTTCATTTCCTTGCTATTTAGTCAAGGCCAAGACTCCTAATTTATTCAGGTTTTGCACAGCCTTCCCTAACTTGGAAGTCTCCAAATGTGCTAGGACTGCAACTCCCAGAATTCCCAGTCAGCTTTAGAAGGGTGCCTTGTTTGAGAAGGCTGGCCTAGTGTGGTGGTTCTTAAACTGTTTGACCTAATTACCCCTTTTCCTGGTCTTGAATAATGCCATTACCTTCACAAAAAAACCCAGACTCTGTTGTTTTACACAAGTGTCTTGGCAGCATGTCACAGGTTCTTATTTAAACCATGTTTTATAAAAGAAACATATAAAAATGATCTGTGAGTGCTTCCTATATTCTATTCTATTGCTATCTCTATACTATTACTATGACAATTATGACAATTACTATTATTAAGACAACTACTATATTCTATTACAAATTCAATATAATATACTCTATTACTATTACCTATTATTCTATTATTTATTACTCTATTACAGTTACTTATATACTGTGCTCTATACCAGCCTTTCTCAACCTTTTGACCCTGAAGGAACGAACCCTTGAAATATTTTTCGGGCCTCAGGGAACCCCTGAACATTCAGGCTCAAATATAGGCCAGAAGTTACAAAATTATTGTATTCGTTTCATGTGTAGGCCTGTATATATGCATTAGCAGTGTTCTTAAACTAAAAATAAAGAACAAAACTTATAATGTGAAGTTGCCCAAATTTGAAATAATTTTTTAAATAAATCGTGATTTCCCAGGGAACCCCCGTGACCTCTCGTAGGACTCTAGGGTTCCACGGAACCCTGGTTGAGAAGCCCTGCTCTATACTATTACTAGTACACATCAATGTTTCTTTCTTAAGCCTGTTCTGTCTTAAGTCCCCTCTCCCTAAGATTTCTTCTTCTTTTTCTGTAGAGCTCTTGCACCTTTTTTACATTGTGCTTTGTCTTACTGGGCCTCTATACTTCTTTTCCTCTCTTTTGGACTGTCCACTCCTTCTGAAGGAAAAACACCTTCTTTTGTTTGGCTGCTGTACTTCGTTTGCTGGTGGCTGCAGAGCTCCAAAACACACGTCTTCTCCTATACCTGTATCAAGGTTGTTGCTTTATTGGCAACTCTGCTGTGCTGACGCTGAGGAGAAGGCTCAAATGGGAGGGCAATAAGGCAGCACAGCAATTTATTCCAAGCAGCCTGCTCTTCCACACAGCAGCAGTCCCGAACTGGGTCCTTGACTCAATTACAAATTGCTCCATTACCCCCAGGATATGCCCAAATTAACCCCCAGTTTAAGAACCACTGGCCTAGTGAAGAAAGCATCCTACATAGGGAAATGAATAAAATCTTCACTTCCACTTGAAAATGGAAAGGAAAATTCAGTTTTTTCCCCATATTCTTGC
This sequence comes from Charina bottae, assembly GCA_023362775.1. Taxonomy (NCBI): domain Eukaryota; kingdom Metazoa; phylum Chordata; class Lepidosauria; order Squamata; family Charinaidae; genus Charina; species Charina bottae. The sequence goes on from JALMGJ010000001.1 coordinate 125,976,413, forward strand.
AATTAAAACCAAACTAAAAAGCAAATATATAACTGTATCTATATCTATCTCCCTCTTCCATATTCTCTCTTGCAGCAGTTGAACAGACGTTCAGAAGTTCTTGTCTGCCAAAACAGCTGGAAGCAGAATGGCATTTTGGTGGAATAAAATACCAGTATGGTGGTAACAAAGAAGGTAATTTAAAAGGATATTGCTTTCTAGGAAAGTTTTTTTTAAACTGAATTGTGGGTATATTCATAAAAGGAACAAAAATAGAAATGGGACTATATGAAGACTGGTAGTCTTAAGGGAAGAATTGGAGTTTATGATTCATAAACTTATACTTGTGTCTTTACTCTGGCAGGTGAAACTGGATTTGAACCATGTTATTCTGAAGTATTGAAGGTTGTACAAGGAAAATTGCATCAACCAGATGAGATTCAGAGAAGCTCCTTTTATGCCTTTTCCTATTATTATGATCGGGCTGTGGACACTGACTTGATAGGTGAATAGTAAATGTTTGAAAACTTATTGGAGATTAATGACCTCCAGGAGCAATTTATTTATTTGATTTTTAGCTCAATCTCAGTGGGGATTATTATGTACTGTAAATAATGGAAAGGAAAGGTTCCCCTGTGCAAGCACCGAGTCATGTGACCCCTGGGGAGACGCCGCTTTCGCGATGTTTTCCTGGCAGACTATAGAGCGGGGTGGTTTGCCATTGCCTTCCCCAGTCGTAATTACCTTTCCCCCAGCAAGCTGGGTATTCATTTTACTAGCCTCGGAAGGATGGAAGGCTGAGTTGACCTGAGCCGGCTACCTGAGAACCAGCTTCCGCTGTGATCAAACTCAGGTCATGGGGAGAGTTTCGGTTGCAATACTGCCACCTACTACTCTGCACCACACGAGGCTCATACTGTAAATAATAGGTAAAGGTAAAGGTTCCCCCCGCACATTTGTGCAGTCGTGTCCAACTCTAGGGGCCGGTGCTCATCTCCGTTTGTTAGCCGAAGAGCCAGCGTTGTCCGAAGACGCTTCCACGGTCATGTGGCCGGCATGACACACGTGGAACGCTGTTACCTACCCACCGAAGTGGTACCTATTAATCTACTTGCATTTGCATGCTTTCGAATTGCTAGGTTGGCAAGAGCTGGAGCTAGTGCGGGAGCTCACTCCGCATGCAGGGCTAGGGATTCGAACCTCCGAACTTGCGATCTTCTGATCGACAAGCCTGGCGTCTTACCCACTGAGCCACCACGCCCCCTACTGTAAATAATAAAACGATACAAATAATAACAACTAATATATTAATCTGGTAAAAAAGAAAATAAGGCAATAGCAGATGAAATATCAGCTGGAAGCTTGAAGCACAGTACATACTAATTAACCAGTGTAAAATATATAAATCTTTTAAACTCTCCTAAAGGACAGCAAAAGGTGTGGTCATTTGAAAAATAAGAGCCCTCCAGAAAAAGCCATTACATTTGCTAATCTCATAGCTGTCAAAAGAGCAGGGCCGCAAGTGACATCATTGGCTGCAAGGGCAGTAGCTGAGGGGAGAGAGGAAGGGAAGATATGGTTGGGAGTGGGGCAATGGAATATACTACGTTGGGACATCGATAGCAGCTGCAGAGAGAGAGAAAAATGGAGAAGTAGGCATTTTTTTTCAACTGAGAGGCCTGTTCCTTTAAAAGTAAGCTATAGAGGACTTCATGCTTAAGGCCCCAGGCAGAGGTAAATAGGAAGGGTTACAGTTCTCTTTTAGTCCAGGAGACTTATGGAAAATGGATGGTCCTGGGGGCACAAAATGGTGCCCACTCTGCTAAAGAAAAATACATAACCAAGGCCATAAGGCTGCATCATACCAAAATTTTAATATGACAGAAAGGAAAAAGTCTACATTATAAGGGAATAATCATATTTATATTTAATTTTAAAGATATTTACAAAATAAATAAATAATTTTTTTTGTCCTTTTGATATGTACCACTTCAGTCTCCAGTAGCCACTCAAAAGTCCAGTGTAACCCAGAAAAAATTCCCCTGCATTATGGGAAGAAAATGTGAAAGCCAGCTATGCAAGAAACATGTCATTTTGCAGTTGTAATTCAATCACCTTTAATTTTTAAAAAAATGATAATTATTCATATTTTAACTGATCTGAAAGGCTGTATAATTTGAACTGCAGATTTCATTGTGTCACAGCTGTGATTTTTACAGTATCTTCTTTACAGTATTTTTACAGTATTTTAAAGTCAGAAGATGACTTTAACTTTTTGTCATTTCAGATTATGAAAAAGGTGGTGTTTTACATGTGAGAGACTTTGAAAGAAAAGCCAAACTAGGTAAAGTGAGTTTGACTTTATCTAGATTACTTCCAGTTAGTTTACTACCAATTAGAAATCACTGTATATGTTTTTATTTGGTTACCTTGTGTTTTCAGATTTTTAACCACTTAACTGTCATGTTTTTGATAGTGTGCCTAAACTTGAAATAGCAGTGTAATTATTCATAAGAGATAAGACAGTTTAATTATCATACTGAATAAAAGAAATCCTTGAAAAGGTATGCTGAAATGAAAGAAAACCAGTTGATAAGCATTGTAAATACAACAATCTAGTTGCCAACTTAAAGGGTCACATTTCATCTGTTGTATGGATTATGTATTTCAGTAACGTGTTTACACATACATATCAACAGAATTATTCCCTTTTTTATGTTAAGGAGTAGGTAGGAACTAATCTACTGTAGATAGTTTGGATATACAGTAGTTGGTCATCAAGTAAGACTAAAGAATTGGAAAAAGTCTGTGGAATCATGGTTACATAACTCTAGCTGTGTTCATTAGTGCATTTGCACTGAAATTTACTATAGGTAAGCCTCTTCCTGGGATGCCCCAACCCAGCATTTGAAATCCATTCCTGCACAAGAGTAGAGGATATAGGAGAAGCAAGCAGCCAAGACCATAGCTCATTCCAGATCCTTCAGCAATGATTAGTAGTAAACCAGCATTAAGCAAAAGAGTTTCTGCGATAAAAATGGTTATGTATTTTTTTTCAGCAGCTATTCTAATACAATTGAATATTCTTCTCAATTTTTCCCTTTAGTGTGTGATAATCTGGATAACTATAGCTCTGCCAGTCCTTTTTTATGTATGGATCTCAGTTACATTACAGCTTTATTAAAAGAAGGCTTTGGATTTGGTGACAGCACAATTTTACAGGCAAGTAAAAACTGTAGGATCCAGCCTAGTATTTCATCCCATAAAATTCAGGTGAATTTTATTTATTTTAGCAACATTGGTTGCAATATGGTTGTTGGACTATTTGTCAAAATAAACAGAAGGTATCCTGTTTTTATATCATTTTCACTCAGCTAGAATGTAAACCTAATAGACTTTATCCCTAATAGTCAAGACAGCTTTATTTATTTTATGAAAATCTTAATAGTGCGCAGTCATCATTCATCTTGATTATCTACCCTTAGCTTTGTTCTACTCATTTTTTCAACACTATGCATAATTTAATATACCTCAACAGAGTCCTTTTCCGAGCCTGAGCTAAATAATTACCAGTTTCTTCACAGTCGGTCCATCCTACTTTTCTGATTATTTGATCTTCCTTTCCTGCTACTTTTTCATTTTATAGTATGTGTCCTTTTTTGAATGGTGATCAGAACTGTGTCCAACATAAAGTTGTTGAAATCTTAATGTGTGTGCCATACCATTATGTTGAAAAATACTGGTATAGTGGCTGCTTTGTAATAATGATGGCTATATCTGTCAAATCCACGTAGATTTATATTTTTTAAAATGTATTCAACCTAAAAAAAATGTCTGTACCATCAAGTGAATCAGATCTCTTAATTTTCCTTTTCAGCTGGCAAAGAAAGTAAACAACATAGAGACAAGCTGGGCTTTGGGTGCTACCTTTCACCTTCTACAGTCTCTAGGACTCTCCCACTAAGAAAGCAGAGAATTTGCATCTCTTGCAAGGGCCGCTCTGATGAGCATACAATGAAATACAGACCAAAGGAGAAGAAACGGTCACCTCTAAGAACTGCAGTACAGTGGAAATCCTTCTACAATGATAAGACCTAACTACCTAGCTGATGCCAAAGAACCTTGAAACAGATTAGGCATCTTTTCAGTCAAGGCATGAATGCTTATTTGGTACCAGCACATCCCAATGTTGGGCTTGCTCCACAATCTCTTTTGTCTATGTAATTTTGAACATTCACATCAAAGGAACAGCTTAGTCTGATGTGTTTTTTTTTAAACAGCAAAACCGAAGTGTACTAGTTACCTTTCCCATAAGTTGTTTGAAACCCAAGTAGTTATGCTTCTAGGATTAGCTGGTTCTTAAACATGGATAAAGATGCTATTTTATTCTATTACAGATGTATTAGCTGTTGAGGAATATCAGCAAAAAAATTTTAGGAATCCTACAAGGAATTGTTTCTTCTCTCTTTACTTTTCTAAAGCTGAGAGAACAAAGTCCTCTCTGTAGCTGTTCTTATTTGTGTTAGACAAAGAGGTTTCCTTGGGTTAGAAAGTCGTAACTTGCTCCTCAGTCCAGTCTTATAGAATAATTTAATGCAAGCTGTGGAGAGCCTTTTTTAAAGAATTCTATGAAAGGAAAAGCTTTTTTTTTTACTACATCTCCCAAATATATATATATATTGGTTTGGAGACAGGTGCAGTTAGACTCCAGCATACTGCTAGTAATGTCAGATTGGTGCGCTACTTGCTGCAAAGCACTTAATTGGATCAGGAGATCTCTTCAAACTATAAAAATACAAAATATTCCCCTGAACTATGTACTAAATGAGCCATCTTAATATTTTGCACATATTTCTATATAGTATACTTCTACTAAAAAGCTCTTGAACATAAATGTTAAAATGTTGTAATTATAGATACCTACATTTTTAGCCAAGTGCTCTTAATATTAGAAGATAGTGTCAATTCTGTGTATATTTACTCAGACTTAAAGTCAATGTGGTTTAATCCCAAGTATGGATAGGTTTTATAGCCCTATTGAGTGCATATGAATTTTGTCTTCTCTATGTAGTACTCTAGATATTTCATTATGTAGTTAGAAAGTTTGACAAGAACTATCCTTTATTATCACCATTTCTTTCTAGATCTTGGTGTTAATGGTAATTTTCAGCCAGTCTTTTTATGCTGAATTGACAAGACAAAAGCTCAGTAACTCCTGCTCTTGCTTTCTAGTCCTTCATAGTTAATAAAGTTTATTGAGAGATGCTTGCTTCCAGGTAAGACACCTTAATTTGTTAAATCCAGCATAAATCAGTCTTCTGCCACTTTATTTGTAAATTCAGGCATATTTTGGTTTTTGAACATTATTATGCTATATGAAGGTTAATCTAGGTTTGACAAATTCAGGATCTTTATCTCTTTGGATTATAGCGTGCTTCAACAGATGTGGACTTCCTGCTAATTAGGAGCTCATTTCTGTATTCCTTATTTAAACAAACTTGAGTACTAATCTTGTCTGTGTGAATGAGGCAAGATGCTAAGTTTTTTTTCCTCTGATGGTCCCAGTACTAGTTCGAAATTAGTGCCCATGCTTTTCCTAATGTATTGAGTTTACAAATGTTATTATCTGCAAAGAATTGCCTTGTTGAAAAAGATACATCTGTATAATTGGTGGAGGAAGAGTTAAAGAAATAAACACCTAATAGAGGACTAAGTTAATTACTTTTTTAAGTGAAGGCAGATGTTAGGTGTATATATTACAATTAGCAGTGGGGCAGTATTAATAAATAATTTAAATCTAAGTAGATAAAATTAAGCTAAACTGTAAGTGGATTAAGTCCCTTCCTTTAATACATGCCTATATATGTAGCACTGAACTGTGCAATGATAAAGTTTAGAATATTTTTTTCAGAAACACATATTTTATTCTGAAATTATTTGTCAGAGGACAGCATGAATATCACTATTCGTATAGTCATATTCTTGTTACTTGGTGCTGTAATACAGTTACATGGATACTGTCAGACCCAGCTGTTTGATACACAAAATGCTAGGATACATTTGAATGTTTGTTTTAGTAATAAAAATATTTCCACAATGTTCTTCGGCAGTCTGTAATTGATGTTCACACTTGCTACTCTATTTTTAGATAATACACTTCTTAAGGTTGTAATCAGCAAGCAACATCTACCTTGTATATGTTGTACTCCTGTCGGGGGAAGCAGACTGGAGGGCGGAGCACTGGATAAGAAGCGAGCACGCAGCTCAGAGAGCCTAGCCTATTTCCCCAAACGTCAGAAGAAAGCTCCACCCTAGGTTGAGCTGATATACTTGGGAATCTTCAGGCACTGTTAGTTTAGCAGGATTTCTGCTTGTAGGTATGCAATAAACACTAGAGACTAGATTCCAGGCCTCGGCGTGTTATTTCTGCATCTGCACACGACAACTCCCCTAGACAATAAGAGGACAAGCTGATGAGTTGAGAAGAAGCAGGTTGTACTTTGTTCAATACTTGAACCTTAAGTTGTAAGCAATCATATTCCAGCAATAGTCTTTTGCTAGGCCAATTTTTACAGTTTAAGAAATTGAGTACCATTGGATAGTTTTTGGAATTCTACGAGAAAGCCAAATGATCCACTGGAAGAAAGAGCAACTTCAGGCAGAATAAGGAAGTCTAACAACCTTCTATATCTCCTTTACTACATTCAAGTCTTTATAGAATGTAAGTGGATATCCAGCAATCATAAGTGAGCATGTACCTCTGGATTCACGGGGTTGTCACTTACTGGCAAACGCCATGATCTGCTCCTAAAGGATGAAGGAAAAACAGAAATCTTACTCAGTGTTCTATTCCTTCTACCTCTATTCATAACAATGAGGAGGTGGTTTTCTAGGGGGAAAGGATAATCCATGCCAAAATAATTGTTATCTTCCTATGCCTTAGATGTAGTGTTGGGGTGGAGGATAGCCTCTCTTTTCCTGGCTCTCAGATTCTTCCCTCCCACTGACACCAATGAAGGAAAATGAAATACACCAGAAGCAGTATAGTTGTTGATCTGTTGAGGAAGTATCTAAAATCCTGTGATTTTTTAAAGCGCCCTGACATATCACATAGATGGCAGAGTGCCATCAGGGAGGTCCTTTCTACAGACATCTATAAAAGACCTCTAGCACTCAGCCTCCCTATTTGTGGTTAGAAAGAATAGTATGTTCTCTATTGCATTTAATAGTCTCTTAACCACTTTCTTGGTGTATATTTTGATTGGATTAAAGTCATATCAGCACAATTACATGAGTCCTTGAAAGGAATCTTCTCACCTTAACCAAGGCAACAGCAAATTGTTTCATTAACGAAGTTAATAATTAAGTTAACTAAATAATGGCAAACTTTTGTGGTCTACAAAATAGAGAAAAGACACCTTTGGTCTAGTGGTTAAGGCAACCGGCTAGAAACCAGGAGCCTGAGAGTTCTAGTCCCGCCTTAGGCGTGAAAGCCGGGTGGGTGACCTTGGGCCAGTCACTCTCAGCCCAACTCACCTCACAGGGTGGTGGTTGTGGGGAAAATAGGAGGAGGAAGGAGTATTAGGTATGTTCTCCACCTTGAATTATTTGTAAAAATAATAAAGGCGGGATAGAAAATAAATAAATAAATAAATAAAGCAATATGAACAGTATATAAATGATATGTGGTATATCTTACAAATACGATTATACTTTAAATCAACCTTCCCCTCCCCATTTATGGAAACTTAATGGTACCTTAGGAATTGAAATCAAATACATACACCTGGAAAGTACCAGGTTGGAGAAGGTTGATAGAAATGCTAGTTAAATTTAAGGATTACAAGATCTGGGCTGCAGTAATCAACTGAGTACAAGATGGCAGCAAAGAGATACAGAAAACTCTGAACTACCATCCAGCTGAGATCTACTACTTCATTCTGAGTAGCCTATCACAGAAATCAAATCAATACCATATGGAAAGAAGATAAACATTTAGGGGTTCTATTGTCTAACCCAGGGCTTTCCAAAGTGCCACCACTGGCGACACACCAGCGGCGGCGGCGCGGGGGAGGTGCACGTGCACGGCGGCGGCGCGGGGGGGCGTGCGGTGGCGCGCGCGTGCACGGTGGCGGCATGGCACGGCGGCGGCAGCCTCCGCTAAAACGCGGAAGCCGCGCCGCCGCCGCCATGCACGCGCGCGCCGCCGCTTCCGGGTGGTGTGGCGACACACTTTTGTGTCGCAACACAGTTTGGAAAGCTCTGGTCTAACCACAAACATGCCCCTTTCCCATTAGCTTTTTTCAGGATTTAAATGAGTCACCAAAATCAATTAACTATTTTTTAATAAAAAAATCTTACTTTAACTGGAGGTACAGCATTGGTTGCTTGCAATCCCCATGTCCTCAGCAGCACAAAAGGAGCCATACTTGTAGAGTATAGTCTCTTTAACAAATCAGTTGCGGCCACAAGAGAAAGATTGTGCCTCTGTCGTTCTCTCTCATACTGTAGTAGATGACTTAAAGAACCTAAAAAGTTTATTCTGAAATTAATTAATTAGTAAATTGGTTATCCCAAGGGGGTCAGAGAAGACTGGAGTCAGGCTACAAAATTACTCAATCTGATAAAATGTCAGAGCTTACAAAGAAATGGTGTGAGGAGCGGTAATAGCATTCTTTGAATATTTGCACCTCATGTGGTAGACTGTATGGCCTATATCAACAGGTAAATCTGCTACATTCTGTAAGCCAACGAAAATCCCAACATGATCCAGAAAGTAGACACTAGTGTGAAATGTAGCATACCTGGATTCCTTCTGAAATTTAACTTAAACTTTTGATTATGTAAAGAGAGAGATTTGATGATGTAATATAAAGAGATAGATTTCAATATTGCATTTTTATCCTTTCTAGTTCTATCCTTTCTAACTGGATAATGGATACAGAATTCTCCTTTCAAAAGAACTTTTACTCATTCTGTAGCAGCTGGAAAGCTTGGGCATGTTTGCCACATATACTAATATTAAGATAAAATATTGATAGTGTTATTATTCAATGTGGAATCTGGCAACTAAGTCAAACTTTACAGAGAAGCTGAATAGCAAAAAACCTGGAAGAAATTGTTCATGTTGCCTTTAATCAAAGTGTGCTCCATCTTTTGGGACTGACAAGCACATCTGGAACTTTGGGAGCATACTGAAGACAAACAAAATGGCTACGGGATGGGAGGTTAACTATTTCAATAGAAGAGAATATATATAGCTCAGGCTTGAACTATAGAGTCCTTGGTGCTCTCTGAGCTTGGTTGTTTGCTTGCAGATATTTCATTACCCAACTGGGTAACATCATCAGTGCAAGCGTGGGGTTTGCTCTGTTTATATACAACAGCTTGCCCTGCCAGTGTTGGTGGGGGTATGGTTTTCTCCTTGGTAGTTCCTTGATTAGGCTATTGTTTTCTGCTTATTGTTTGCCTCGCATTAATCCCTGCTTATTTGGGTATTGGCTGCTGGAGAGGATGTGTTCTGGTCTTTTTGTTTCCTTCTTAGCTTTTTTATTGTCTCTTCTGAATGGTATGTAAATGTGGTTTATCTCAATGTGTCTATTGATGGCTGATTTGTCCTAATGCCAAGCTTCCAGGAATTCCCTAGCATTTTTGGATTTAGCTTGGTTTAGGATGCTCACAATTTCCCAGTTGAAACTATGGCTGAGTCTGCCTACGTGTTGTGAGATTAAGGAGTTTTCATCGTGTCTTCTGACTGCTAGTTGGTGTTCATGGATGCAGTCTGTTAGTCTTCTGCCTGTCTGTCCTACATAGTGGCTGTTATAGTCCTTACACTGTTATGTTGTAGATGATTCCTGTTTTTTCTTCTTTGCTACTGGGTCTTTTGGGAGCACCAAGGACTCCACGAAGTTAACTATTCCCAAAACATTGCTATTGTAAAAACAGCCATTAAAAAGATTCATTTTCCAGAAAGCACACTGGTAAGGTTACTTACCTCCATCCCTTGGAGCTCTCCTTATACTATTTTAGATTAGCTTTGTCTTTTTTCTAAGCAGGTTAGCATATTTTGAACAAAGCACTATGTTGCAACACACCTCATTTTTACTTTTGAAAAATGCTTATGGAGACAGGAGGCATGCTTCGAAGAAAAATTATGTTAGAAGTAAGCATTTTGCTTTGCAACATGTCTATATCCTTGTCTTAATTAAAATAATTTATTCAAAAATAAAGCCAGGTGGACTCCGAGAGAGATGACCATTGGCACACTGGATGTTTATGACAAAGACCTAAATTACTTCATTGTGTTAAATACTTACCCAGGTCTTTTCCTTTGAATGCTGCAGCACTTAGATAATTTGTCAAGCATGAAATATCTCCAAAACCCATATTTACACCTTGACCAGCTAAAGGATGTACCCTGTGAGCTGCATCACTAAAAGGAGAGGATAATTATAATTTATACTTGACACAAAGAACAGTCCATAGTCTAGTCCTTGGTAAGAAACATGACTCTAATTACCCATATTTCATATTCTGCATCACTGCAGAACTCTCTTAAACTGTGTCCCTAAACATTATAGGGTGGATACAGAAAATAAAAAGTTGATCATATAACAGGATTTCCCTAGCTCTTTTTCCCACACACACTAGAAGCTACTTCTGCAGATGATGATATATCAGGATGGAAAAATCAGAGGAATGTGCCCAGATTGCCTTGCACAAGCAGAAATGCTTCTGCACCAATAAAACAACACTGGATTCTAGTCCCTATCTTCTAGCATAATCTACCAATCCTGATTAAGAAAGCCTCAGGTTGTATCACCCATTTTTTTCTCTTCTGACATAATAACAGTTTATTTTCATCATTCAAGCAACACCAATATAAAAAATCAATCCCTGCTCCCAAAGATTATTTACAGCACTGAATTTTCTCAAAGTGAAATTACCCAATAAGGGCTACACGATATTGGACGTATTCAGTTGCGTGTCCCACTCCAAGAGGGAATACAGCTCGGCTCTTAGGATCGACTTTTGCAACACTTGGGGGTAGCTGTCGGGCTGTAGTCCCCGATGGCATCAAAAGAGAAACAGCAGATCGAAACATGGATGCAGCAGTATCAATGACGTCCGAGTGATTTGCGTTGCTCCACTGAATAATGATAAAGATTTATTTGGTAACTATATGTCCCTAATTGACTCTGAAGTTATGACAGTTGATATTGAAAATCCAGTTTAGAATAACCATTCTGCCTAGAATTTGAACTGAATAGCAGTCACAAGCAGAAGAGAAATAGATCTTGTTAGAAGGAAAATGCGTTCTCCTTTTAGTCCTGCTCTGAAAACTATCAACGTTCTTTGCATGCAGAACTCACAGTAGCTCATAAGAAGCCTTCAATAAGTCTACAAACAGAACCACCTCAGGTCTTGTAGTTACATGTGGCATCTAAGAAGCACAATAACAAAATAAAGTCTGATACAGTTTGTCTTTGAATCCTGAATTATGATCCATTGTTATTTTAACCTATCAACAAAAAAGATGGTGGCATGAATCAATTGTGTGGATTCCTCACGCTGTCCAGCAACAGTTCCCATACTACCAGGGAAATTAAACAGCCATCAATTAGGCACAGAATTATTTCAGAATAAAATATACTACGGTTAGGCAGTACTTCAGATTCAATTTCAAAAAGGTATTTTGGAGCACATTTTTTCCTGGACTGACTGGCTGCTTTCTCTTGCTGCCATATGACCCTAGTCAATGATATGGCTGCTTTAAGAATTGCAGACAGGTGCTACATTCATGTCCATGCACCCTGAAGCACCTCTCTGGAATCAAAAGCATTGCACAGCCCTCAACTATCAGATTAAAACAAAATAAAGGCTAGATACACAACAGAGAGCAAGATATGTTTCACATCTGTTTTTCAATTTCATTAACAAGATACACAGAAATAAATTTCCAGTTGGATTACTAGAACATGTTCTACATGGGGCTGCCTTTGAAGATCATGTGAAAATTATAACTGGTCCAGAATGCAGCGGTGCATGCAGTTTTGGGCACCCCAGAGTTTTGCCATGTTACACTGGGTGCAATTCAAGGTGCTGGTACTCACTGTTAAAGCCTTGAACGGCATGGGGCTAGGTTATTTGCAGGACCACCTCTCTCTGAGAGTGTCTGCCCACTCTAGTAGGTCTGAAAAGGTGGCTGCACTTCAGGTTCCTTCCCTTGAATGTTGCCATCGAGCGGGACCTACACATTGCACCTTCTTAGTGCTGGCCCCTGCCTTTTGGAACGTACTTCCTCCAAGATCTGGGAGGCCCCTACCCTCCTAGCCTTCCAAAAAGCCTAGAAGACCTGGCTTTTCCCACAGGCACTGGGGTAGTGTGTGGCTGGAGCCCAGAAAAGTTGTTTGTGGGATGTGAGGGGTGTTGCTTTTTGGGGACCCGGGAATTCTTGTGCTGGTTTTTATTATTGTTTGTAAGGCGTCCAGGCTTATGTTACTAAGATAGGCAGCTGTATAAATCTTTTAAATAAATGAGTGAGTGAGCGAGTGGAAGGCTGAATAGGTTAATGCAGGGCTTTCCAAAGTGCTGCCGCTGGCGACACACCAGCGGCAGCGGCGGCGCGCGCACAGCGACGGGGGCGTGTGGCAGCACGCGCACGGTGGCGCGCGCGGGGGGGCGTGCGGCGGCGCGGGGGGGCGTGCGGCGGCGTGCGCGTGCATGGCGGCCGCCGTGCGCGCGCGCGCCGCCGCTTCCGGGTGGTGTGGCGACACACCACGCTGTGTGTGGCAACACACTTTTGTGTCGCGACACACAGTTTGGAAAGCTCTGGGTTAATGATACTTTCAGTGGCAACCTTTTTTATCCTCAATGGCCACAGGTGGTGAAAGGCAGTGGAGTGGGGGGATGTGAGCACTAATGAATATGCCCACACACAAATATCCTCCACCCGCCTCTGCCCCCCCCATCATGCCAATATTATGGGAAGGGGAATTTGGAGATTACATACACGAAGCCCTCCGAGAACCGCCACTAAGGGTGTTCTCAGAATAAATAATTATACATGATTATTTTGAACGGAAAATTTGGTGTTTTGAACTGAAAAGACAACTGGCAGCAACAACAAAACAAATAAATGCTACATTTGTAGAAGATCTTATATTTAGGCAGAAGTTTAATTTAGGTTTAAGATGTAAGGAAGTATGGAACTAGAGAAAAAGAAAAAAAAGTTTCTTTTATCCAACCAGCACTAACATAGTTTCTATCCATAAAAATTATTCAAACATTATATTGTTGCTCTTGATTACTTGTTTCTCATGTCTCCTATCAGAAAACATCAATAATCTGCACTTCATAAAATGAAAATACTCACAAAAGCAGAGTTGACTGAGTCCACAAAATTTTCTTCATCCATACTCTGAAGTTGGGCTGCATGCTCATGTGACGTGGACCAAACCAAAGAGCTGGCTGTATCAGAGAGCTGAGCCGATAATAAGAGACAAAAACAAGATATCCCCTCAAAATGCACATCGCTGCAAGGATCTCACCACAACTCCAACATATAGAAGGTCTAACATGTTAATAAAACTATGAGAGGCAGTAAAGGGGGAAAAAAGTACATTCATAAGAATAAAAAATGCATACTGTATTAACAGATCTGTCAATTCTTAATTAATGGAAAACAAGAACAAAAGAAATAAAAGACAATTGCTAAGAATTGGGTCAGTTGAAAATTACAAAGTTCTTTACCGGGAGGAGAGCAATTGGTCCTGATGGAAGAAATCTCTGCCATGCCACATTGTTATCTGTTGCCTGCAATGTATGAAAACCAGTAAAGATTGCTAATTTTCTGTCATTAGTTCTTTATGTTCAAAGTTGCAGCTTGATATTCTTAACAGCTGACCTCAGACAAGTGAAGAGTAGCAACTACTGCTGACTGATCATATTGATACTGAATATTCTGAATACCAGCTGCTTTCCGGATCAGAGAATTTTGGCCATCTGCCCCAATCTGTGAAGATAATAGAAATTAAAATAATTCTTTGGCTGTAATAATGAAATAATTCTTGTTAACAGACTTAACGAAAAAACAAATCCTCCAGGTCTCATTAAGAACACTTGGTCGCTAACTAGATAAAGGGTGAAGTTCAATAACGTCTGCCTGGCAGCAAAAGAGATGCACCTTTTTCCCTGCATCTTTGACTACATCCTTCCTCAGTATCTCCTCTAAGGACTCCTCCAGAACAGATCTGAAGGGTACATGTGGGACAGTAAGAGAGAACGGAGATAGAAAAATTCCCAGTACACCAACCCACTCATGTGACTTCTGATGTTGCCTACTAGAACCAGAATTTCTCTCTGCTCTTGCCCATGTAACCTGTTTACAAGCATATGCAAAATGGATACTCAAATTGGCACCATATATAATTACTTCAGAATGTATTTAAAATCACAACAATAATAGTTTCAACTTACATCTTAGCCCCTTCATGCTGGTAGAAATGCACTACATGACATTAGAACCAAATCCAGTAGAAAGGACTAGAAAAGAGATGGTGCCTAATCAAACAGAAAATAATGTCTTAGTTACCAGCAGTTTGGTCTGAAGTCTGCGTCCATCTGCTAAATCAATTTGGACCCAAGGGCTTGAGTCAGAAGTTTGATAATGAAGGGGCCAGGTATACCCAACTGCTCTGCTCCTGTAGAGAACTTCCACTCGGTCTAATAGGGACACAATGTATCAATGTCACAAAATGACAGAGAAGCAGCAAAGAAGTAAACTCTGAAACCAAACAAGACCCAAGCCTTACTAACTGAATTAACAGCTTAAAATATATGTAGGAAGGGATAGGGACAGTTCCATACTTGAAAATAGCAAGCCTCAAGAAGCCTACTATTATAAACCAGATTATTTGCTGGACATAGATTTCATGGCTTTCTATGACTTTATCTACCCTATTTCTGAAAAAGACTAAAGTGAACCAAAATTAGGAAAAACAGTAACTACCTGAAACCGCATCCAACTGTTTAGTTAGAGCTGATACGATAACATCATTCTCCACTATATAACCCATATCTTCCAGGTTATCATTATCAAACATTATCATGGCCTCAGAACAAGCATCCCACACCTACAAAAAGAGAAGCTCTACTTAAATGCAGTAAATAAATGCATAAATATCCCCTCTATCAAGACTTTTCATTTACAAAACTCAACTGCTGAAGTGTCTAGCAAATGCAGATTAAAGAGATTAATGTTGAAAAGCAGAAGACATTTAAAAGTGAGAAATTTCAACTCAAAGGTAGCACTTCACGTATATTATACCCATAATAGATACATTAATCTAAAATGGTTTGTTAGAAGGGGTATAGTATATTTACTGAATGCCTAAATTCCAGGGAATGTTAAGTAGTAGAGAATACAGAATATTTCCATTCCTTCGAGAATATACAAAGGGAGGATTTACAAAGAAACATTATTATTCCTGTATAGCTACAGAATTGTATCAAATGATGTCTGCTCACTAGCAGAACAGTCATTGTGTGGTGGATTTCGGCGGTGCAGCTGGTTCTCAGGAAGGAGGGAGCACATTCCAAGGTGGTGGAAGAAATAAGAGGCGGCACAGTCCAGGAAGCAATGGTGGAAAAACCAAGAGGTTCGGAATAGCTCCTCCCTAGAGCTCTCCCGGGTTATTTCCCTTTAGGTTAGGTAGAGTAGCTTTATTCTGGCAAGATTATGTCTATACAGTGTGAGCAGATAAAGAACTGAAGTTTGACTGGACTGATTCTTTGTTGTTCTTAATAATGCCTCTTTGTACCGTCCCCTTCACATTTTCCTCTACAATTCCCAAATCTACAGCAGATTTGGCAAGTACACAAAAGGGGTGAGGAGGAAGAGGAGAAATTTATTAGGTGAGTGAATATCTGTTCACATAACACTGGACATAGCCTATAGCTTCTACCCCCGCAAGGAATAATTATTTTACATTTTCACACAAGTTCCTACAAACTAGGGCTGTGTAATGCTTCAGATTCAATTCCAAAAAGGTGCTTCAGAGCACAAACAGGTGCAAATGTAGCATCTGTCTACAATTATTTAAAATAGTGGCATCTTTTCACAGGATTCTGTAAACAGCTGCATTCAGGTGCTATAGCAAACTCCTGAGATTTATAAAGCAACTTTTTCAAATTATGTCTGAAGCATTGCATAGCCCTCCTAGAAACAGAATGCATAATTGATTTGTACGTCCTATATATGATACATATATAGAGAGCCAGTTTGGTCTAGTGGTTAAGGTGCTGGGCTAGAAACCAGGAGTCTGTGAGTTCTAGTCCCGCCTTAGGCATGAAAGCTGGCTGGGTGACCTTGGGCCAGTCACTCTCTCTCAGCCCAACTCACCTCACAGGGTTGTTGTTGTGGGGAAAATAGGAGGAGGAAGGAGTATTAGGTATGTTCGCCGCCTTGAGTTATTTATAAAAACAATAAAGGTGGGATAAAAATTAAATAAATACATACATACATACACATAAATTTCTCTAGAGAATACACTGTAGCTGTTAAGAAACAAAGTAACTTAGGAACCCACATCACCTATTATTACACATTAACACATTACCACAGACATATACTATATTTTTGCATTATCAGGCACCTGCATCCTCCGAAAAGGTTTGATTCTCATATTGCAAATATGGTCCCATGCACCAAAACCTAAAAAAGAGAGAAAATTATCCCACAGTATCAAAGGATTAACTCACACATTCCATTAACTTTTAATGCGAAGTCATCAGATCCAAAGAACAAATTAAAACTCTCAACTATAATATATTTTTTGCAATGGTCTTTGTTCCACTTTACTGATTTTTATAGCTTCACTTTGGCCCAATTGCCATTTCTTGAGAAACTGACAAAAGCTTTTAAGTTCTTACTTTTTTTGCAGAATCTCTCAACAGTATGGCCAATAAGATAACATTTCTATTATTCCAGAGATGAGGTTTGTAGCCAAGAACAAAGGGTACTTCGCAAAGTATATTAGCACCTATAACAAGCTTTAAGACATTGACAAATGTATTTTATTTAAAGGCTTTATATTCCAAAGTTTTCAGGATGACTTATATAAAGTTAAGATTATATTAACATAAATTAAATTTCCAAGCAGCACAACAGATTTCAAATTGACAAGGTTTAAAAATTACAAAAACTACAAATCAACACATTGAAATAACTAGAATATACTTGAAATATGTACAGAAAACCAAGCAATCATTAAGAAGAAATTTGGAGAAGTGCCAGAGGACAGTCAATCAGGACATCAATAGTCCGTATTTTGGGATTCTAGCACCAACACTGAAGAATAATGGGGCCAGAAATATAATAGGCTGGTCATGATTCTTGGACCAATATATAAAGAGCTAATTTTACAAGACCAAATTTTAATGGACAAGAATAGGTGAATATGAAAATGAATTATTTTAAGTAGCATTTACGTTACCTGTGAATAATTAATGTCTCTCATAAATCGAGGCTATATCATTTCATACCAAATATCAAAGTCAATATACCCACTCCTCGTTTAGTGACTACCTTGGTTAGTGACCATTCACAAATTCAACAGTAATAAATGGCAATAAAAAATTAATTTTCCAACCAATGGGCGCATTTACAACCAAATACATGGGCCTGACAAGAACACATGCTTGAGAGTATAACTGATTTGGAGTGAGAGTAACACTGGAGTAGCTGTACAAGAGAAATTTATCTGAATGAGACAGCAGCAGCTAGTGATCTTTGCATCATCTCTCTCTCTGTGTCACGTATTCACTTAGCAACCATTTTGCTTAATGACCTGGTTGTTGGAACGGAACTTGGTCACTAAACAAGGAGCACGTGTATGGCTACATACATTCACAGCCGGCAAATAAGTAACTGGATAACACTGTACTTACTACTTAGAAGTGTGGCAGATCCAGGTGTGATAGCACTGACTCTATTACTGTAATCTGTTGATAAATGGTTAATTTTTTTCTTTGGACCAGCTTCAAGTAGTAGAATTTTCTTATCAGAGAGATGAACATCATGCCCTTAAAAAAGCAATCAGATGTTTAACTTTTTTTTTAAACAAAGCTTAATCAAGTATTTTTTTAAAATCCTGAAATAGAAGTCTTCAAAGAAATAGACTTGCTTTGGATTTTTCCCTGAATACCCAGAATTGCTTAGCATCCTAATTCTGGTGAAGTGTCTCGAGGATGTGAGTAACAGAGTTATTCCTCCATCCGTGTCAATGGGAAATCTGAAAGAAATTCTGGCTGCATGAGAACACTGCACAATCAGCCTTCCTGAATATGTATCGTCTATAACTATGTTCAACCAAATATGATTACTCCCTCTTGTTTTTCCCCAGCCAACACAGGACTGCCACATACAATCCTGTATTTTCTCTATGGTCTCAGTTTAGCTTACACTGTCTTTGTAATTACTAAAATGTAAAGCTTATGTAACATTTGTAATCTCTAAAAGTTGAAATTATCAAGTTATGAATTTTCCTCTATAGCAACGTGACCTGTTTTTTGAAACAGCAGCTAAATAGCTAAAAATGCAGCATTCCTAATTTTATTCTTTTTAACTTTATGTACATAGGTGCGTAAGCCTAATTCAATTGGAGCAGCATGTAAGCCCTGTAAATTAATAAAATAAATAGTTTGCACTGATAATGCTATACTTCAATATCTAATCCATGAAAACTGTTTGTTGCAAGATATAAAATCAGTATTTTCTTCAATATTTAAAATCGGCCAAACATACACATTAGTAGCATTTTAGAGGAAGCTAACCTTCTCTGGTCTTCAAACACTGCAATTGGGAGGTGCACACTGAATTATGTGACTAACATTTCATTACAATTCTCTTCAGTATTTATAAATATTATGGTAGGCCTCGAACTGACCCGATTCCCTGTATCAACCTTCCCCAAACTGGTTCTCTCTGCAAGTATTGGGCAAGAATTCCCAATGGCCGTGATGGAGGGCATCAAATTAGGGAAAGTTGTGGAGATTTACATAAAGTCCAAATAGGGGATTTCTGCAGAATTCTGGGGTGCCTTTCCGGAGGTTTATTGCCATACCGAGTGCAGCAGCCATGGCGGCTCCCACCATGCCACCACCCGACACCACCACATCATACACCGCGTCCGAGCCATTGGTTCTCACTGAGCTCTGTCGCCACAGAGAGCCGACAAGCCCAGCAAGAAAATGAAGTCTCTTCCTACGATAAAATCCAGCGCTTCGTCCTGACAATCCCACCACGGCAGCCATCATTTCGGAAATGACGAATTCGTCGCTAAAATCACCACTCATTAACGGAAATGGCTTCACGAGTACCATGACAACGGATAGGTTAACAGAATCTGTCCAATGAGATCTCAGCAGGGGCGGAGCCTAACAGCATGCCCCGCTATCATTGGTGATTATGCGAGAGAAACAAAAAAGAAGGGTGTCTATTGGATAGAGCAACAACAGCACGGTAAGCTTGAAGCTGTTTAATACTGGAGAACATAACAGTAGTGGAAGAAAGATGATGGTGTTGGAAGTTGCTGGCGGAGCCGAAGCAGAGTCCCCTCAAGAAGAACCACAACGGGTAAGCAAACGCACGGGATGATGGATAGTGGATTGTTTATGCGGCAGACAGAGGCTGCTTTATCTCGACTTGGTCTTTTCCATGACTGTCCTTGGAGGTTTCCTCTGGCTGCATTAGCCACACCCTTGGAGACCAGCTGGGTGGAAGGCATCATGGCTGATGCCATTGGAGAAACCGACGGTGGCTGGCAATATGACATGTTTTAGTAACTATGAAAAATTGGATCTAGTTAATGCAAGTGCCCTCATTGTGGGAGGTTGTGCGGATCCAGAATTGGCCTTTATAGCCACTTTCCGATCCACTGTTAAAATTTTACCTTTGGAAGACAATCTTACTCGGCTACGAGTGATCGCCAATGAATTATTGCTATTATTCAAAGTAATCCTAGCTGAATTTAGGCTCTGACTCTAAAATGTACATACATAGAAGAAGCAACATTAAAGAGAATGTAACATCAAAACAGATTACCTTGAAGAAAATAGTAACTAATTAAATCAATGCACAGTTGAGCCATTTGATAATACAATCAGTACGTTTGAAATGCAAACATCTTTTCTAAAGTTCTTCCTTTGTTTTATACTTTGGCTTTACTATTCTACTTCGCTTAGGTATTTCCAATTAAAGCAGAGTCAGAGTCAGAATCAGAAGTGGAACTAAGTAATAACATCACTGGGTCCAACAGAAATGAGCTACTGGATTTTCTTCAACCACAAGAAGACCAAGTAGCTACTTCAAGTGTATGTGATCAGTTT
The DNA here is from genome assembly GCA_023362775.1 of Charina bottae. NCBI lineage: Eukaryota > Metazoa > Chordata > Lepidosauria > Squamata > Charinaidae > Charina > Charina bottae. The sequence goes on from JALMGJ010000001.1 coordinate 125,996,780, forward strand.
TATGACTCACTTCAGGCCCTCAAAAGGAGAAACAGGCAATGTTTGTTAGAATTAGGACTCATGTATCAAGTAAAGCTGAAAAACAATCATCATCCATCCAGAAAAGACAAGGAACTGGAAGATTTTTTCCAGGGCAATGGAAAATTGATACTGCCAACAAAATTCCATAAAGGTCTGAGGTAAGATAAGGAGGTTTTTCTTCCATGGGATTAACAAATTATACTATGTAATCATGGAGATGGCAAAATTCATATCATACATCACTGTACAGGTATGTATGTATGTATTAATTTATTTATTTAAAGGATATATAAGGCTGCCAAATTCATAATTTATGACTCTGGGTGGCATACAAATATAAAACAAATATTAAGAAAAACCACAGCATACATACATAGCCAAGGCTGGAAATAACAACCACCCCCTTTCATAACAAAACAGGCTTAAGTACTATCCTGGTCCAATGCATGGGAGAAAAGCCGGGTGTTCATAGCTGTATGAAAGGCTAGTAGGCTCAGGACTATCTGCACCTTGTGGGGGAATGTGTTCCAAAGGGCAGGCACACCAGCAGAGAAAACAGTCTCATAGGTCCCATAAGATGACACTGTCTCAAGGAAGGGACTGTGAATATGCCCACCTTGGATGACCTAGTGGGGTGAGCAGAAATAACAGGAGAGAGGCAGTCACACAAATAATACAGCCCTGTTCCATGCAGGGCTTTATAGATGATAATCAGCACCTTGAATTGTACCCAGAAGCCTACCAGGAATTAGTGGAACTCACGGAGTAGTGGTGTTACATGGGCATACTGAGGTACATCTATGGCTATACAGTATGTGCTGCTGCACTCTGGACTAGTTGCAGGTTCTGAGTGGTCTTCAAGGGCAGCCCCATGCAGAATACATTGCAGAAGTCCATGTGAGTGAGTGTAAGCAGGGCCTCCTGATCCAGAAACCATACAAGTAATGCACAAGACAATGTTGTGCAAAAGCCCTGGCCATGTCTGCCACCTGCTCCTCAGGTAGGAGTTGTGAGTCCAGGGGATCCCTGAATTGTGGACAGGCTGTGAGTGGGAGAGTGCAACCCCATCCAGAGTTAAAGTTGGAAAATCCAACAAAATCCCTTGATCCAGATCCAGACCCACAGGCAGGTTGAGTCTCAGCCTGTTCTTCCCCATCCAGACTCCCCACGTCCTCCAGAAACTGGAAAAGCACCAAGATAGCATTACTTGGTCAGCCAAAGGCAAATATGTACAACTAATATCATCAGCATATTGCTGATAGTTGGTCCTGTGCTAACAGATGACCTTACCAGCAGCTTCATATACGTGTTAACCAAAATGGAGAGAGGGTAAAGCCATGAGGCACCCCACAAAGCAGAGATTAAGGGCTAGATTTCTGATCAGAAGGTTAGCTATTGGATGAAAATTGTCCAAGTCTGCTGGATCCAGCAATGATTTCTTGAGGAGGAGCCAGACCACTGCCTCCTTCAGCAGTTGCAGAACTACCCCCTTCTCTCAAGGATGCATTCACCAGCACATGAATCCAATCACACATTACCTCCTGAGAGGCCCTGACCAACAAGGAGGGCCTGGATCTAAAACACAGCTGGCTGGATTTATAATCCCAAAGACTATTTCCTCAAGATTAACATACCCAAACTCAAGTATAATATTTTAAAGAATATTTAATGAAATGTTTAATATAATGACATTAATAAAATAATAGCTTTGAAAACTTATGCTAATTACACCCTAGATTATTTCATTTACCTAATGTAACTTATCATCCTCTCTGTCTCTCTTAACATTATTTTTTAATCTTATTCTCAGATGTGGTAACATAAGAAGTTGGAACTCTTTGTCTGACATTACTTTAGATAGCTCAAAAGATGAGCAAAATCATTACTCATTTCTTCAGTCTTGTTCAAAACCAAAGAGTGCCTCTGCTATGTGGATTTCCTCTCTTACCATTCCTCAGCCCTTCAAGATGACCCTTCGAGAAACTCAAAGAAAATCTCAAATTGTAAAATCTCATGCATTGCTTGAAATAGAGTCAGCTACATACAAAAGGCAAATGCAAGAGGATGCAGAATGCCAGAAACAGTTCAAAGCACAACCTGTGCCTGCTCATATTTATCTGCCACTCTACCAGGAAATAATGGAAAAGAATGAAATCCGTAGACAAGTGGAAACTCAAAAGAGAAGGGAGCTACTTCTTTCAATGCAAAAACCCTTCAGCTTTCAGGAAAAAGAAGAGAAGAGAAAAGAGGCCATCAGACAGAACTTTTTGAACATATTAACCCCAGCTAAGAAAACAGTACCAAAGGTCAGGAAGAAGATCCCCAAATCAACATATGAGCCAATGCTTGGGGATAAACTCAAAGGTAAAGATTATATCATCTAGACAAAGATTCACTTTTGACTTTCCTGACGTATAGTGATGGTTGTTAACATTTCCCCTTCATTTGTGAATATTGTATTCATTTGTAAATATTGCTACACTAATCTGATTTTGAACTCTTGTCTCTTTTATTCAACCACAGTACAAAGACTTGTCCAATTATTATTATTATTATTATTATTTATTTATTTATTTATTTAATTTATATGACCGCCCATCTCCCCCCAACGGGGAACTCTGGGCGGTTTACAACAAAAAAGAATTAAAATAGAACATACAATATAAAACATCAATTCATACAATTAATAATAAATAATTTATAAAATTATAAAATCCAGATGGACGAAAGAATAATAAAGGGAGGACTTTTTAAGATTAAGGGACAAGCCACCCCCATGAGGAACTATCCCTTCCTGCTTCCCATGCCAGGTGGCAGAACCAGGTCTTCAGATCTTTCCTAAAGGTCGGGAGGGAGGAGATCTGTCCCAACTCCGGGGGCAAGGTGTTCCACAGTGTAGGAGCAACTACAGAGAAGGCCCGTCTCCTAGACCCCTAGATCTTTAATTGATGGGGCTCGTAGCAGGCCCTCCCTGAATGATCGGGTGGGGCGGGTCGATAATATGGGGATAAGACGGTCCCTCAGGTATTCTGGCCCCATGCCATGTAGGGCTTTAAAGGTGATAACCAACACCTTGAATTGTACCCGGAAGCAAACCGGCACCCAATGTAGCTCGCAGAGCAGTGGTGTTACATGTGCAGATCTTGGTGCACCCAAAATTGCTCGCGCGGCCGCATTCTGCACCAGCTGTAGCTTCCGGATAGTCTTCAAGGGTAGCCCCATGTAGAGCGCATTGCAGTAATCTACATGGGAGATGACGAGAGCATGAGTGACTGTCCAGAGGGCATCACGATCCAGGAACGGGCGCAACTGGCGCACCAGCCGAAGCTGTGCAAAAGCCCTCAGCCACGACTACCACCTGCTCTTTGAGCAGGAGTCATGAATCTAGAAGGACCCCCAAGTTGCGCACCGGTTCTGAATGGGGCAGTGCTACCCCATCGAGAACCAAAGATGATAATTTCCCAGAAGACGCTAAGCCATCAATCCACAGCCACTCGGTCTTGCCAGGGTTCAATTGAAGCCTGTTGTTCCCCATCCAGGCCCTCACAGCCCCCAGGCACTGGGACAGGGTGGTCACTGCATCACTTACTTCACCTGGGATGGAGATATACAGTTGAGTATCATCCGCATACTGATGATACCTCATCCCATGGTGTCAGGTGACCTCACCCAGCGGTTTCATGTAGATGTTGAATAGGAGAGGAGAGAGAACCGAGCCCTGCGGTACCCCACACAGGAGCGATCGCGGGCTGGATCTCTCCTCCCCTACCACCACCGACTGGGAGCGGCCCTGGAGGAAGGAGATGAACCAGCGTAAAACTACGCCGCCCACCCCCAACTCCCTAAGCCGCCCCAAAAGGATACCATGGTCGATGGTATCGAAAGCCGCTGAGAGATCCAAGAGAGCCAGGATGGATGCACTACCTCCATCCCGTGCCCGCCAGAGATCATCCATAAGCGCGACCAATGCAGTTTCCGTCCCATATCCCGGCCTGAAACCTGACTGGAAAGGGTCTAGATAATCCGCTTCATCCAGGGTCCTCTGAAGTTGCAACGCCACCACTTTCTCAACCACCTTTCCCAAAAAGGGAAGGTGGGAGACTGGACGAAAATTGTCCACAATGGTAGGGTCCAGGGACGGTTTCTTGAGGAAGGGGTGTACCAATGCCTCCTTGAAGGCAAGTGGGAACACCCCCTCCGACAAGGATGTATTAATCATTGCCTGGACCCATCCACATGTCACCTCCCTGGCCGATTTTACTAGCCAGGAAGGGCAGGGATCTAAATGGCATGTGGTGGAATTAACAATTCGGAGGATCCTGTCCACTTCCTCAGGTCCAACAGGATCAAATCATTCCCAGATAATAGGGCAAGACCCCTCTCCCGGCATCTCCCCAGCCTGCATTTCACACATGGAGTCCAACTTAGACCGAATCCGAGCGATTTTATCCTGCAGATGCTCGGAAAATTCTTCCGCACTTCCCAATGTAAGAACAAATAAATTAATCAAATAAACTGGGGAAAGCAGAACAGTTCAACGAACATAATACAACATAACAGAAATCTTTAACTCATTAAAAAAAGAAATAAATTAAAAATGATTGCTTGATTATGTGCCATCAAGTCAGTGTCAACTCTTAGCAACCACATAGATTTTCTCCAGGAAAACTAGAAATCCAAAATATTTAAAGTTATATAATAGAAAAATTATTTGTGAAATATACACGCAAACTGGTTGTATATTTCACAAATAATTTTTCTATTATATAACTTTAAATATTTTGGATTTCTAGTTTTCCTGGAGAAAATCTATGTGGTTGCTAAGAGTTGACACTGACTTGATGGCACATAATCAAGCAATCATTTTTAATTTATTTCTTTTTTTAATGAGTTAAAGATTTCTGTTATGTTGTTATTATTTGGAAGCCTCAGTATACTTTGCTTTCTCAGTCCCCATCAGAAGCCTCTCTAGAATTCCTAGCCAGCTGCCTATACTGACTAGGAGTGATAGTTTCCACATGGCAAAAGGGGTACCACATTGAGAAAGACTGTTGTACTTTAACATTTTCCATTGCGGTATTTTACGTAAATTGTCATAGTATGAATGCTCATTTTTTTTTGTTTTTAATCCCTAGAAGCTGAACTCTTAAGACAAATCCGTATTCAGTTGAGAGCCAAGGAATTATTGGAAAACTCCTGGGCACCCATTGAGCTTGGCAATAAACAAAGAGACAAAAAATCCCGAATTGCCTCCAAAAATAGGGAACAAAAGTTGAGCTTTCTACAGGACAACTTTAGTTTTAAGCCAAGAATTAACACATCAGTGCCTGATTTTGAAAAACTTTACTGGGCATTCCAGAGAGAAGTACTAAGCAAACAAGAAATTAAAGAAGCAACTCGTAATAAACCATTCAGACTGAGAACATCAAATCTCAATTGCAGACATAAAATGTGTGACAAGATTATGGTAAAGGAATTGCTTTAACTTCTTTGTACTCCTACATATGCAAATATATCAACATAAACATTTAATTATTCTCTATCACTCAACACTGGGAAAGTTTTAGATTAAGCATATATTTGCTGTAGAATAAAATAAGAAGCCATAACAATATCAATTTATGTTTGAAGTCCAATGCTAATGGCATTTCCAATAGGAAAGGATCCCTCTAACCGTTTTGGACTGGTGGACACATTTGGATAATGTGTTGTACAAGCTTTTGCAATATGCCTTCTGTAGGGCTTCCTGATTCACAAAATGGCTGCCATGGTGGGCAAAGCACCAATTTAAGAGAATGTTCCTTTTTGTAGGCAGATAGGCATATTTCCAATGTGGAATGGTTAGCCTAGTGGGAGCCAAAGGAGGAATGTGCTGGCATGTTGATGTTCCTGGGTGCCACACTGGAACTCCAACATAAAAATATTTGTTTGTATGATCTACTGGGAGAAGGAATTAAGAAGAAGAGGCTATAAGACACTTACTTCCAATACAGCCAGAACAATCCTATGGTGGGAGGAGAAGTCTCAGTCTTGCTAGCTGACATTATCCAGAGTCAGGTTTTGAGCCAGAGTAGTTTGAGACCTGAAGATGTGCCAGAGAAACATGATGGCCTAAAATGCTATGGCTATTTGGCCTCCATGATATGCCTTGTTCTTAGCCGCGTTAGTGGCAAAACGCTGCCAGTGAGACAGCCATAGTGTCTCATTACCATCATCTGCAACAACCTCCCGAGGCAAACATCCCTCTCCACTTGCAGAGAGGAGGATTACAGAATTCTATGGCTTCAGGAATGCCTTGCTGGAGACTTTAATATTGCACCCTGAATTCATTTTTTATTAAGCCCTGTGGTTTTGTAAATACTGTTATTAATATTTTGTATTTGTATTTTACTTTCATTTTTGGCCAAATGGACACAGCTCTGGAAAGGATTTAAAATAAATTATTAAACATAAAACTAAAAACTAGCACATCATTGCAAAGGCTTCCAAGTTATATCTGCAGGAGAAGGGAAAGGACTAGCCAGCATATTTTGCATAGAAGAAATTTATTTCTCTTTGACACTTGGGTAAAAAGCATTCAATGAATGTTTTCTGTGTGATAATGATGGCATATTTTGGAATTTTGCAGGATGTGTCAGTACATGTATTAACAGGGCATATATTAACAAGGCTTTTGCAAATTGGTAAAGTAACAGTTACATAGTCATGCAGTGTACACAAATATGAAAGAACTCATGCACTTAAAATTGTGCTCTCTACAGAAGTTTTTTAAAAACTAGCCATAAGTATTTTTGCTTTCAGTACTTTCAGCAACCTTCTAAGGCACCAATACAAAGAAGTCGGTCCTTGACTTGTCTTTCATCCCTCTCTACCAATACGCTTCCAATATATATCACAGATGCAGTGAGAAAGAGGGCAAGTGCTGTTAAGTAAGTAATAACATTTCTATAAATACTATTGAGAAATAAATGTATTTACAGTAATATTTTTAGAAATATTTTATCATAAAATGGCATAATCTTTCTTAAGTTCATCATATCTTGACTTGGAACTGGAGCAGATAAGTTAACAAAGTCATTTGAATGCTGACCAAGTAGAAATGCTGTGGTTTACATTGATTTCCCCCCTTTGTTTCCTTAGTTCCAATCAAAATCAACAAATCAACATCTGATGGAGGTTACCTTTGAAAATATATTCCATATTACAAGAAAAAGCTAAGAATTAAAGGGTGCCATCAAACACATTAAAGGGAGGCTTAAAAAGTAAAAAAAATGTTTAACTGTAAGAAATTAACTGATTTTACTTCGATCTTTGTTTTTATATACTTATGATTTCATTTTGAAATAAATATGTTCTATTGGCTACATCTGTCTTTATAGACTTCTCCAAGAAAATAAGAAATACAAAGAGAATGAAGGAGCTCGCTGGGCGGAGCTACAAAGAAACAAATGTCAAGCAATGCATAAATCAGTGAATTGTCGAGCAAAAGCTATGGATCCACATAAAAGTTTGGAAGAGACACACAAAGAAAAACTGAAGCAAAACTGGTCAGTATTCTAAATTTACCAAGTAATACTTGGAGCAAAATAGTTAAATATAGATTACTTCGTATTGTTTGTATGTATGTTTGTGTGTTCATATGTGTTGTTTATTTAGATGGAATGGATTGGCTTTTAATTGTTTGTGGCCAAAATGTAGCAATCATACAAGTATTAATTTATACTCTAATTATTTATTTGTATTTATAGACTGTTTTTGCACAATTATTGCCAGAATTGTATGCAAGCAAATAAAACACACTAAAATTATATCAGAACAATATTAACTTAAAAGGTCAGACTAAAACGATGTATTAACTCCTTTACAAATAAATAAACAGAAAGTGGAGACCAATCTTACTTTTGAAGGCAAAGTATCCTATATTCTGGTAATTATGCAGGATAAAGCTGTTTTTCATGTATGAATAATGATGAATGCTATTGAAATGGTATTGAAAGCTGCCAAGAGGTCAAGTAGGAGCAGGATGGATGCCACTACCATCCTGATCCCACCAGAGATCGTCAAAAAGTATGGTCAATGCCATCTTGGTACCATATCCACGTCTGAACCCTGACTGAAAAGGGTCCAGATAATCTATTCTTTCCAGGGGACTCTAAAGCTACAACCAAACCAGGTTGAAAACAGGACAATATTATCCAATACTGTTTCGTCCAGTGACAGATCACTACGTCCTTAAGCACAAGTGAGACCACTCACTCAAGGATGAATTCCCCACCCCCTGGATCCAACTGCATGTTGTCTTGTTTCTTGAGAGGCCTTAACCAGCCAAAAGGATATGGTTAAGATGTATCTAATACATAGGTGGCATATTTATAGCCCCAATGACCCTACTTCCTTCGGACCAACAAATTCATCCTACCTTTTCTCTAGGAGTTTGCTAGTTTTCTTGGAGATCTCCCTTTATTTTATCCCCATAAAAACCTTGTGGGATATGTGGAGTGGAAATATAATTACCAGCCCAAAGTCATCCAGTAAACTTCATGGCTGAGGGTAGACATGAATCTGGATGGTTCCAGTCCTAGTCCAACACCTTAGCCACTACATGACAGTGGTTCTCAGTGTAAGCATAATATTGTGCTCTGATTAGTGGCCTAACAGCTATTTTGCACCAGCAGAAGCTTCCATATACCATTCAACGGCAGCTCTACACAGAATGCAGTAGTAGTGTGATATTATTATTCCACTTTTTTATATGTAACTCAAGGCAGCGAACATACCCAATACTCCTGCCTCCTATTTTCCCCACAACAGAAGCCCTGGGTCGGGCTGAGAGTGACTAGCCCTAAGTCACTCAGCTGGCTTTCATGACTGAGGCAGGCCTAGAACTCAGTCTCCTGGTTTCTAGGTCACCACCTTAACCGCTACACCAAACTGGCTCTCAAGTTATCCAAGGTACTGAAACTTGTCGGATTAATGGGATTTATCTTCATTGAATGTAGTTACTGTACTGATAGAGAGCTTCAGTTTACCAAGTAACATTCTCTGATAGAAAAAGAATTCAGATTGAATCTAAAAAGTTCCCATTGAGGAAAATCTTATTGCTATTATTTATTTTTTTAATTATAAGGCACCATTTAGGATAATCCTCCCTCAGAAATATACAGGAAGATTAATTATGTATGTAAAATAAAGATGAATGCAGTTAGAACATTAACATCTAAGACCAAATATACATATAACAGGACCTCATAAAGGCCATGGTGAATTGGGCCGTCTTGAAAATGTGAAATAATGGTCTTGCAGATGACAGTTGGAAGAATTCTTGAGCAAGGATTGTTGAGTTCATACCCCAATTGTTTTATCATCACTGGTCCAGATTTTAGGAAAGTATAGTTAAATTGGGCAATGTTGCATATTGGCTTTAAGCAGCAGAGAAACTACACTTGTTCAGAGCTCAAAAATGTGACTCAGTAAATATCCAGTGGTGTTAGTTTTATATAATCCTGCCTGTGTTGCACCAAATTAGCTATTTGCCTTTCCAACTGTAATACCTTGTTTTTGTCAACAACACAGTAAAAGTTGAAAAAAGCCACTCTAAGAATAAATGATGTTTATTTATTTACTTAACTGATTTATTTTCATTCCACTTGTATACTGCTGAATCAATGCAGACTCACAGTGATTTCCAAAACAAGTGTGATTACAAAAAATTGTGCAAGCTTGCACCCATGGAGCTTCTGTCTTATCTCAGAGGCAATTTGAGCTGTTCAAAAAAAAGTCCTTCAAAGCACATTCATGAAAAATTAAATTGATCCTGAGGTTTTACTTAAGCATTTCTATTGTCTCGCTCTGAGGACCAGCACTATGAGAACAGAAAATGAGTGTGTGCACTTGTGTGCGTGCTTTAATAAAACTCTGCTTTCAGGGAACAGAGATGCATGTATACAGCAAAATTCTATTATTGCATATTATTTCTGTATGAAAAACCTATTTTGTGTATAGATTACTTTCCTAGAACTGCAAAATTAATGAGAAAGGTAATTCAGATTATTTTAGACAGTAACTTAATTCTTGTTTCAGGCAAAATGGCCAAAAAAGAACAAGAGAATATAAGAAAGAACTAGAAGAGATGAAGATGCGAGTGAAAAACAGACCTTATCTGTTTGAACAAGTCACAACGGTAAATATTTTGCAATTGATGAGTTTTTAAACATTACCTCAAACATATTTAGAACATATTTTCTAGTCTTAAATGTCCACCTGTCCTACTTTAGACAGTTTACCTAAGAGTAATTTTAATCTATTTTTGAATATTTAATTTACTCATGAAAGAAAAAAATGTTTCTAAGATCTCTCTCTTTTTACTCCATAGCGTAGTGCCTGTCAAGGAGCACAGAAGCTTTTCAGAGACACCTTGCAACAATTTGGGTTGAATGAAGAGTTTGTGACAAAGAAGGGGAGAGAAGCCACTGATCCAGTAGAAAAGCAGCAGCAGTTTGAATCAAAAAGGTACGAAAAGGACATAATATATCTGTACTGAAAATATGCATAGCAAGATTGAAGCCAGCCAAAAGGCTATTGATTGCGGTGAGACAATACATTCAGAGGCCCAAACAAAGCCTCCATAGATGTCAACATTTCACTAGAATTATCTCTGCCTGTGGTGGAATATGAAACCAGATATTCCATGCATCTTTTAAGGCAGAGCTTTCCAAACTGTGTGTCGGGACACGTTAGTGTGTCGGCTGCAGCGTCTGGGTGTGTCATGGCTGCTGCTGCTGCCTCCAAACCTGCCCTGCCAGGATTCCGCGCAGGTCCTAGTGCCTGCTTTGTGCCCTGCTGCCTCCAAACCTGTTGTGATTCTGCGCAGGTCCTAGTGCCTGCCTTGTGCCCTGCTGTAAGAGTGTGTCGCAAAATGATGCATGTCTAAAAAGTGTGTCACCAACATGAAAACTTTGGAAAGCTCTGTTTTAAGGTATATTCAACCCCCTCATTCTTCAACAGGTCTGCAAAATTGGCAGGCTGCACTGGCATAATCATTTTCCTTTCTATTATTGCAAATGGATATGGAAGTAGGGAAATTATTTTCCCTACTTCCATATCCACTTGCAATAATAGAAAGGAAAAGAGAACCTAGAATAATAGAAAGGAAAAGAGAACCTACTGCAGATGGCAACTGTTGCCTCCTATCCTGCCTGCAACAATAAACTTTAGAAATTAGCAATTCCTCCAGCATAACATTTGATGATCTTAGAACTGCCCTATAAGCCACTTGATAAAATTTCCTTCCCTATCATAAACCTCTCTATCTGACTTTAGGTAAGAGGAGAGAGTGAGTCACAACTCACAAGGTTATTGAAAGGATAAGATGGGAAAACTGCATATGCTACCATGAGCTTCTTAGAAAGGATTCAGATGTGATAATTTTGCAACTATGATTATCACTTTGGTAGTTTTACTGATGATAATATAACAAATGTTTTTAATCAACAGAAATCACAAGTTCCAGACAGGTACTGAGGCTGACATCATAAAACAACTATCTCAAGAGGGACTAAAAAGACTGGAATTAAAGTAGAAGAAACTGATAAAAGTCTCCATTTGCCTACAGCATTTTCTTTTCTTTAATCAAATATAGTTTAGGACTAGACAACTGCAGAAGAATTGAAGCTAAATCTTATATTTTAATTGTATTAAAATATGTGACTTTGATGTATTGTAGTTAGCAATATGATTTATTGAGGCAATATTAAATTTGGTTAATGCTAGACTTTTGAGATCTTGCTTAAAAGAAGGCTGCTCAAGAGGGTGAAAGAGGAGAGTATATATATATATAGAGAGAGTGTATACATCAGTCATCCCAAATCGGTCTGAGCCAGAGGACACATTTGGAAGTTGAAGACACACTTAAAATTGCTACCATTGATAAGTAAGGCTAGTCACAAAATGTGCATTTCCCATAAGCAAACTGATGCCTATCAACCTAAATAACAAGGAAGTCCCAGTAGAAATCTGTAACGTGCACAGACAACTGGGAAAGCCTTTGAGTTATGAGCCTTCCAGAAAACATCACTACCTTACTTCTTCTAGGAGTGCTTCCCTTGTGTCTGTGGTTTACAAACACCTCTTTCAAACACTTTGCACAGAACTTTTAGCTGAGTAAGTTTCAAAAAATAACCAGCTTCAAAATTTTCTAGAATTGCAATAGGTTCAGCTTCTTTCAACCAAAAGACCTAGGTACAACCTAAAATTTGCATAATAATTAATTCAATGTGATCCAAATAATCATCATCTATTTTATAGGAAGATAAAAATCACTTAATGTAGATTCCAAAGCTTTAATATCAAGCCAGAAGTCTTAAAATGCAAAGTCTGTTTCAAAGTAGAGTCATGAGCACTTGGGCATTAGCCAAGAACACTGCACTAAATAATTGTAACTGCATCGAGTTTTTCTTTTTGAGCATATTATTGAAGCACACCAATTCTTTATTAATAGAATAAGAATTGAGTGACCACTGAGTGCTTCTCTCATCTGCCATTTATATTTGTGTCTGTGTAATCATTTCAAATTAATTTTAAATTTAATGTTCCATTAGTGTTTTATACTGCATATAATTGCATTGTGTTCTTATGAAGTTGTAACTCACTTTGAACTTCTGTGTAAGGCAAACTATATTTGAAAAGCCACCAAATAAATACACATTCAATCATTTTGGGAATGGAAGTATGTAGTTTATTTACAACAGAATGCCACTGAATAGTTTCTATCTTTGATTTTTTAAAAATTAAAAATCTAATAAACCTAATAATTAGAAATTAAAATACCACAGCAAGAAGCAAGGGTGATCTAGGCAATCCTCTGAATAGTGTGAGGTCTTCAGTTTGGAGCAAAAGCAGATTAGTGAACGTATCCACACAAAGCATGGGGATGCAGAAATTCCAGCTCAAAGAGTACCACCAAACTGCCCCTATAATTCAGAAGCAAAACCAGAACTGCAGCACCTTGGTGCAGAATTTATTACTATCTAAAGATACTCCTCCCAAGAAGAACAAGCCAATATAATGTTGAGCTTATGGTCACTTCAAGAAAGAAAAAAAATAACCTGGCTTTGAACTAGGTACAAGAACATTATCTCCTGGCTTTTGGACACCAGGTTAAACATGAATTCCAAAATTAATAGCTGCTGTTCCATCTGTTCTTAGGAAACAAAGTTTTTACTGACTGAAGTAAAAACATAGTCCAGGCCTCTGCTCCACCAGGTCATGAGAAGTACATCAGAGGCACTGCACAAATTCTGGGAATTCAAGTATCAAACAACTTGAGCATCACAATAGCCTGTTCTTTAGCTTCATATCGTATATTCGGTATGTCACAGATTTGCTCTTCTTCTGTAACTGTGAAATAAATGCATTCATTTTACTTCTTAGTAGCTCTGGCTCAGACTTCTGAAGAATGAATTAATATAGCAGTTCAAATAATACTGAATCATTTTATCTCATACTTTTAAAATTATACATAATTACCAATATAGAAAATGTGAAATAACAGGATTAGTCAGTCCACACAACATTTCTAGTCACCCAAAACCAGGGTTCCCCAAAGTGATCAATATTGACCCCCAAGGATTGATGGGACTATCCATTGTTGTTGTTATTTATTCATAGTACTATTAGTTAAAGTAATATTTATTAGAATATTTTCATATAATAAATGTTTGGGGGTTGATGAACAATCTAAAATTTCATGAAGGGGTTGATGAGCTGAAGAATTTGGGGACCCCTGCCCAAAATTAATGTTTGTAAGTTGAGAAGGAGCCAGATACTCAGATATCACGTTCTCCCTGCAGCAAGCTATACTGTGCATTTACCTAAGTAAATACTGGAAAACAGTTTTTGGCCATATTTCTTACCCAAATTTGGAAACTGAGCAAAATTTGTTTATCTAATGCAACCTGTTAAGTTCTATTAGCAATTCTCTGGATAATCTGGGGAAAAAAATCAGAGTTACTTGAATTAAGGCACAAGAAAATATATATTATTTATTTTACAGAATGTTTATAAAGCCCACTCAAAACCACTTTGGGCAGTGCACATCCTAAACTTAAAGCCATCCCCAATATAACCCACCTGAACATTTATAATTAGAGATCCATCCAACAAGTTGTAAGGAATAGTTGTGAATGTCATTCTGTAAATACTTGTTATTATAGCTATAGTCCTGAGATCAGATTGCCAAATCAATTTTCCACCTTCAATAAAATGTTGAAAAGGAATGTTGTAATCCTCCAATAAAATTTAAAATAAGTATCTTCAGATAAATGTAAGGACTGTTACTAAACTGAACTTATCAAATTCTTCAGTGAAATTACACCATACTTAGGAATGATACATTGAACTTACCATGAAGGTCCTTTTTCTACAGTGAGGACAGAGCATTCTGAAGTGGGTATCTCCTTCCCACTCCTCCAGAAGTGGGCTAGAAAAGATTCCAATGTCAGTTCTTGGGGGAAAATAAAAGTTCCCTTTCCCAGTTCAGAATACCAAGCCAGAAAGGGAACCCAGAAAAATACTTGAGAAAGTAATACAGGAAAGTTACGTTAGACTCCATACAGAATGCAAATATTGATGGCTCTCTCCTTTTTCTGACAATATCTTGGGCTGAACACCATGTCTTTGCTATAAGGACATTCATAGTAAGTCTGATGTAGTTTTCCTACAGTAAAGCCAGTGTATTCTTAAGTGGAATATACCAAAGCTGTCACCGGGTGTGATATCATGTCCCAGGAAGTCGTCTTTGCTCAGAACTATTTCCTTTAGTATCTTCCTGCTGAAGAGTGCTTCAGCTGAGGTACAAGAGTTATAAAGGACACAGAAGACAATGTTGCAGCCTTACAGATGTCCTCCAGGTGGGCTTTAGTATCAAGGACAGCGAAGGTAGTTGCACTTCTAATGGAATGAGTGACAATGAATCTTATTCATTCCTATATCCGCCTGTCTGTATCATCATACCCTAGGCTACCAAAGTAGTCTCATTCAAGCTCCAAACATACAGGTGTAAGGTGCCGAGTTCAGAGTGGTTACATCTCCTTTAGCTCAGCAGGTTCCATCAATGGGACATTAATAGTTTGACAGTCTAAAAACAGCCTCCTGGTCTCACTTTTACTGAGATCACCAGACATCTGCAAGATCTTTGTGTTATAAAGCACTGGAATATGACACCGGAATGAGAGGGAGCATCCACTGAAGGGGACAAGAGAGGTAACTCATTGACTGAGTCTATGCAGGCAATCATCTGGCCCTAGATACTAGGTGGCTGGTCTGAAAGATGACATGACCAGCTGCTGGACAGTCTCTTTCCTCTCCTCTGGCAGAGAGATCACGAGTCCAGGATGGCACCAAGATGCTGTAGTGTTATTGTCTCTGTTCCTTGAGAGTCTGCAACATGGTATGGATGTCCCTCTTTCCCTGTTCAATCAATGGTGACTGGCTCTGCAGGTTATCTAAATAGGGGTACACACAGCATTTTTTTTCTTTATCATGGATTTAGAAGTTAGCATCTGATAGGGTAATTCATTTGCTTGAGGTCCAGGATGATGTGCTATCATTTTTCTTTGGAACAATGAAAAATATGGTACATGAACTGAAGAATCTCTCACCTCATGGGACTTGCTCAATGTATGATCTGGAACTGGTTTCTGGACTTCAGCGCCAGCTGGTGTTTGATTGCCTTGCAAGAGTTGAGAAATGGGGTGAAATAATTTCAAGGGGCCTGATGAATTTGATTATCTAATCAGGCAAGACTGTATTTTTATCTTTAGTCTCAGTTAGGACATTATCTAGGGTGTCTCTGAATAGCTTGCCCCACTTGAATGGGCCATATATAACAGATTTGGAGACAAAAAGTTGTCTTGTGTGGCCACATTAGCAACCAAACCTCTGGCTAAGAACTGACCACTGTCCAAATTAACATCATCCATGAAGACAATTGCCTTGGCTAATTTATTCAGACCCTGTTTGAGCTACCTATGCTCTAGAGGTATGAATTCAAATAGCTGTTTTGTTCGAACAATGGAAGCCTTGACAAAAGTAGCCAGGGAGGGCCTTGTGGCTACAGCTGTTGCCTCATGTGTTCTGTGCTACAAAACCTCCACTTTCCTGTCCTCTTGATGTTTGGGGGTGTCCTCCTTACCTTTAACATGGCTTCCCAAACCAGTTCTGCCATGGGGGAATCAACTAATGCTGCCTGAGGGAAAGTACAGAGTTTGGTGGCCAAGGAGAATCTATTCCTTATTCTCCCTGCATCCTCTCCACTCTTCCCCTGGACTTTGTTGAATACTTCAGGGAAGGGGAAGCATGGGGAAGGCTACTAGCCACAGCATAATGGGCTGTAAGAGTAACCTATAGGAAGAGCCGCAACCAAGACCACGGTCAGACAAAAAAAAATTGAGTCCAAGGCAGAAATGTAATTTGAGAAAGTGTCTCAGGCTTGACCTTCCTACAAGTTCTCTTGTAGATAAAGGGAGGGAGGGGGGAGACGCATTCAGACTTGTAAGATTCTATTACAGTAACATAATAAAAGTAGTATTAGCATCCATAACTTTAGTTTCCTAGTCTGGTCTTCCTTGAAGGGCTGACACACAGGAAAGACCTTGGCCACCAGTAGATCCAACAGGGGGCCAAGGGAGTAGACACCTCTGATCTTTTAGGGCTTGGGTCCTGCAGACTTTACTGAGTAGCATATTTTTGGAAAAGACTGGAGGACTCAGGAATTGGCTACTGGTCCTCTTCCTTATCTAGGGACAGATCCCCTCCCTCCCTCCCTCTCTCTCACTAGGTGTGAAAGGAGACTTTCAGGTCAGAATCGGTGTTAGGGAGAACTTCCCAATTAATGCCTTGCCTTTTCTGCTTGCAAAAGTAGCCTGGTACTTGCCCCTGCAGCACAGTTAGCAGACGGATCCTCCAAGGAAGGAGAGTGGATGCTCTTCCCTTCCCCCACTGTACATTATCCTGCCGTGGGGGCAGGGAGGCCTCCGAAATGGGACTTCTTGCCCTTTCTGTTCTTCCTAGGGTGTGAGATCTTGGACATAGGTCTGCTCCACTGAGGCCATGGATTTCCTAGGGTTCTCTGAGGATCAAAAACTCACTGGGCCTTTGAGAGGGGCCATTACTTGACAAAGCTAGTTTGAATGTTATCTTTCCATTTGTGAAGAACTGTGGGCGGATAAGGTACCCACTGCTGGCTTTCATCCATTCCAGTGCCTACTCTCCAGCTTCTCAAAGGAACTGCCAGCTATTAAAAGTAGGTGGTCCATGGCCAGTGATTCAGGAGCAGGGATCATGCCCTCCTCAGGGGATCATGGTGGGGAGGCAGACATATGTCAGTATACAATTGGAAGCTAAGCCCCTCTTATCTCCCTGTCAGAAAAATCCTAGGAGACAATGTGCTACTGTCACTTAGCTCAGCATGCTGAAGCAAACAGAAAAGGAAAAAAATAAAGAAAAACAAGGAAAAATAAATGTAAAAACAACAGAAATCCCTGGCTGAGGTAGTCTTTGCCATGAGGTCAGCAAATAGAATGTGTAGGCATGCATGCTCTCTGGAGCAAGGCAAAGCTGGACCTGGGAAAGGGAATTCTCCTGTCCCGCAGGAACTGAGATTAGAATTTTTTCTAACTCTGCCTCCTGAGGAAGTGGGAAGGATATGTGCACTTCAGAATGGCCTGGTTCCTCAGTAGGAAAACAAGCAAATTCCTTACCTTCAATCACAGAAGGAGCAAATGTTTTCTGAAGTTAAAGAGACTAGCACTATGTTTTTCAAAACAGAAACCTTCAGACCTGAGAATTTATTGCAGTAAAGATGACACGCCGTAAGAGTGCCTTGATGTTGACATGGGCAACAGATGATGAGATGGCAAAACCATATCAGATGCATCATGAAGAGAATTTGCTGCTGCTTCAGCTAGAACCTCTATAAATCAAGCAGAAAAGTAAATGATACTTTAAAAAACTCTCAATCTACAGGTACAGCATGTGCTGTATAGATATCGTAAAGCAAATTTAGAAAAGAATGTATGAGAGTTCACACTTTTCAAGTGTTATTTATACAATGATAACAATTCATTGTATGGGCAACATCTTGCAAGATTTCAGTGACCTCATATGCAACATCATATGCAATGCGTAACAGTGGTCATACCCCTGACCTGGTTTTTCTTTCAGAGCAGTGGCAAGGTGTTCTGGATTTGGGGAGACACTGGTTTCTCCCCCGTCATGGACAGACTCCCTGGTAAGTTTGCAATTCTTTGGCATCACCCCACACCACAGGGAGGTTGGATTTATTAGATTGGTCTGCCCCAGGCAACTAATGGACCCAAATGGATTTCAGAGGGAGCTTGGAATTGTTCTGGAGGGTCTGCTCTATGCCCCCCCCAAAGCCACCTGAGGCTCAGGATCAGATCATGCCTCAGCAGCCTCTCTTCCCCCGTGGATCCCAGAACTCCTCTGATTTACAGAGGAGCTTGAGGAGATGAAGCGGGAGAAGAGAACATAGAGTGCCACTAGTGGACAAGGAACAAACCCAACCAAACATGGGCTAAAGCCACTGTTTGAGCCTACCTCATGGTGGTAAGGGTGGTGAAACATAAATATTTCTATGCCCTTATTGCATCTGCAGATAGCCATCCAGCAGCCTTGTTTTGGGTGACCCGGGCCCTCCTAGGAGAGAATAGCTCTGAGGTTCACTGTCGTGTTCAGACTAGGCGACAACCATATACTTTAATTAGAATAAACTTTATTTACAAATTCAACTAATTACAGTTATAAAGTCTTTTGGATTGGTAAACACGTAGCAGGATTAGTTCCAACCCGGCAAGATCAAAGTACTGAATGAGGTAGGGAAACTAGATTCCAATGATGATTGTAATACAGCAGCACGACAGGATGGGGCTCGGTTTCTAGACAAGGCAACTTGAACAGGCTTGGCTGGAATTTGTGGCAAGACGCTGCTAGACTCGGCTGGAAGGCACGATAAGCTAAGGCTGGACCCGACTGGAAAGCACGGCGTGGCAAGGCAGGACTCGACTGAAGAACTCGAAGTGGCAAGACAGGACTCGACTGGAGAACTTAATGTAGCAAGGCAGAGCTCGGCTGGATGTTCCGAAGTAGCAAGGCAAGGATCAGCTGAGAGGCGCGGCGTAGCAAGGCAAGAATCAGCTGGAAGGTGGAGTGTAGCAAGGCAAGGATCAGCGGAGAGGCGCGGCGTAGCAAGGCAAGGCTTGACTGGCAGACGCAGCAAGGAATCACGGCAAGGCTCGACTACAGGTAGCGGCAGCTGGGAAAATTCTGAAATGATAAAATGCGTAGGCTCTGATTCCGCAGGGCTTGCAGAGCAAGGTCTGGAGGGCAGTTCCAGCTCTACTTCTCCTGAAGAAGCTCTTAGCTCAGTAGAACGGTTGTCTCCGGCGACTTGCTCCCTGTGCTGGCGTCTTTTTAACCTGTTTACTTCACGCCGTTTACCCTCAGGAACCAATCGGGCTTCTCGCTGTTTGGCACGCTTTTCGGTTCGCCTTTCACTCGTGCTCTTTGGTGCCTTAGAGCATTCTTCCTGGTCTTGGCCAATCAGCTGCTCAGGATTCTCCCACTGTGCTGAGTCATGTTGGGTTTCGTTTTCCCGAGTTTTCTCTGGACAGGTTTCAATTTCCCCTTTTTGCTTAACATAGGTTTCGGTTTCCCTCTTTTGCTTAGCATAGGTTTCGATTTCACCTTCCTCAACGTCAGATTCAGACTCAAATCTTACATTCACCTACAACAGAGCTTTCCAAACCTTTCATGTTGGTGACACACTTTTTAGACATGCATAACTTCGCGACACACTCTTACAGCAGGGCACAAGGCAGGCACTAGGACCTGCGCGGAATCACAGGTTTGGAGGCAGCAAGGCACAAGGCAGGCACTAGGACCTGGGTGGAAGCCAGGAGGCAGCAGCAGCCGTGACACACCCAGACACTGCAGCCGACACACTAACGTGTCCCAACACACAGTTTGGAAAGCTCTGACCTACAAGGTTGCTGTGAGGAATATGCCAGGAATCTGACATATAAAATTGCTCGGATTTGCTCTAGGTTGGACTCCAGCATTGAAGCAGGGCCAGTGGACAGGGCCGCAACTGGGGGGGGCAAGCAGGGCATGTGCCCCGGGCACCGCGCTGGGGGGGTGCCAAAATGCCTCTTTCGACGGCCAGCCCTGAGGGAGGCCCGCACTCCTGTCGCCACCACCCGCGAAGAGGCCCGCTGGGGCATTGCGCGGCTGGGCTCGTCCGCTCCCCAGGGCTGGCTGCGGGCTCCGGGGTGACCATCCTGCTTGGAAGCGTGGCGGCAGGCAGCTTGCTCCGCCCGGCCTGGATGGGCAGACAGGAGCGCAGCGGGTCCTTCCCCTGGAGCTGGGGGCACGCGAGAGATCACAGCCAGGAGCGGGGTGCTTGTCCCGGGGGAGCCCCGCGCTGCTTTGTGGAGGGGGGTCTGCTTTGGGGGTGCGGGGAGGGACTCGACCCTGTGGGGGCGGGGCATGGAATCCATGTTTGCCCCAGGTGACACAGACCCTAGTTGAGGGCCTGCCAGTGGAGGTTACAGGGGCTGGGTCTTGCATGATTATCTGGGAAGAGTTTGATCCTGTTGAGCCTGAGGAAGTGAACAGGGGTCTCACAGCTGTAAATTCGGCCACCTCTGGATTAGATCCATAATCCTGCTGGCTAGTTAAGGCCGCCTGGGAAGGGACGTGTGATTGTTTTTGGCAGTAGTTAATTCCTCCTTCAGGGAGGGAGTAGTCCCACTGGCTCTTAAGGAGGTGGTGGTGCGCCTTCTCCTCGGGGCCATTGCTCAACCCAACTAGTCTGGACAATTTTTGTCGAGTTTCCGATCTTCCCTTGTTAAGGAAGGCTGAAGAGAAGGTGATCACGCTGCAGCTTCAGAAGACTCTGGAAGAAACGGATTATCTGGACCCCTTTTAGTTGGGATTCAGGCCTTAGTATGGGACTGAGAAAGCATTGGTCATGCCCCTGGTTGTTTCTCTCCATCCTGTCCAGTCCGGCAGGATGGGCATGCTCCAGGTCCCGTCAGCTACAGAATGTCGGCTGGCGTGGCCCAGAAGACTTGACTTTTCTGCCATAGTGCCTGCCGTCTCCTTCTGGAGATCAGGTTTGTCCCAACCCTGCTGGCCTTTTGTAAGGCCCTAAAGACCTGGTTCTGTGCTCAGGCCTGGGGCTCTGTCTTCTGGCTATGCAAATGACTGTTGTTCTTCTCAGCTGCTGTGTATTTTAATTTTTGTAAACGTATCTGTTCTTTGGCTGTTGTGGGTCTTCCGGGCTGTATCTGTTCTTATTTTAAATCACTGTTCGCCACCCAGAGTCATTGTTGAGTTGGGCAGCTATATAGATTAAATAAATAAATAAGCATCACACCACTCTCACCACAAATCTTAAATCTCAGCAGTTTTGCCTGAAATTTTTTTAAGATCTCTTGGAAGAACCCCAACATCTCCCAGGGTTTCAACCATTTGAAAGAACTACTGAATTTAAGGATTCCACTGATTCCACTTGGCATCGGTGTTGGAATTGTTATGTTGCCACCACATAACATACAGCAATAAATAATCCAATAGTGCTCATCATTATTGCAGTAAACAAAATAAAATAATTTTTTAAAAATACATTGGAAAGCATATTTTGGTAAAGGATAAATCTTTTTTCAACATTCCTCATATAACTCACCTTAGGCTAAAGACGCTGTGCAATTATGATTTTTGCCAATTAGATTTACATTTTAATAATAATAATTTTAATAATTAGGCAGCAACAACGTGAGCTTGGAACAATCAAGTATTCTCAGTTTACGTCCAACCAAGAGGCTACATTAGACAATCTATAAAGTACATTAATATTAACCAGTCCAGGCAGAAAATGGATTGCAAAAGAAGTCACAAGCTCACACTTCAGTCCTACGGATTGTAAGTTATTACAGAGAATGAAATGACCATCCCGAATAAGAAAGCATCCAGTCTTAAGGTGAGACATTTGCTTTCAAGGGACAGACTATATCTGTAAGAAAATCAAAATTCTTTTCCTAAGTCTTACTTCTCAGTTTCCCAGAAGCATATGCAATAAAATTGGCAACCTAAAATTATTCCATTACTACTATACAATTATCAAGGAAGTTTTAAAAGCCACTTCTTCTTGCATCAACTAATGGCTAACTTTTCTGTGCTGTATTTGCTTGTATTCCATGTAACCACATTAAATTACACTATACCATTAGAAACACAAGACCATCTATCCTCATCTTTACTTTCATTTCATACAGGGCCTCCTTTTGATTAGACAGAAAAAAAATTATCACCTTCCTTTACACCAATGATTGATTCCGGATCCGGCAAGTGCAAAGATTCAACACCAAGGCTAGGTGGAGAGTTCATTGACACCAGGTTCTTACTGTGTAATTCAGATTCTTCCAACAAATTGCTGCCCATCAGTGATTCTGGTTTTAAAGAAAGATGCCATCAGTTGAGCAATTACTGTGGTCTGCAATGATATTTTAGTGTCCACAAAAGGGGTTTATATTATTACTCACAAATTTGAATACAAAAAATTTGTGTTGTGCTCATCCTTATGAGATTTTCTCTTTGAAGCACAGAAGATGGGGTGGTGGTTTAGCAGCAGGTAAATGTTGATGTGTGCATAGTTCAAACAGTTCAGTTTTATAAGGAGACTGTAACTAAAGATTAGTGTCCTTCAAAAATTACTTTTGTGAAACAGAAACTTCACTTTCACAAATTAAAGTTCAAAGCTATGAAATTTTAATACTTTATTATGACACCCTTTTACTTTCATTCAAAAAATTATGTTTCCATCTTTGCAATCCACACCTGCTATAGTGTCATTTGTTGGAATGGTATCTAAATCATCAAAAAGACATACTATGGAAGGACACATACAGCCTGCCGAAACATAAGAGCATCCATGTTTGATCAGAAAAATGACCTTTATGAACACACTCAGTATATGACTGATGATATGTTTAATGAAATATCATACCAGAATGATCCATTCATCTGCAAACACGACCGATTAAAGGAATCATTCCAGAAGGAACCAGGACTGGACATGCCATTCTAAACCAGTGATACTGCACCAAGCATAGAATGGCTGGGAAGTTATGAGAAATGAGGCCCAGCAACCAAGCTGCTCATTTTGATGGAAGAAGGTATTGTGGACACAAGTATCCAAATATGTTTCCCAAGGTCAGAAGAAACAACATGCCATAATATCAGCTTTTCAAGAAGAGGAGTAAATAATGTAATAATATCCAGATTTAGATTAACTAAAAATTACAGTCAGAGTCCAATGTATTATTCTACTTAGTGATATAAGAGAAAGGAGGGAGTAAGGGTGTTCAGCTTTTCAGCTTTTTAAAAGTTTATCTTAACTCAGTTCCATTAGACTTCATTTCTTTTGCATTTCTTTCCTTCTCTACCACTCTGAGCATATGAATGCATCTGGAATTCAAAAGCAACAGGATCTCTCTTTGGTAACTGTATAATTAATAGATAGAACCTCTCTGTTTACCTTATTTAGAAGACAGTATTAATCAACTATGAATATCTCTAAACAGTTTGGGTTAGGATTGAGAAGTGTACTAAAGGGGCAATTATACCACAGCCTAGCCCTCCCTCCCTTTAATTATACCAATCTTCTATCTCACAGCAGTGACTGTGGGTGGCATACAAAGATTAAAAACATCTTAAAAATATAAATCCATAATGCCCTGGTTAAAACAGTAACCACCAAAACAAAAAGCCACATCACCCACAGAGCTCACCTAACTTCCTGGCCCAAAAACCTCAAGGGGGTTCAGATCCATCACTCTGGTATTTCTATGGATCCATTCTCTTACCAATATTTGGAGAATTCATGTTAGGTTTTTCTATCTTAGTCCCTACCTGTTTGCTCATGCTGCCTACTGCTAGTTGTTCCAACCCTGGAATGATGTTTCTTCATGTGTACATTTCTACTACCACTCTGAGAAAATGTCTTCCCACAGATTTGACATTGGTGTGGCTTTAGTCCTGAAACAAGGCAGAAAAACTTGTAAAACAGAAAGTTAAATATTTATTATGCGGTAAAACAGATTGATATCACTCAAATTCAGTCAATATAAAGTATTAGCTCTAGAAAAGGTTGCCAAGTTGAAAGCATCATTTTGCCAGAAAATGTTCATAATTTGGAGTTGTAAATCTGTATGATCTGAAATCTTTAATCTACAGAACGTGGGCCTGGACAAGATGAGACTTTACATGCTTGAAGACTGAGTGAGATATAATATGAACAGGTTGGGAAATTAAGAAGCAAAAAAGAGGGACCTTGGAATAGGACCTAGGGATTATACAGCGATCTCCAGTAAATACTCTCTGCTGTGTGAATTTCATCTGAAGAAATAAAGTGTCCTTACCTGAATGGACAACTAGGTGTTTCCGAAGGCTGGAATATTCAGCAAAGGAACGACCACAACCCTGAGCCTCACATAAAAAGGGCTTTTCCCCTGTGTTATATTAAATTATAACTAGGTTATCATTTTTTAAAAGACCACTTAAATGGACAACAATAGAAACAGTTTACTTTGTTTGCATTTTCCAAAACTACTTGGGTACTATGGTATTTTTACCCCATGGTATTTTCCGTTACCCAGATTTCTCCATCTACACAACATTCAATCTTTAATAATTGGTATATTCTTAAATGGAATCCCATAATCACTCATGTAATCAATTCAGAATGTCTCCACAAAAAGAACATTTGGTATGCACAGGAAGATATGTTATGACCACATCACCCTTATCTTCAAAATCGTGCAAACTAGTGCATAGCTCTCAATACAGAATTCCTAGGTTGTTTTTTAAAGAAGTCTTATTTTCATAGTAATTTCTCTCCTGATTAATTCTCTCTCTTGTTCGCATATTACAGCTTATCACTGCAAACATTCTGATCTCCTACTTTCTTTCTCACACAAATGACCAGTAAGGGTTTCTCTGTCTTGCATTAGGATATTATTTTGTTTTATAGGTTGCTTACAACCAAAATAAGTATTTTGAGTCTTGCAAGTGAATCTTCCTTATCCGACCACAAAATAGTTCTCTGCTTTCCTTCTATCTTCAAAACTACCTTCTCCAGCAAAGCTTCCTCCAGTATAGTCCATTTCATCTAAAGGTATTCGTCACAAAGCCCACTTTTGCCAGGATCATCTTACAAGCTGAATATTAGCTTTTATGTATGTATGTATGTATGTTTCAATTTATATACCGCTCCATCTCCCCACAAGGGAACTCTGGGCGGTTTACAAAATATAACAGTTAAAATCTGACAATTAAAACAACCTAATAAAATACTCTCATATAATAAAATTAAGTATAAAAATCCAAGATGTGATGGTTTGATGTTTAGATGTTTAAAAGGGCCCTATGGCACCAGCCATCCCCAAGAGGAACTATCCCCCCCCTCCCCACGCAAGCTTTTACTGTGAATCTATTTTTAAACCCTCTTGAACTTCCTTTGGGGCTGAAAAGTCAAATGAGGTATTTAACGTAACAGGTAGCCCTTGCTTAACGACCATTCACTTAGCAACTGTTCGAAGTTATGGTGGTGCTGGGGAGAGTGACTTGCAACCAGTCCTCACACTTACGACCGCTGCAGCGTCCTGCAGTCACATGATTGCCATTTGCAACCTTCCCAGCTGGCTTCTGTCAAGCAAAGTCAATGGGGAAGCCAGCAGGAGGTCACAAGTCGCAGTCATGTGATGTCTCACTTAACGACCATGGGTGATTCACTTAACAACCATGGCAAAAAGGCTGTAAAATCAGGTGCGGTCATGTAATGCCTCACTTAACGACCGCACCACTTAATGACAAATTTTTCAGTCCCTCTTGTGGTCATAGGTCGAGGACTACCTGTACTGATGATGACAACAAGGGCAACTCCATGGCACTCACAGGCTGTCTCTAGTGGGCCCTCAGAAAAAATGATCTGTTTGGATCTCATCAGAAAACTGTTTCTAATACAACACAATGAATAATTTTGGTTTAAAGTCTGTGAATAGCAGATCTGATTTACTGTTATTATTTAGCAGTGAGCAAATTAAACACAAGATGAATATTCCCCTTCCATTTCACTCAAAATAAATTTTCAGACAGAAAGGGAGCAGCAGCAATGCACAGGAAGAATCATATTCACCAATAAGAATGTCTATCAAAACTTTTATAGCACCTTATGAAAGGTGGTCATAAACATGTTCATGAAAAAGATGGAAAGAACATACCAGTGTGAATTCGCAAATGATTCTTCAGATTCCCAGCTGTTGTGAATTGCTTCCCACAGCCTAGTTCAGTGCAAATGAATGGTTTCTCGCCATTATGTGTTCTCATGTGCACCTTCAATCTTTGTAAGACATAAAAGCTTTTCCCACAATCTTTTGCGGGACATATGAAAGAACGATCATTCCTGGAAAACAATATTACTCTCATGAAACTGCTGAATGTATTGCTAAAAGCAAGTTATACTTTCTTAGTGTTCTGGTTTTACATAATACAACATCATGTGTGATTTTATTTTAATTCAAAAAGAGGAGATGGAAAGTGATGCAACCAGAACAACATTAAAGTAACAATTAATATAAAAAGATGAAGACTCATATTATAAAGACATTTTTGTTTAAAATGTCATAACATCACATTTTTATCGAAAAGTTTAGGTTAGACAAAGCTAATGGAAAGTAAGGAAAAATTGGTGATAGAAAGAAATAATCCTTTATTATATCAAAGCTCCCAACACTTTTTGAGGGAGTACCTCAAGGGACTGAAAAAACAATTAAGTAATGTATTTATGAAACAAGTTACAACTATACCTAAAGCATACATAAAACATAGATTAATACATATAGGAAATATGTATACAAATACATATACCTCAAAAGAAAGGTCAGAGCAATATTTTAAAAAATGTAACACATAAGAAAGTCAATGAAGTGGGTAACACATAAATAATTTCTTAAGGGAAAGATCATTATATGCTATATATGCAGATTATGTATTGAACTAAAAAAAATAATATACACTTAAGGAACCAAAAAATGGACAAGCCATAAAATAAATGTAAAGGGAATGTGAAAAATAAGCCATGAGACAAATAATTGCAAAACTGCAAGGGCTGCAAACACATAAAGAATATTCTGACATAAAAGAATAAACGTTGTTACTATAGAAACACAATTAATGTAAAAACCACATGAAACACCATACAATTAACTAGACAAATAATGCTAATTGAAAAGAAAAAGAAAAAAACAGGTGTGTAATAAAAAGCAGCAACCTTACGCAGTACAAATCAAAGAGCTAGGAAGAAATGCATACACTGAAATTGCAAGCTAGAGACACACTGCATGTTAGTTATAGAAAGTGGAGAGAAATCCAGATGCCCTGAGAAATTCCTATTCAGTGAGGATGTTAAAGAAGTTGATTATGTGAATAACAACACATATTGGCACAAACTCTTGCATAAAACTCTCAAAATCAAAAGAAATAAAAAAATAGTGGGTGCTCCCTAGCTCTTTTATGTTCACAGCCCTTACATCTGACTTATGGTTTGTCCAGTTTTGGTTCTTTATCTATACATTATTTCTGTCTAGTTTGATACTCAAATAGCTATAAAAACTGACTATATAACATGTAATGATATTTCCCTTATGGAGTAATTAGCGTGTTATGCACTTCATTTATTTTCTTATATACATTTTATCGTCTTTTTATATTTCTCTGTCCATTCTTTTTGGGAATATGTACATGTGTGTACATGTTTTATGTGCATTAAGTATACTTGCAATTTGTTTCATATATTGAAAATGTTACTTCAATTGCTTTTCCAGTCCTTTGAGGAAGGGGACTGGAATCCCTTGAAATGTATTCAGCTTTGATATAATAAAGAATACATTCTTTCTCTCACCAATGTTTGCCTGTCTTTCCACTTGTTTGGTCGGTGTGATTCCTTTTATGCATATATATAAGAAAAGCAATACAATTCTTATTCAGGCCAATGAATTACAAACCAAAGCACCTGGCAGTTCTTTCAAAAACTAAGCTAATATTAAAAGACACACTGAATGAGCTTACAAAATAGAGATTAGCTCTCTTGGTTTGACTGACTCTCCCCAAATTTGAAGTGAATGTTACCAAATTTTAAGGAGAAATTAGCTACATGCTGCATTAATATATATATATATATATATATATATATATATATATATATGCGTGCATCATGTGGCCACATGACCGTGGAAGCGTCCTTGGACAATGCTGGCTCTTCGGCTAACAAACGGAGATGAGTACCGGCCCCTAGAGTCGGACACGACTGCACAAATGTGCAGGGGGAACCTTTACCTTTATATATTTATATTTATATTTATATATATATATACACACACACACACACATACACACACACACACATACATATACACACACACACACACACTGTACATACACACATACATACATGTGGAACCCTGATAAACCTCAGCTATAGCAAGTCTATACACCTGTGGGTTTTTAGATGATACTTGAAGTGAGCTGGCCATACAAATGTCCGATCACAGCCTTCAACAGTGCACTTCAATTCCTTTTCTCCACGGGGTAGGTGAGGAATGGGGCTGGATTCCTTCGGCTGTGATTCTCCTGAACAAACATGGACATTTTCACCTGGAAGAGGAAAGAAAAATCCTATGGTTAGACAATGCCTACAAATAAAAAATATCGAGTGAACCAAGCCGATAAAATCAGATATATTTCTTAACACTAAGTCTGCTCACTGCTGCTTTTCTCTATATTTCTAGTTAATAATGTTCAATTTTTTAAAGAAATTTGACTTTTACTGTAAAAGTTATTTTCAGGAGGAGTGTGTTACAAAAGAATATTAATGAAAAAATAAATATGAGTAATTGTTCTACAGAAAGTATCTTGAGCTGCTTTAATTTCTATCTTTGAAAAGGGAGTAATTAAAAAAAATCTTACCATTATTGCTTGCTTTGGCATTCTTAGCGAGCTGTGCTCGAGTGGCAGCAATCAAACTATCATGAGCCAGTTCCTGCACTCGTAAAAACCATGGGGTACTGCTGTCTGTGCTATTATTCGTGAAGAACTCATTCCCAGAAACCGCCGCTCCATCCTGGACAAATACCAGGTGCTCTGAAGGAGATCCTAGGCCTAGAGAAGAAATTACCTTAAGTACAAACAAGGTAAGCAAAATTGCTTGTTTGTCACAAGACTGTAAGACATTTCAAGTGGCACTTCTCTTTGGGAAGCTGCTGGTTATACACTCCCATGTGTGAAAAACCTCGCCATACCTTTCAAAGCAGTGCATCTCAAATATCATATCTTGTTTTTAATAGTAGAAACTAATCTACCTAGATGGAAATTACCTGTTCGTGTTAAATTGAGGAGAATAAAGGAAGTGTTATCACTAGGCTGAAGATCTTGCAATAAGCTAGAAGTATCAGGAGTTGGAAGAAGTTCAGGTGGTTTCTGTACTGTTTGTGCCCTTGTCTCCTCACCATCGGGGCCAACATTTACTTGGAGGCTTCGCAGAACAGCCGAAGAAGAAACATCCTTGGAAGAGTCAGTATGATTTGGGGAATCATCTGAAAGTTTAAAAAGCATCTAACTTGGAGCTTTCAGCACATTTATTACAAAACCAGTGTTAAAACCAGCAACCTTGGGATCACATACATTATTAATCAGTTATGCCAGAATTTTCTCTTACTACATATGTATTTTATTTATTTATCAGATTTTTACCACACTTCAATCCAACTGACTGACAGTGGCTTAGAGGTACAGTAAAGCAAAAATACTGATACACAAAAACATTAAAAACCATAAAGCATACAATACCCATCTGAAAACACATCATGAACCAAATGCCCCCCAGAAGTCCTCAACATTTTCCAAACATGGCCAAGATAGGGGAGATCTAGCCTCAAGCAAGAGAACATTCCAAGGGCCACCACCAGCAGCAAGAAATGTTTCTGAGCATTAGCCTCCCTGATCTCTACTTCTCCTGACATAATTGTAATGATTGGGCCAGCTCCTGAAGGACGATGTGGTCCCATAGGTAGCCTGGCGCCAAGCCATAAAAGGCTTTAAAGGTTAATACCAGCACTTTAAATTGCACTTAGGAGGTAAGAGGCAACCAACGCAGGGCTCACAATATGGGTGTCTCATGCTCTCGGTAATAACTGACAATAAGCATCCAGGCCACAGCATTCTGTACCTACTGAAGCTTCCAATGGCTTTTAAAGGCAGCCCCATTGCAATAGTCTAGACTTAATGTGATAAGGGCATGAGTCACTGCCACAAGGTCCTCTTGTCCAAAGAAAGGCCAGGACTGATGCACCAGTCGAAGCTGGGCTAAAGCCCCCCTTGACAAAGGCTCCAACTGCTGCTGTAGCAATTGCTACAAGTCCAGGAGGATCCCCAAGTCATGGACCAGTGACCAGTAATCACTGGAGTCAAAGGAGAACACCAATGTACAAACAGCATCTCCATTTTGCTAGGGCTCAATTTCAACCTGTTCTCTCCCATCCACTCACAGCCTCTAGGTGCCAAGACAGGATTTCAGTGGCATCCCCAGCAGAACCTGGAGTTGCAATGGGAAGTAGAGTATAATTGGCATACTGATGATACTGGACCTCAAACCATCAGATGAGCTCTCCAACAGCTTCATGTAGATATTACCATTCCAGGAAGCTGAATTTCCAGTTGTATATTATAAAAACAACCCATATTCCAACAAAACATTCTAGTCACAATGGGTCTCTTCAAACCTAGAGTGTCCTCTAAAGGTGTGATCTTATGCACACCATTAATTTTACAAAAACATAATACAAAATATTTTTAGAATCCTCAGACTTCAGCTTTTACCTGGCAACATCAACCTGTTGCATTCTGGGGATTCTGTAACAGGAAGAAGAGACAGACAGGTAATATCTTTAGGTTCTGATTCCACAAGCCCCTGTCCTAGTGGGATAGATGTGTTCTGAACAAACTGAACCAGCAACTGAAAAAACAACACAAAACAAATGTGTTAAGGCAGCAGCAAATAATGTAGGTCTGCAATAACATGCTTTTTATATAACACTACCTCTCTCATTCATCAACTTTAATTGCAAAAGACAGTAAAACAGGAATAATTTCTCAAGTACACCTGCAAAATACATTTAATCATTCTAATATCACCAAAGAGGAACCAAGAAATAATAAAAATATGAAAATTCTGCACATGCAAGTATTAACATCATTTAAAATTCTGAAATTTTACTATTCTACTAAACAATGCATTCATTCTCTCATTAGGTAGGTGTCACAAGTCCTGTTCTCTGGCTGTATTTACAATCAATATCACTTTTCTATTGTGTAAGAACCAGCCTTGAATTTTAACTGAACAGCTGCAGTGGACAATGCAATTTACATGACCTACCCAATAATTTTTGTGGGATTGTATTCATAATGCAGCCCAAATTACATGTGATGTGCCTAAATAGCATGTGTATCATTAAAAGAAAAATAAATTGGACAACGCTGGCTCTTTGGCTAACAAACGGAGATGAGCACCGGCCCCTAGAGTCGGACACGACTGCACAAATGTGCGGGGGAAAACTTTACCTTTTTTATGGGGAGCCCACTAAACATTAGCAAGAAGGAAGATTTTTTTTCTACTTGCAGTACAGGTCATAGAAATATAGAAGCAACTATATACTGAATCAAATACCTAATCCAGTACTGCTAACAGTTACTAGCAATGGCTCTTCGAGAATACACGTAGGTATACTTGCAGCACTACAGGAAGAAAATATCAGAGTCTGAATTGTTTTGGTATCAACAACAACAACAACAACAAAACAACCCATCCCTAAAGCTGATCTTTGGCATGGAAGGGAAGTTGCCAGCAGCACTCATGCCAAATAGCAATTTTGTAGAAGGGGGCACTGGAGCACAGGAGGAATTTTACTGCAAAGATAATAAGTTAAACTATATATTGAATATATGTAATTGGACAGTACATAAAAACTTGTGTCAAAGGGTTATTTATTAGTGTTGTTTTGGAAGAAATCCTATAGAACACAATTCAAGTACCTGTCTCTGAATCAACTTTCTACTTTTATTTCTTATGAAAGACATCAGCAGTAATCTGAGTCATTGTAAAGACTGATAACAATCCAATTCTCAGACAGCTTGTTTATAACCTGGACAAGTATTATCCTCAGACATACTATAATAAGGAAGAGTAGAGTACATAACGCAGGAGTTCCAACATCTTGCCTTTATCACTGAACATTTTAATCTCCAGCATGTAATGTTTTACAGCATGTATTTTCAAGATTCTTTCTACAGCAAGACCTGGCACATACGATAGCAGTTTCTGAAAAGCTTATGTTTAATGCAACAATTTGCCGAAATGCCAATTCACTGCAGTAGTCAAGCTCTATAGAAAAATAAATTCATGGAAGGAAAAGTACTTTGCATCTGGACCAAGAGCAACTTTCTAACAAAGGGCAGATATATAATTCTATAGAAGTTTACTTAAGGGTGTTTCCCATTGTATTCAGTGGAGATTACTCCCAAGTAAATGTGCTACTCAAGTGTCATCTTAAGACAACAAACTTTCAAATGACACTTTGTAGATTTAGTCAGTTGAGTAATGTTGGAGTCGAACACTATACAAATATGTAAAGTATATAGATAACCAGGAATGCAAATCTGGTGCTAACCTCTGGTTTAGACTCTAACTCATCCGATAACATCGATTCAAGTTTCCAACTCCCACAGTAGATCTAGGTAAGGCATATGTTTAGGAGATCAACTTGAACAATTATCTGTGTTTATACACATATTCCAGCCTCACAGGTTTGTGAGGGTCATCTTAAGAGAGAGGATAGTAGAGAGCAATTCAATATAACCTGAAAAAAAGAAGGAAAATTAACTAATTATACAACAGATATACAGTACTACCATTATATTATTTTAATAAATCATAAAGTGATACACATGTATACTCTGCACAACTGCACTGTACTGAGGGTTTTCTTGCTATAAAAATATCTATTTCTACACTGCTACATTTTTAACTGGAATCAGGACCCAGATAAAGTTTCTCTCACAGAGATAAATATTTTCAGTACAATGGCTCACTGTAGGACTTTGAGTACATTTCACTTGCTCCTACCTAATTTACAAAATAGAAACTTAGAGGTTTCTTTGGGAACTAAAACTTGGAAACAAAAACATTAAAAAATAGCTCTTTAAAGTAACTTCATTCTCCTTTGTTTCCAATTTATGTGTTTCTAAATTTATTTAGAAGCTCCTCTCGGCATGGTATCAGTGTTTTCTATATTTAAAACTATGTTAAAACCATTCAGGACTACCAATCTACCAATTTACCTTGAGTAAATTCTTAGCATGCTGCTGCTGCTGCAGCAGCAGCAGAATATTGCTAAGCTTAAGTTGGCCCTTGGCAAAATACAGCTATCTCTTATAGCACTGGGCCTTCACTTTATATTTGTTCCCTTTCTTTTCTTCAGTCTGTACCTTTTCAGAACATGTGCATAGATGGAAACATGCCATGGTTATCACACTTTATCTGGTGTTTCTTTCCCCCCCCCCAACTTTTCACAATATTACTATTCATTACACCACCATCCAACATCTACAAATCTGACGTTAGAAACAGGAACCACTAAATAAAATTGCAATCTTATCACTGGGTAGGAACAAAGGACTGAGGTTGATTAATAATGGTAGCAAATGTCACCAACAATTTGTTTTCATGAAGCACAAAACCCAAAAGTTGCCTGGATATAACAAGCATTCACAAGGACTATTAAAAGAATCATGGACAGATTTAATGGGTACAGGGTCTACTTTTATTAAATACTAAAGTCCCGGGATCCAAAAAGAATCAGATGCAAAAATATATACTTGGAATAAAAGAATTCTGAGATTTGAGATGCTAGAACTATTCACAATCCTTCCAATCCTGATTGTCCAAGCTTTATTCACTCCAGTAAGATGTTGGAGAGGTGGTTTGGGAAGGGAGGATGCTGTTTTGCTCCTATGTTAATCTGAAGTATGACATTTTTTGGCCATCTACTACAAACTGCACATTCAGATCTTCTTTTTACCTGTATCCTTATCCTTATCCTTATCCTTACCCACAAATGAAATGAAGTTTGTTTTCAGTTTACTTATCTGTGGCCTTTGTATTAATGGCCTTATCTTTCCTTCATGGGTCTCCAACTATTGAGAGACCATAAACTCTTTGCGGAATGAGTCTGACCTTTTCTTTATACAAAACAATATAGACCCTGAAGCAACTATATAGAACCTCACTATCCTCAGGGACTTCAAAGCAGGTTACGCCCTAGATCTTTTCGTTTGAAATGTTAGCCATTTAAACAGCTTAAGCAATTCCTACAAAGGCCCAGATAGGAATTGTCGGGCAGGATGCGCCCACTCGATCGCCCGCAAAATGCTGGCGGCATTGTCAGTTACCAGGCCAGCTTGAGAATTCAGCAGCTGGTCCCCAAAAGGGGCTAAATAACCCGTGCGTGCGGTCAAGATAAGCTCGGCGAGCGCTGGGAGGCGAGAGAGCGACCTTCGCCGAGTCTGCTCTCTTACGGCAAGGCCAAGGCCGGGCAAGGCCTCTTCCATAACACGAAGACCAGCGAAAAAGAGGGAGCGGCTCCTCCTAAGGCTGGACTCCCCAAACGAAAAGGAGGGGGACGGCCGCGCTGCCGCTGCAACATTCACCCCGTAGCTGTTCTCTCCTCCTTTCTCTCCGTGCCGGGAAGGACGCGAGGGAGCGAGCCTAAACTCTCGCTTTTTTTCCGGGACAATCGTTTCTTACCGGCATCTCAGGACCGTCCGGATATGACGTGTCCAATTATCGGAAATTCCAACATCCCCTCTAGGACAAACCATGGACTGAGGAGGGGGGGATGTCTGACACTTCTACAGCTCAGACCGAACTAAATGACCCGCGGTTGAAAAATTAGATCAGTTGCCGTGTATTACCCACTTCCGGTTCCTATTGAAGTGCCTCCTTATGTAGGGCTGGCGCGGAAGATGGAAAGAAAAAAGAGACCCAGAGTACTTTAGAGGCTAGCCTATGACACAACTCCCAGGATCCTGGGTAGGTTTTGCTGCAGCTCCCGCCCTGAAATGCAAAATGAGGGAACCGTTCTCTTCATGGCGTTGTGTGTCCATTGTATTGCGTTTGACTCCCCGCAGTTTAGAACCGGAAGTGTTACTTGACTAGGTCTGTGACTCTTCGCTTTATTAAAAAAAGCCGGATTTAGGTCGCCGAATTGATGGCAGGGTCCTCTTTTCACGCCAAGTTTTGCCTGATATTTCTGACGTATTGATCAGAAATAATTTTGCCGCGTGCAGTTACCGATGTTTCGAATCTATATACTTAGGAGTAGAATGCTCTAAGGAAATTTTGGGATAATTCCTTTCTGCGGATCTTATTTGCATCTGAGCTCTGACTAGGCATATCAGTGGAGTACAGCTATCTCTTAACAGCACTGGGCCTTCACTTTATATTTGCTCCCTTTCTTTTCTTCTGTCTGTACCTTTTCAGAACATGTGCATAGATGGAAACGTGAGAATAACACTTTACTGCATCTTACAAAGAGTTGTTTGATCTACCCAAGACTATGCTATGAACTGTTAATCCACCAAGAGGTGTTCCTTTTGCCACAAATGATTCCGGAATTTGTCAAAATTACACAGCATATAAAAAATCTGAATATAACTTTAACTTATTCAGAATGATAGTAATGTAATAAAAACTTACTTGAAATAAGCCCTGATTATTGAAGTTCAGTACACAGCTGCAAAACAGTCAAACAATTTTATTTTAATGTGTTTAATAGTCCCTTAGACTTATTTTCAAACTATAATCCTAGGGTTGTTTGCAAAATAAAAATAAGATAACTCCACAAACACATTTCTGAATTTATATTAATTCTATTAAATATAACCAACATGTTACATTTAAAAAGTTACAATCAAATATAATTTGAAAATATCTGTCATCAATACTATTTTTTTTACATTAGAAGTTAGGGTACCTAAGTGAATTTAAAATTTCTTTAAAACGGTCATTAGATAAGGCCAGCTCTTACACATATTTAATCAGATACAGAAGTGGTATATATTTATTTTCATGCAAAACAATCTAATACATATTTATGAAGAAGTTAACTTCTTGTAAAGTGAGTTAGCAGGCCAAGATTCAACAGTCCCAATCTTTTGCTTATATTTAGGAATGTGATACTATTGGGAGCATATATCATTCAGTTAGATTTTCATTCCTATCACATAATCATGAAAGGTAGTGCAGACAATTTGTTATTTTATAAAACAGACTGCTTTCACTGATATTTCTGAAGACTTTATAAAATTTTCTCTTTCCTATATTACTGAGGAGAAAATCACCAGACTGCTCTTAAATATGTATCTCTATTCAGTCCTGCCAGACAGATGCCTCATCCTGATTTTGACAAATGCCCAAAGTGGCTCTTAATGTTGTATCATTATAATAGTGGTCCAGCAAACCGCAACTTCAAATTCTGAATTCAGCTGTCCCTGAGTAATGGCACCAGCATGAAGCATGTATTTAGTCTGCCATTTCACCTTTCCATGTATGAAACCGTAAAAACAGAATGGAGAAAAACCACTACCTAAGGTGAAACTGGCAAAACTCTTGTCAATATCACCTGATTAAAAATGTTTCTCTTGCAGCAGCCCAGCTTGTTTGGCTCTTTTTCTACACAATCTCATGATTGATAGTTGGGGATCCCAACACACCACAAACGGGTGTCATGTTTTGTGACTCAACAGATGCTGGCAGGTAAATAGTTCTTGTCATCTGTTCTATTAATTCCTCAAACTGGGAGAACAGAATGCTGCAAAATCAAATACAGGAGGTTAGGCTTGTTTTCCTAGGAAACGTGTTAGACATGTCCATAAATTACACACTGCATGACAGGAGTTTATATAGCCCCGAGGAAGTCCAATATTGCTCCCTACAAGGACCCAGGCATCCTAGGGTTCTACCATTACAAGCAGCATTTGCTGAAAGGGAGGCACAAAATGCTCCAATTCAATGTGAATAGATTATTCCACACAGAAAGTTTGTCTCTTAAGCAACTGGATGATGACAAAGATTGTATCTGAGCATTCTTTTGCTCCCCATTTGCCCATTTGTCTCTTAAAGTAAAATTATCAACCTTAAATTACTATTGACACTGTCAGAAGGATTAGATCCCTTCCTTTTCTCTGTTCATTTCCCAAGCCAAGATGGGATTTTAATAAAATACACCAGACAATAAATTTAGAGTTAAAATATGTTTATTCACCCAAAGTTGTCAAGTTGCTTTGGATGGTCAGCTGCACCAAGGCTAACTTTCCATCCCCTTTTATAGGTCTCTTAGTTTAAAGATTTGGCCAATCATTATCAATAGAATGAAATGTGTCAGCTTATTGCAATAGTTTCTGCCCTGACAGCATGAACATCTTCCTCCTAGCATGAACATTTTCCTTTCATATTCTGTTAAAACATATTTCCTTATCTTAAAATTATGGCAAACTTCCTTATTTATTGTTAAGCGGATATCTCTTTATCTACAAGTAAACAATGGGCATTTTAACTTTCCTATACATGTATTTTTCTATACATAAGATATATGTCTTCCTTTGCTACATGATATATTCACTTGTTTATACTGACAGGAACCAGCTACTGACAGGAACTGGCATTACTACCTTTCCTTATTGTAAACATATAAAAAATATTATTATTATTGTAAACATTGGAAGCAAAGATAGTCTTTTTGGCTATGAGAAAAAATCCATAATTCTATTACAACATATACTTTTAGTAAACCAACTCGGTTTTTCTTGCAAATCTTGCAAGATGATGCTGTCAAGGTGATGCATGCCATATGCCAGCAAATTTGGAAAACACAAGAATGGCCATCAGATTGGAAAAAATCAACTTATATCCCCATACCAAAAAAGGGAAACACTAAAGCAGGGCTTTCCAAAGTTTTCCCATGGCGACACACCAACCGCCGTTGGTGTGTCGCCGCGGGAAAACCCGGAAGTGCCGCCATTGCGGCAGCGCGCAAAAACCCAGAAGCGCTGCTGCCGCTTTCGAGTTTTTACGCGCCGCCGTTGGTGTGTCGCCGCGGGAAAACCCGGAAGCGCTGATGATGATCAGCGCTTCCGGGTTGTGTGGCGACACACCAGACTGTTTGGAAAGCTCTGCACTAAAAGAATGTTCAAACTATCGAACAGTGGCACTTATTTCACATGCCAGTAAGGTAATGCTCAAGATCCTGCAAGGTAGACTCCAGCAATTCATGGAGCGAAAATTACCATATGTACAAGCTGGGTTTAGAAAAGGCAGAGGAACTAGAGACCAAATTGCCAATATCCACTGGATAATGGAGAAAGCCAGGGAGTTTCAGAAAAACATCTATTTCTGTTTTATTGACTATTCTAAAGCCTTTGACTGTGTGGATCATAACAAATTGTGGCAAGTTCTTGGTGGTATGGGGATACCAAGTCATCTTGTCTGCCTCCTGAGAAATCTGTATAACGACCAAGTAGCAACGGTAAGAACAGACCACCGAAAACGGACTGGTTTAAGATTGGGAAAGGAGTACGGCAGGGTTGTATACTCTCACCCTACCTATTCAACCGGTATGCAGAACACAACATGTGACGTGCTGGGCTTGATTAATCCAAGGTTGGAGTTAAAATCACTGGAAAAAACATTAACAATCTCAGATATGCAGATGATACCACTTTGATAGCTGAAAGCAAGGAGGAGCTGAGGAGCCTTATGACTAAGGTGAAAGAAGAAAGTGCAAAAGCTGGGTTGCAATTAAACATCAAAAAAACCAAGATTATGGCAACCAGCTTGATTGATAACTAGCAAATAGAGGGAGAAAACAGTAGAGGCAGTGACAGACTTTGTATTTCTAGGCGCAAAGATTACTGCAGATGCTGACTGCAGCCAGGAAATCAGAAGACGTCTACTTCTTGGGAGGAGAGCAATGACAAATCTTGATAAAATAGTTAAGAGCAGAGACATCGCACTGATAACAAAGGTCCGCATAGTTAAAGCAATGGTATTCCCTGTAGTAACCTATGGCTGCAAGAGCTGGACCATAAGGAAGGCTGAGTGAAGGAAGATAGATGCTTTTGAACTGTGGTGTTGGAGGAAAATTCTGAGTGCCTTGGACTGCAAGAAGATCAAACCAGTCCATACTCCAGGAAATAAAGCCAGACTGCTCACTTGAGGGAATGATATTAAAGGCAAAACTGAAGTACTTTGGCCACCTAATGAGAAGACAGGATACCCTGGAGAAGAAGCTGATGCTAGGGAAAGTGGAAGGCAAAAGGAAGAGGGGCCGACCAAGGGCAAGATGGATGGATGATATTCTGGAGGTGACGGACTCGACCGTGGGGGAGCTGGGGATGGCGACCAGGAAGCTCTGGTGTGGGCTGTTCCATGAAGTCATGAAGAGTCGGAAGCGACTGAACGAATAAACAACAAACCAACTCGGAGCTCACCAAAAGAGTGTTTCGTTTTAACAATTTAGTCTCAAGTGATTTGAGCATTGTGAAAAGGTGTCGTATTATTGGACAATTTCCGCGTGTCTGGCTTTTACAAGCATTTTCACGAAATAACTCAAAACAATTTCTTCGCAAAACAGCAATCATTTTACTTCCACAGTATTGCCTCGCTCCCCCACCCAGAAATTGAGAGAAATTCCTTTTCCTGTGTTAAGGAGACTGCTGCAGCTCAGGCCACCAAAACAAGATGATTAAGCTGCGCGACGAGCCACCCCGCCTTCCCCCTTGTCCTTCAGTTGTGCTGAGTCATAAAAGAAACAGCACCCACTACCCCCGCCAGCTGGATACATTTTGGTATGCTCCGCCTATACCTCTTCCTCTCTCTCCCTCCCTCCACCCTCAGTGCGTTGATGCATTCATCCGATCATGCTGCCACCCCCATCCGTAACCGGATGGTACGTCCCAGGCTCCCCCCGCGGTTGAGTGCGGTGGTAGACTCCGGCGGTAGCAGAGTCCCGTCCGGTCCCGCCCCGCCTCCCCCCGCCTTGTCATTGATGTTGTTGTTTTTGTCGCAGGAGCCGGAGGGAAGGCCGGGGCCGGGGCCGGGCTTGGGGCTGCGGCCGCCGGCGGCTGGGCCGGCGATGTCGTCGGTGTGCGGGGGGTCGGTGGGCGCCGGCTCCTTGCCCAGCGAGCTGGTGGTTCACATCTTCTCGTTCCTGGCGGCCCCGGACCGACTTCGGGCCTCGGCCGCCTGCTCGCACTGGCGCGAGTGCCTCTTCTACCCGGCGCTGTGGCCCCGGCTGCGCCTCAGCTTGCGCGTCTGCCCGGCGGAGCGCCCACGCCTCGACTTCTTGATGCGCAAGTGCGGCTGGTTCGTGCGGGAACTCCGCGTCCAATTCGCCGCTGACAACTATCCCAGCGGAGGAGGCGGCGGCGGCGGCGGCGGCGGAAGCGCCAGCGGGGTCTGCGAAGAAGCGGCGACGGTAACAGCGACGGTAGCAGAGGGGGAAGCGCCGCTCTGCCCTCGCTGGCTGGAACTATTGAGGACATACCTGGAGCTCGTGCTCTGCGTATTAAGCAGCGTCCGCAACAACAGGTAGGCGAGCGTTTGGACCACCCACGGGGGACCGGGGTGGGGAACAAAGGAGGAGGCGGCCAGGTCTTCCCTCTCCACCACCCAAACTTTCTGTTCCACAAGGTTTCTGTATGGTCGTAGCCCGGGAAAAGTTATCTGGGTGGAGTTCATAGAATGGAGTATGGAGAAAAGCCACTTGTTAAATGCCTGCGCCTCACCCAACGGAGGCGCAGGAAGCGAGGGAGGGGAGGAGAATATGTCGCCGGCTTCTCTAGGGAAACCTGACGTGAAGGAACACTCGTAGCATGTCGCCAACTGCAAGGGACATCTCTGCTGAGACGTTGCTTTTTCTGGGAACTTCCGAGTACAGTAGAGAAGTGTCCTATCCTTGAAGTGTCGTCTAATCGAGGGCTTTCTTAGGCACCATTCTCTACAAGGTGCCTCCTGTTTCGATGAATTGATTGCATATTTGCGAAAAGCCTATCAGTTACTGTGACGCTTACCCTGACATCTGACGGATGATCAATATTTTTAAATACCTCTATTTTAAAAGTGTCTGATACTAATTGGAAGCCAGCATCTGAGCAAGTAGACTGTGGTCTGAAAAAATGGCACAGTACATTTGTTAAGTATTTATGAGTCTTTTAGCCAAATCAAGTCCTCCAAAATTAGAAAAACTGGCTTGAAAGTCTCCATTCTAGTACAATTTTCAAATTAGTCACTGCAGACATCCGTTAAAGTCTCTTACATTTTATTTATATATATAATTTAGAGGCTGCCTGACTCCAAAAAAACCTCACCCTTTAAAAGTAGGAACAATTTAAAAATTAAGAAATAGATGACCACAGGAGAACAGACAAACATAACAGCAAAAAATCTACAGCGGTTCTGCAGCCACCCTAGCCTAAGGCCTGGGAGAACAGCCAGGTTTTTCAAAGGCTTTGGAACATCATTAGGGTGGAAGCTATATGGATCTCTGGCGGGGGGGATACTATACAAGAGGGCAGGTGCCGTGACAGAGAAGTCATGCTTCCTAGATGACATTGTTTAATTTAGGTTACATAAGATAAGAATTTTTTAAAAGGAGAACTATATCCAAAGTGTGTGATCTATTTTAGTAAAACATAGGCTCTCTTAGACCTTTGTTTTGTGTTGCACATCTCATCAAAGAACTCTTAAGATTTCTAACCTTTCAAGGTCATATAATGTAACAAAGGGACCTAATTTGTAGAGTTATGTTCTCGGGCTGTTACATATCTTTTTCTTTCCTTCTGTATTTTCATTACTGTTGCATCTTCTTGCTTCACTACAAATTAAAATGTCCTTTCAGTAAGATTGTCCTTTTCTTCTCCATGCTGTGCACTGTCCCTTTTTTCTGTTGGAGACAATTATGCAAAATAGTTTTTTTTTGTCTTAAGTAATTTCTGCCTTGGAGTGTGAGTAAATTATGTTACTACATTTTGCTTAGATTGTATATCTCCTAAATAAAAAAGGCCATAATTGAAGTAACAAATAGGAGACAGCTCTGAATCATAAATTTCTAGCCTTACATCTCAAGTCTCCTAGGCACTGTGATGCAACAGCTTTTGTCACAAGAGATCATTAGATTTATCTGTAGTGAAACATTCAAGACTGAGTCAGGAAATTGTGTTCATGGCCCATCAAATTACCCATGGTTAGGGTTTTGTGGCTGCTTCATTTTTTTATTTTTCACATATTGTGAAAAAGCTGCAGTGAAACCATTTAATTCTGGAGTGAATCCATGAAATGAAAAAGTCAAAAGAAGAAAAGATGGAGAAGACAGCAGATAATAGTAAGCTGTAAGGCTGAAGAACAAGCTTCTAGCCCCGCAGTAAGGGTATTGCAGGCTACGTAGCTTAAGTTGCATCTCTTACCAGTATACAGTATTCTGATTAAGAACTAAATTAGAACATTTTTATTCCACCTTGTTGAAAACCACTAACATGATGTAAAACCATTTTAAGTATACCATAAACAATACATACAGTATAACATTTTTACAATAAAACCTATACAAATTGAAAATCTAAATTAAAAAGGTGTTAACCCCTCCACTTGGTTAGTACAAGCCACTGCCATTGGGGTAAATAATTTGACAAAGATTATAGTAATTCCCAGGTCTTTGCTATATGTAGAAAAACAGAAGAATATGTGGAGGGTAGATCTTTTTCACTCAGAACTGCTATGCCCACTAAACTGCATTACAAGGCTCATTTGTATCTTGAGATTAACCTTGGTTATTATCTGTGTACTGTTATCTGTTCATGTGTGCAGTTGATCTCTTCAGGCCATGTTTGCCTAGAACATGTTTCCAACATTACTGAAATAGCCCATGTTTATCATAGGAAAAATTATTATTCTATAAAATTCACACACCACTAATTCTGCTGCAACTAATTAAGATTACAGAAGCAATATTTGGTGCAGACAATGTTTAGATGAACAACATTATTGCAAATGTCATCAGATACACAAAATCTACTAAGTAGGAGACTCATTATGGATAAATAGTATATTAACCATGTATGCTTATAGTAAAGCTGATTGCTGTATCTTTTTTAAAAACGCTGTAACTTTTACAAAATGTACTAAAGGAACAATTTTGCTTAGAAAAGCAGTGGAGTGTCTACTGACAAGTTTTATAGTCTTTGTAGCCCTCTTCAAGTTCTGTCCCATCCTCTAGAGCAGAGCTTTCCAAACTGTGTGTCGCGACACAAAAGTGTGTCGCCACACACAGTGTGGTGTGTCGCCACACCACCCGGAAGCGGTGGCGTGCGCGTGCACGGTGGCCGCCATGCACGCCTGCGCCGCCGCAC
Source organism: Charina bottae (assembly GCA_023362775.1). Taxonomy (NCBI): domain Eukaryota; kingdom Metazoa; phylum Chordata; class Lepidosauria; order Squamata; family Charinaidae; genus Charina; species Charina bottae. The sequence continues at coordinate 126,040,448 of JALMGJ010000001.1, forward strand.
CCCCCCGCGCCGCCACCGTGCGCGCGCCGCCGCCGCACACACCCCTGCGCCGCCACCGTGCGTGCGCGCCGCCGCACGCCCCCCCGCGCCGTGCGCGCACGCGTGCCGCTACCACCGCCGCTGCCACTGGTGTGTCGCCAGCGGCAGCACTTTGGAAAGCCCTGCTCTAGAGTTTCAGATATGTATTTAAAGGGGAGGTGGAGCACCTCAGGACTAAATTCAGAAGAAATAATAGTTGATAGGGAATACTGTACTGTAGTTAATGTCATGTTTTGTCTTTGAAATGTTCTTTTTCCAAAGCTGCTTTTCCTTATAGAAAGAGGAGATCAGGCCTTTTGTTTATAACGTATATTTATGCCCAAAGGTAATTAAACAAGAGGGATTGATAGGCTATAGCGTGAACAAAAGAAAGTGTTTGATGTAAATGTTGGTCCTATAATAGTGAACACATGATTCACGTATTTGAGAAGTATAGGAAATGGTTTGATAAATCCTGGAAATAAGTTTCACTTTTAACTTTTCCACTTTTGACCTTTACCACCTCCCACTATACATGCCAATTTCAGGTGGCCTCAATCCTATTATCTTAGATAATTTATTTAGAAAAATGACAACTCTGAAAGCTTTGTTCAGCAACACAATCAACATGGTTGCACTATTATGAGAAAAATCCTGTGGACTGTGACAAAGTTCCGAGGAAAAAATGTAAGATTGCACTATATTAAAAGTGATGGAATTGAAAAGTTTTATTTATTTCATTTACACACTATGACCTAATTTCCCTTTGAAGACAGTCCTATATTTGGGCAGCCTCCATTCTACACTTTTAACAGATTTGATCTTGGTTAAGTTCAGCTGCATTATGTGTCATATAAGTATTTTGTAGGTAGTGAGAGTAATAACTGCATGCTAAGGCTGCAGGCAAAGGACAAGAATATGTAATCTTATTGCATCACCACACAAGTCAACATTTTCCACTTCATCTATTCTGTATGTGGAGAGAAACTGCATTTGTTGTATACGTACAGTATATATCTGCATAGAATCTTTATTGACAGGTCCAGTTATAGTAGTAACCTTGATTAGCAGATACAGGTATTCAGAAAATACCCAAATATACAATGCCATGTTGCATATACAAATCCTCATCTAGCATCTGTTCTAAATCTGTTCAAGAAAGCTTTCTTCAATTTGTGGCTTTCCATCATTTCTAGTTGTGTTGGACTAGGATTGGATGGATTCAGGTTCATTCTTAACTGAGCCGTGAAGCTTGCTTAATCAGTTAGGAACAATCAATCTCTTTCAGCCTCATCTACCTCACTAAGTAGCTCCTAGCGGAAAGGTTGGATGTAAATGTAATAATGAAGCCAGATCAGATTGTGCTTTGGAGTGAGCAGTCTGCATAGTTCCAATGACATATTCTTAGTTTCAGATATGGAAACTTGCGATATTCAGATATTGTTTATAGATCCCATTATTCCTCATAGAATCAAAGAATTTTAGTATTGGAAAAGACCATAAGGATCACCTAGGATCAACCCTTTACAATGTGCAGGAAAACCAATTAATCATGTTCTCTGGGGCTACAGCAACATTTGAAGATCCACAGGTTTCTCTTTGCCATCTTACCTACTTTCTGTGGTTCGCTACAACCCAGGACATAACAGACTCTTCAGGTATTATGGTTGGACATAGTCATAGGCCCTGTCCATGTGTATACACAACTTGAATTTTAGTTCTCCTATCTAAATATATTTAAGATTAAATACTTGGAAAGCAAAGAGAATCATATCCTTTAAAGCAGAGCTTTCCAAACTGTGTGTCGCCACACAAAAGTGTGTCGCCACACACAGTGTGGTGTGTCGCCACACCACCCGGAAGCGGTGGCGTGCGCGTGCACGGTGGCCGCCATGCACGCCCGCGCCGCCGCACCCCCCCGCGCCGCCACCGTGCGCGCGCCGCCGCCGCACACACCCCTGCGCCGCCACCGTGCGTGCGCACCGCCGCACGCCCCCCCGCGCCGTGCGCGCACGCGTGCCGCTACCACCGCCGCTGCCACTGGTGTGTCGCCAGCGGCAGCACTTTGGAAAGCCCTGCTCTAGAGTTTCAGATATGTATTTAAAGGGGAGGTGGAGCACCTCAGGACTAAATTCAGAAGAAATAATAGTTGATAGGGAATACTGTACTGTAGTTAATGTCATGTTTTGTCTTTGAAATGTTCTTTTTCCAAAGCTGCTTTTCCTTATAGAAAGAGGAGATCAGGCCTTTTGTTTATAACGTATATTTATGCCCAAAGGTAATTAAACAAGAGGGATTGATAGGCTATAGCGTGAACAAAAGAAAGTGTTTGATGTAAATGTTGGTCCTATAATAGTGAACACATGATTCACGTATTTGAGAAGTATAGGAAATGGTTTGATAAATCCTGGAAATAAGTTTCACTTTTAACTTTTCCACTTTTGACCTTTACCACCTCCCACTATACATGCCAATTTCAGGTGGCCTCAATCCTATTATCTTAGATAATTTATTTAGAAAAATGACAACTCTGAAAGCTTTGTTCAGCAACACAATCAACATGGTTGCACTATTATGAGAAAAATCCTGTGGACTGTGACAAAGTTCCGAGGAAAAAATGTAAGATTGCACTATATTAAAAGTGATGGAATTGAAAAGTTTTATTTATTTCATTTACACACTATGACCTAATTTCCCTTTGAAGACAGTCCTATATTTGGGCAGCCTCCATTCTACACTTTTAACAGATTTGATCTTGGTTAAGTTCAGCTGCATTATGTGTCATATAAGTATTTTGTAGGTAGTGAGAGTAATAACTGCATGCTAAGGCTGCAGGCAAAGGACAAGAATATGTAATCTTATTGCATCACCACACAAGTCAACATTTTCCACTTCATCTATTCTGTATGTGGAGAGAAACTGCATTTGTTGTATACGTACAGTATATATCTGCATAGAATCTTTATTGACAGGTCCAGTTATAGTAGTAACCTTGATTAGCAGATACAGGTATTCAGAAAATACCCAAATATACAATGCCATGTTGCATATACAAATCCTCATCTAGCATCTGTTCTAAATCTGTTCAAGAAAGCTTTCTTCAATTTGTGGCTTTCCATCATTTCTAGTTGTGTTGGACTAGGATTGGATGGATTCAGGTTCATTCTTAACTGAGCCGTGAAGCTTGCTTAATCAGTTAGGAACAATCAATCTCTTTCAGCCTCATCTACCTCACTAAGTAGCTCCTAGCGGAAAGGTTGGATGTAAATGTAATAATGAAGCCAGATCAGATTGTGCTTTGGAGTGAGCAGTCTGCATAGTTCCAATGACATATTCTTAGTTTCAGATATGGAAACTTGCGATATTCAGATATTGTTTATAGATCCCATTATTCCTCATAGAATCAAAGAATTTTAGTATTGGAAAAGACCATAAGGATCACCTAGGATCAACCCTTTACAATGTGCAGGAAAACCAATTAATCATGTTCTCTGGGGCTACAGCAACATTTGAAGATCCACAGGTTTCTCTTTGCCATCTTACCTACTTTCTGTGGTTCGCTACAACCCAGGACATAACAGACTCTTCAGGTATTATGGTTGGACATAGTCATAGGCCCTGTCCATGTGTATACACAACTTGAATTTTAGTTCTCCTATCTAAATATATTTAAGATTAAATACTTGGAAAGCAAAGAGAATCATATCCTTTAAAGCAGAGCTTTCCAAACTGTGTGTCGCCACACAAAAGTGTGTCGCCACACACAGCGTGGTGTGTCGCCACACCACCCGGAAGCGGCGGCGCGCGCATGCACGGCGGCAGTGGTGGCGGCGCAGCATCAGTGCTTCTGCGTTTTAGCGGAGGCTGCCGCCGCCGCCGTACACGCGCGCGCCGCCGCACGCCCCCCCGCGCCGCCATCGTGCGCGCGCCGCCGCCGTGCTGCTGCCGCCGCCGCTGCTATGTCGCCAGCAGCGGCACTTTGGAAAGCCCTGCTTTAAAGCCTTGAAAAATGTTCAGTTTTATTTTATTTTCACTTTCCTCTGTTACAGTTACTAAATTTAGTTCTAGCTGAGCTCTTGGTACAAAAAGAGCACACTGGAAGTCCAAAGACTGTGAAACCTAGCAATAGTCACTTCTGGTGGAATACTTTCATTGTGGTTTTAAAACTGTGGAAGATTTCTATTTTATCAGAATGTTGATAAATTTATTTTTCTCACAGAATTATTTCTTGTTCAATTACACTAAAGGTAAAGGTTCCCCCCGCACATTTGTGCAGTCGTGTCCGACTCTAGGGGCCGGTGCTCATCTCCGTTTATTAGCCGAAGAGCCAGCGCTGTCCGAAGACGCTTCCGCGGTCATGTGGCCGGCATGACGCACGCGGAACGCTGTTACCTACCCACCAAAGTGGTACCTATTCATCTACTTGCATTTGCATGCTTTCAAATTGCTAGGTTGCCAAGAGCTGGGGCTAGTGCGGGAGCTCGCTCCGTCACACGGGGCTAGGGATTCGAACCTCCGAACTTGCGATCTTCCAATCGACAAGCCTGGCGTCTTGCCCGCTGAGCCACCACGCCCATTTAAAATAACTCATTTTAAAAATAACTTGCAAGCTAATATTTTTCATTCACAGGATGGAGAGGGAAAACAAAAATTGCAACAATATGTTCAAGTTGATAATAAGGTAACTACGTTTACAACACTTTAGGAAACTGAACAGCTTCCTCTTTGGTTCCATTTTATTTTACAGCTACACAATAGGCAGTATATTAGAACATTGTAAATTATTTCTGTTTATATTTATTTATTTATGTCATATTTATTTGGCCTCCCATCTCACAATCAACTGACTCTGGGCGGCCTACAACAAAGTTAAAAACAATATATACAAATTAATATTATTATTAATATTAAAACTTTTAAATTATAAAAGGCACAAAACTAAAACAGAATAAAGAGATTAGGTGAAGAACAGGTGTTAATTACATGAATCATCTCAATATTTCACCAGTCCCCTGGGGTCCCCAGGCCTGATGACACAACCAGGTCTTGAGGGACTTCCGAAAGGTTAAAAGGGATGAATCTAGCTTCATTTTGGGGGGAAGGATGTGCCATAAAGCAGGGGCCACAGCAGAAAAGGTCCACCGCCTAGGATCCGCCAAATGAAGCTCCCTAGCTGATGGGACCCGCAGCATGCCCTCTCTGCTGGATCTGGTGCAACAAGTAGATGTAATCGGGGAGAGGTGGTCCTTCAGATAATCTGGTCCCATGCCACGTAGGGCTTTAAAGGTCAAAGCCAGCACCTTGAATTGGACCCAGAAACAGACTGGTAACCAATGCAGCTCACAGAGCAGAGATGTAACATGTTCTTCTGGAAACACACATAACCACCTGTGCTGCTGCATTCTGCACCAGCTGAAGCTTCCGGATACTCTTCAAAGGCAGCCCCATGTAAAGCGCATTATAGTAATCCAACATTTGTGAGACAAGGGGAGTGGAACCTCCTTGCTGTTGCATGACCTCTCTGCAATTTTTGACACCATTGACCATGGTATTTTCCTGGACTGCTTCTGAAGGTTGGGAATGGGGACAATATGTTACAGTAGTGCTCCTCCATTCTGGGAGGTGCCTCCTTTTCAATGATAGTGTTGTAAACCGCCCAGAGTCTGCTGTCGTGGAGATGGGCGGTCATAAATTCGAATAATAGATAGATAGATAGATGGATGGATGGATGGATGGATGGATGGATGGATGGATGGATGGATGGATGGATGAAAGGGAGAGGTTAAGCCCAAGGCCCACTGAATGTGGGGTGCCATAGGATTCAGCATTTTCTCCACTCCACTTCTCTAAATCACTCATACCCTAGTCACCCTAGTTTGGATTGTTGCAACACCCTCTATATGGAGTTACTTTTGAAGACCACTTGGAAGGTACAGCTGGTCCAGAATGCAGAAGCTCGAGTAGTGATGGGCATTTTGTGATCTGTCCTTCTGACACTGCTGCTGCTGCTGCATTGGTTACTAGTTGACTTCCAGGTGCAGTTCAGAGTGCTGCTTGCCATTTTTAAAACCCTTCATGGCCTAGGATCTGGGTATGTTTGGGACTGCCTTCTCCTAATTGTTTCTGCCCATCTGTTAAGTTAATATAGAAGGGACTTTCTTCGGGTCTTTTCACTCAGGGATTGCCACCAACAGGGGCCTCAGAGAGGGGACACTCAAATGGCTGTCCCTCTTTTTTAGAACAGCATCCCCCCCCCCCGAGATCTGGATGGTCCCTACCTTGTGGGTTGCAAAAGCCATCAAAATCTGACTTTTTCAGCAGGTGTTAGAGACTGAAATCTTGTGAATCTTCTTGTAATTTGGGGCTTAATTAAAATGAAGTTATTTTATTTATCTTTGGCACTAAACTGTGCTTTCTATTGTGTTTAGTGATACTGTGTTTTTAACCTTATTTACAAAAATAGAGTATGTAAGCTGCATAGAATCAGTATCAAATGAAGCAGCATATAACCTCAATCAATCAATCAATCAATCAATATTTTGAAACCCAAAAACTATACTGCATAAATATTCGGAGTACATAAATGTGTAGTTAAAGGGTTTTTTCTTTTGTTGTTGGGGTTTTTGTTGTGCTTTCAAGTAAGTGTTGACTGCAGGCGACTGCCCAGACAAGTCCCTGCAGTTTTCTTGGCAAGTTTTTTTGGAAATGGTTTGCCATTGTCTCCTTTTTCCTAGGGCAGAGAAAGAGTGACTGGTCCAAGATCACCCAGCTGGCTTCGTGCCTAAGGCAGGACTAGAACTCATTGTCTCCCTGCCCATCTCATACACACAATTTTGTCTAGATTTCAGACATTGCTGCATCTATCTTTTCCAGGTGCAAAAATAATTAGATCACAATGTATACTATAAGCATTGGAACATATTTAATAACTTAGAAACTCTTAATAAAACAGAAGCATTGATTGTTTAAAAAAGAGTAGAAAATCAATAAGTTATTAATTATTAAATAATTAGTGTTAAAATTAATAGATAAATTAAAGTCTTCTTGGATGAGGAACAATCCCACTAGTTACATATTTAAAAAGTTAGCACAAAATAGCAATTTGAGACCAAAGATCAAATCCAGATTACAAACGTTTTCAACTGATTCTTAATGGAACTTCAACTCACCTCTCCAGATATTTACTTATAATCTCATGTTCCATCAACAGAAAAGAAGCTTCAAAAGAACCTTCCTCTGGTTATGTGCCAAAATAACTGATTCTTTACACAAGACAGATACAGGGAAATACTAGTGAGCAGCTGAGGTACCTGGAGAAAAGGCTCTCCCAAAACGTAGGTTGCTGATTGTGCTAGAGGAAAAAGGATTGAAAAACCCTTTAGCTCTTTGCTCATATGAAAGTAAATCAGTTCCAGCCTTTTCTGTCATTGCTTTATTGAAAATATAGTTCCTGTTTTTTAAAAAAGTTCCTGACCCAAGGATTAACAGGCTTTATTTAATCCTTTACGTTAAAAAAGGCAGAGCAGAAATAATCTTGTGAAAGAGCTCAGACAAAATGTAATAGAACTTAAAGTAATTCCATATATTGCTCTAAAGTTTAGATACATGCCTTATCTGGAGTGGAAAGAATTTCTCATAAATTCTAATGCCAATGTCCCAACATTTTTTAAAAATTGCTTTTGATTCATAGTACTTTTATGGGTGATCTTTAATTACTATGTTCTGTATCACAAACTAAAAAACATCCTGTATTCACATTTGCTCCTGGCAAAAGGATTTCCTTCCACTGTTACCTTAGGGACTGCAAGATTCTGGGTATGGTGTGAACTGAAATTGGCCTAATATGCTTTAAGTGCCTTCTCTCTATATTTTACTAGAAATAAGTCCTGCTGAGGCTTTTGGAATTGTTTCTGAAATAAACACACGTAGAATTGCATTATGGTCTGTTGTGGTTTACAGTATCTAATATACCTACCATGCCAGCACACAATTACATCTTCTATCAGAATGAAAGAGTAAATAATGTGTATTAAACCAAAGGTTTCTGGAGATTTGGATATTTGAGGATTATACAGGCAAGAGAATCTTTTTTTCATGTATATAACATTCTTAATTCTTCAATACTATAGTCAGGATGCTTAGTTGCCTGTTGATTGATCTTTACAATCCTAATCCTTAACAATAAAGAAAAAGTAATTAGAAAATTCTTGTTCTTAAGAATTTCTGAAAATATGTTACTTAAATTATAGTATATCTGATATATCATAAAAACAGCTAAGGAAATGAGGTATTTGTTTTCTGTGCTTGCTTTCAGCTACTATTTCTGTTTGCATACCAATTTTGTTCATTACTATCACATTTCTGCTTGGACTTTTTTTCACATTTTGAAGAAACCAAGTTTGTGTGATCATATAGAATAAACCCCTACCAGCTGTGAAAGCTTACTACATACACAATATCTTCCACACACAATCCCTGGCCCAAATGAGGAAAACAACATTCTGTCTGTGAGGTTCATAGTCTTTAAATCCCAAAATCAGTAACTTTATCCACAAGTCATTCAGAATATGGTAAGTTCTTTATTAGGATTTAAGCAGCTAGATCCAGATCGAAGCCACGGATGGCTTTTCCCGCTCAAAGCAGTCAGTAAAAGCATCTATTCCCTCCCCCTGCGCCAACCCTTGTTACTTTTCTGGGCAAAGCATTTGAAAAAGAAACAATAAAACAATTCACATTCCCCCTTCATTCCTCCCAGTACTTTTCCCTATCTTTCTCCTGTACCATTCTCAGGGTTTCACCAGATAGTTTCAACGTATGTGACCTTGGTTGTAAATTACCCAAACAACTTCTAACGCTCTTTGTGGAATGCGGGTGCTCTCCTTCCTCCCTCCCGACATTCTGGCGCCCTTTCATGCCTTACACTCATCTTACCCAGAACCCATTTCCATGGCAGGATTTTACCTTTACCACACTTAACAATTGTGGCTAAAGGCTTAAACTTGACACTGTCTTTTTCAGCAAAGTAAGTAATGATCATTGGGATTACCCATACAGTAGTTTTTGGCTGCCTTAGACAAGTTTAATTTATGTATGTATGTATGTATGTATGTATGTATGTATGTATGTATGTATTCATTCATTCATTCATTCATTCATTCATTCATTCATTCATTCATTCATTCGATTTCTCACCGCCCAACTCCCTCAAGGGACTCTGGGCGGTTTACAAATCATAATTAATCACAATTAATACTTTACATTCTGTCATCATTATTACTTGTGGCAAATTCTGTTCTGAACTGCATAATAGTTACTCACTAAAGGATCAGGAGTTGGGTCTGCTACCGCTTTTGTATTTCCATAATATCATAGAGTTAGAAGGGACCCAAGAGGACATCAAGTCCAAACTCCTGCACACTGCAGGATTCACTACATCATCCTCAGTAGATGACTATCCAGCCCCTGTTTGAAAACCTCCAGTGAAAGGGAAGAAACCACTCAATGCAGTAATCTATTCCACTGATTGACAGCTCTTACTGTCAAGAAGTTCTTCCTAATGTCTAATTTATATCTATTTCCTTGAAGTTTCATCCCATTAGTTCTAGTCTTATCCTCTGGAGCAGGGGTCCCCAACCCGCAGGCCACGGACCAGTACTGGTCCGTGGCCTGTTAGGAACTGGGCTGCACAGCAGGAGGTGAGCAGTGGGTAAGCGAGCGAAGCTTCATCTATATTTACAGCTGCTCCCCATCGCTCGCATTACCGCCTGAGCTCTGCCTCCTGTCAGATCAGTGGCGGCATTAGATTCTCATAGGAGCGCGAACCCTACTGTAAGCTGCGCATGCGAGGGATCTAGGTTGCACGCTCCTTATGAGAAGTCAGAATCTGACACTTACTTTAGTCCGTGCGTGGCCCGCCCATTATTTTATTTACCACTTCCGTCTGCGCCTCTTTCCCGCACTGCGCACTTGTCTCACTCACAGTTTTGGTAAGCCCACAAGCTAACCCTAGCCAGGATGAGTTAAAAGCAAACGTCGCTGAAGAGCTTCTTTGAAAACGGGGAAAGACCCAGTGATGAGACAGCACAAGACTGTAAGACTGCCAACAAAAAGAAAGCTGCATTTAAAAGAAAATACCAAAAGTCCTACTTAAATTACGGGTTCATTGCAACAGGTGATTCACATTCTCCAAGGCCGCTTTGTATAATATGTGGCGACTGGCTATCCAACGAAGCCATGAAACCTTCAAAACTGCTTTGCCACATGGAGACCAAGCACCCTGCATTAAAAGACAAGCCTTTGGAGTTTTTCAAAAGAAAAAAACGTGAACACGAAGAACAGAAGCAATTATTGAAGGCCACCATTTCATCAAATGTGTCTGCACTGAGGGCATCATTCTTCGTGGCTAACCACATTGCTAGAGCTAAGAAGCCCTTTACTATTGGTGAAGAGTTGATTCTGCCTGCTGCTAAGGACATTTGCCGTGAACTTTTAGGAGAGGCTGCAGTTCAAAAGGTGGCACGTGTTCCTCTTTTGGCTAGCACCATAACTAGACGAATTGATGAAATAGCAGAGGATATTAAGGCACAATTGTTAGAGAGGATTAATGAGTCACCGTGGTATGCAATCCAGGTTGACGAGTCTACCGATGTTGACAACAAGGCAACAATGCTTATTTTTGTGCAATATATTTTTCAGGATGTGCATGAGGATATGTTATGTGCACTTTTGTTGCCAACCAACACAGCTGCAGAACTATTCAAGTCTTTGAATGATTACATATCAGGAAAACTGAATTAGTCATTTTGTGTCGGTATATGCACGGACGGAGCTGCCATGACTGGACAGCTTTCTGGTTTCACTACTCGGGTCAAGGAGGTTGCTTCTGAATGTGAGTCTACGCACTGTGTCATCCATAGAGAAATGCTGGCTAGCTGAAAAATGTCACCTGAACTTAACGTTTTGCAGGATGTGATTAAAATTATCAACCACATTAAAGTGCATGCCCTTAACTCATGTCTGTTCGCACAGGTCTGTGAGGAGATGGACACAGAGCACACACGTTTTCTCTCATACACAGAAGTGAGATGGCTTTCTAAAGGTAGATCACTGGCCAGAGTTTTTGAGTTACGAGAGCCGCTCCAGAGACTTCTTTTAGAAAAACAGTCACCACTGGCAGCACATTTCAATGACACAGAATGGGTTGCAAAACTTGCTTACTTGTGTGACATATTCAACCTGCTCAACGAACTCAATCTGTCACTTCAGGGGAGAACGAGAACTGTGTTCAAGTCAGCAGATAAAGTGGCTGCATTCAAAGCCAAACTGGAATTATGGGGGCGATGAGTGAACATTGGGATTTTTGACATGTTTCAAACGTTAGCAGAGATTTTGAAAGAGACTGAGCCAGGGCCTTCTTTCTCCCAGCTGGTGCATGATCACCTATCTCAGCTTTCAAAAGAGTTTGAGCATTACTTCCCAACCACAAAAGACCCCCGAACTGGGAAGGAATGCATCCGCGACCCATTTGTGAATAAGCCAGGTGAATCGACTTTGTCCGTGCTAGAAGAGGATCAACTGCTTGAGATCGCAAATGACGGTGACTTTAAAAGTATGTTTGAGACAACTTCAAATCTCCATACGTTCTGGATTAAAGTCAAGGCAGAATATCCTGAGATTGCCACAAAAGCACTGAAAAGCCTGCTTCCATTTCCAACATCCTATCTTTGTGAAGCAGGGTTTTCTGCAGTGACCGCAACCAAAACGAGATTACGGAGTAGACTGGACCTAAGCAACACGCTTCGGGTGTCACTGTCTCCCATCACCCCCAGATGGGACCGTCTAGTTGCAGGAAAACAAGCTCAGGGCTCCCACTGATTCTGCATTATGGTGAGTTGTATAATTATTTCATTATATATTACAATGTAATAATAATAGAAATAAAGTGCACAATAAATGTAATGCGCCTGAATCATCACAAAACCATCCCCCCCCCGGTCCGTGGAAAAACTGACCAGCGAAACCGGTCCCTGGTGCCAAAAAGGTTGGAGACCGCTGCTCTGGAGCATGTGAGAATAAGCCTGAACCCTCTACAATGCGACAGCCCTTCAGATACTTGAAGACAGCTATCGTGTCCCCTCTCTACCTTCTCTTCTGCAAGCTAAATATACCTGGGTCTTTTAACTGTTCCTCGTAGGACTTAGTTTCCAGTCCTTTCACCAGCTTGGTAGCCCTTCTCTGGACTTGCTGTAGTTTATCAATGTCTTCTTTAGGCTGGGGTGTGAACTGAATGCAGTACTCCATTACTTATAAGCAATGTTAAGGACAAAATCTACATGCAGGCATGGAGAAGATTTTGTCAACAATGAAGGATTTTCCTTCAAAGCAATTAGCAGCACTAGAGGAGCGAATTTCCTAAGGAATGCTGGAGAGTAGGGGGAAAGACTTAATTTCCATTCTGTGTCAACTGTAGTCCTCATAATTATTAAGCACTTTTCAAATGGTGCTTCTTGTTTTGTCTTAAGGGTAAATAAATAATTTGCTAAGAAGTTTACTTAGCTATCTCCTGCAGTTCAAGCAACTCAGGTAAGTTGTTTCTTTTCTTATACAATTGGACAAGCTCTCAAGATTGCAATGTGTTTTTAGATATCTGCTTGGTAATGAATGGGAAAATAATTGAGGAAATGTACAAGTGTTTTCCAAAAAAAAGTATCTCCCTCCTCTTGAGTGAACTGATTGTACCAGATTTTATTGGCCTTTCAATTCCAGAGTATAAAATAGGTCTTCAGTTGAATGATTGTGTCATACCATTAACTCTGCAGTCAATAGTAAATGAACCACTCAATACTGAACTAGAAGAACCTTCTTGTGCCTGCCTTTTCCTTACTAATCTTAAGCTGCTGACCATCTCCTGTAAGAACCTTCCCTTTCTCCCTCTCCCCCCACTCCAGAATACCTTTGCCTGGAACAAATTGTTCCAGGTCTGTATCTGAACCAAGCACATATGTGCTAGGTCTGTGCCTGGGACTGCCCATTCTGTGTATGTAATGTTTTGGACAACCCTAGAAAAGCGTTTTTGAGGTAAATCTATAAATATCTCATTAAAATGTTAAGATTTTTTCCCCTCTGAATTTTACTTTTTCTTCTAAATAGGAATCTTCAGAAATTAAGTCTCTTTGGTGATATAAGCATTCTGCAACAACATGGAATTATATCAAATACATACCTCAGCAAAGTGGATCCAGATGGCAAAAAGATTAAGCAGTAAGTTGTCTGCATCATTTTTACTACAGTATTGTAAACTGTATATGTGTTGTTTCATATAAACAAATTTTAAATGCAATGGTTTTACAAACCCTTTATATAGTTACAGATCTAAATTGCTTATGATTTCATTGCTTATGCTTATTACATGCATGCTTAGTTGTTATTACTGGCATTGCACAGCTCTTCTCAGAAAGTAGTTATAAAAGCAGGATTGAATGGTGGTTGTAATTAGTAAAATATGATTCTAAAAAACCATAGAGCAATACAAAGAGGCTATAAGGTCGTCTAATCTAATCCTTTTATTTTATTTTATTTTATTTTATTTTATTTTATTTTATTTTATTTTTATTTTTATTTTATTTTTATTTTATTTTATTTTATTTTATTTTATTTTATTTTATTTTATTATTTATTTTATTATTTTATTTTATTTTATTTTATTTTATTATTTTATTTTATTTTATTTATTTTATTTATTTTATTTATTTTATTATTTTATTTTATTTTATTTTATTTTATTTTATTTTATTTTATTTTATTTTATTTTATTTTATTTTATTATTTTATTTTATTATTTTATTATTTTATTTTATTTTATTAAACAAATTTATATGGCTACCCAACTCACACCCTTCCTGTTGCAAGACCTTTTCCAAGCAGTCCTGCAAAGTAAATGTTATGCTATCTATAAAAAACAGATGCCATTCAAACAAGTGCAGTACAGTCAAGGGAAAGATGAGTGCAGAAACCAGAGATGCAGAACGTGTTTTATCCAAGGGCCTCATTTGATTTTAGAGTGGCACAATGGGAGCTACATCCAGCGAGGAGAATCAGGACTAAGAAGTAGATAAAGACAGAATGAAAACTAAGTAATTTGCTTACTTAATGTGATTACATACATGTAATATGATTATTCTCAGTGCATTTAATAATTGTCCTGGTTTGGTGACAATTTTGGAGGTGGGTTTTGGTGGGGTTTTGGCACAATACAACCATCACCACCATCCTATCACCAGCCAGAGTATCCGTAGGATATATATGAGATTGACTCCAGTTAGTTGAATGCATAATTTTCAAATTGTTGTCCTGTATCATTATGTTTTGGAATAGAGCATTGTATAAGACATATACAGTGGATATAAAGAGACTACCCACCCCTGTTAAAATGCCAGGTTTTTGAGATGTAAAAAAATCAGACCAAGATAAATCACTTTAGATTTTTTTTCACCTTTAATATAACATACAAGCTGTACAATTCAATTGAAAAACAAACTGAAATCTTTTAGGGGGAAAAATAAAAATAAAAATAAAAAAGAATAATGTGGTTGCATAAGTGTGCACACCCTTAAACTAATACTTTGTTGAAGCACCTTTTGATTTTATGACAGCATTCAGTCTTTTGGGGTAGGAGTCTATCAGCATGGCACATCTTGCCTTGGGAATCTTTGCCCACTCTTCCTTGCAGAAGTGCTCCAAATCTGTCAGATTGCAAGGGCATCTCCTGTGCACAGCCCTCTTCAGGTCACCCCACAGATTTTCAATTGGATTCAGGTCCGGGCTCTGGCTGGGCCATTCCAAAACTTTGATCTTCTTCTGGTGAAGCCATTCTTTTGTTGATTTGGAGGTATGCTTTAGGTCGTTGTCATGTTGAAAGGTGAAATTCCTCTTCAGCATTTTAGCAGAGGCCTGAAGGTTTTGTGCCAAAATTGACTGATATTTGGAACTGTTCATAATTCCCTCCACCTTGACTAAAGCCCCAGTTCCAGCTGAAGAAAAGCAGCCCCAAAGCATAATGCTGCCACCACAATGCTTCACTGTGGGTATGGTGTAGTTTTGGTGATGCGCAGTGTTGTTTTTGCGCCAAACGTACTTTTTGAAATTATGGCAAAAAAGTTCAACCTTGGTCTCATCAGACCATAACACATTTTCCCACATACTTTTGTCAGACTGTTCTGCCAAGTGTCCAAGCAGTGATCAGGTGCTCAGGCAATTGGTTCTTTTAGATCCAAACACAATAAGCATGCCAGTGGATAAAGAAACTTTAAGCTTTATTATAAACTTAAGCAAACACAGTTTAAACAGAAACACAGTTTAGGCAGATTAAACAAAAGCATAAAAGGCATAGCATAAAGAAAGAAATCATAACATACCTAAGCAAGGTGTCATCTTTATTCCCTTTTGCTACCCAACCCTCCTGACCAAGGTAGCAGGAATAACCCCAAAAGGATGGCTCTAAGTTCCACAGCACCCCAGTGCTTAGAGCAGGGCTTTCCAAAGTTTTCCCACAGTGACATACCAACCGTCGTTAGTGTGTCGCCGCGGGAAAACCCGGAAGTGCTGCCGTTGCGGCAGCGCGCAAAAACCCGGAAGCGCTGCTGCCGCTTTCGGGTTTTTGCGCAGCGCCATTGGTGTGTCGCCGCGGGAAAACCCGGAAGCGCTGATGATGATCAGCGCTTCCAGGTTGTGTGGTGACACACCAGACTGTGTGTGGCGACACACTTTTGTGTCGCGACACACAGTTTGGAAAGCTCTGGCTTAGAGTCTGTGCAGGAGCTCCCAAACTCAAAAGACAATAGTTTTTATCAAAGTCTGGCCCTCAAACCCCGTGACTCTGTTTCCATGGTACTGAGGCTGCATGACCCGACCTTGACTAGGATGGCTCTCAGAGTCTGTGCACCTGTTTATGACATAATCCAAGAACCTGGGAAGCTATACAGATAAGCTAGTGCCTAACAACAACAATCTCTTATCTCCCCCCCCCATTCCAAGCCGCTGGAGGGGCTGTTGGAGGAGTTGACTTATGCTTAAACTTTTAATTGGGGGGTTTCCCTTATCTCCCCCTCCATTCCAAACAGAAATAAAAACAAGCCAGTTAAACATCAGTATAACTCAAAATAAACTCTAATCTTCGTGTGAGGGAGAATATAAAATATGTCACTGAACTCCTCGAAATAACAATGGTCTTCCATGTTGCTGCTACACAGACTTGATGTAGGTTTTTGCAAAATGTAGCCAGGCTTGGATGTTTTTCTTTGTAAGAAAAGGCTTCCGTCTTGCCACCCTACCCCACAGCCCAGACATATGAAGAATATGGGAGATTGTTGTCACATGTACTGTAGTACACATCCAGTACTTGCCAGAAATTCCTGCAGCTCCTTTAATGTTGCTGTAGGCCTCTTGGCAGCCTCTCGGACCAGTTTTCTTCTTGTTTTTTCATCAATTTTCGAGGGACATCCAGTTCTTGGTAATGTAACTGTTGTGCCACATTTTCTCCACTTGTTGATGACTGTCTTCACTGTGTTCATTGGTATATCCAATGCCTTGGAAAATTTTTTCTACCCTTCTCCTGACATACCTTCCAACAATGAGATCCCTTTGATGCTTTGTAAGCTCTTTGCAGACCATGGCTTTTGCTGTAAGAGGCAACTGAGTAAATGTCAGAAAAATCCTACTAGAACAGCTGAGCTTTATATGGGCTTGATCAGAGTCACTTTAATTCAGGCTTGTCCAACCCACGGCCCACAGGCCACATGCGGCCCCGAACAGCTAGTAATGCGTCCCCAAAAAATTGTAAACTTTTAACATTATTTTGCGATTTTTTTCATGACTCGGTTGTGCGGTGCTCGATCGTGGACTGTGTAGGTAGAAACAATGGAACGCTGTGTAGGGGAGGGGGCAGTGCAGTGCTAACGCCACCGCTGCCTGCTACACACGTCAGCTTGTGGCGACTTGGCATTATATATAATATTTCAACCGACCTACATGTGTTCTGTGACGACAGGCGTTTATTGTTATTATTATTAAGTAGACATGTAAGTTTTCTTACTTGATTATTAAACTTTGCTTTCTTTATTTGCCTACCTAACAATTTACGATGGGCTTGTTGTGTTATTTCTTTTAAAAAAATATTTATTCCTACATAAATTTATTCCAGTATGGCTTCAACGTCATTTCAAAAGAAAACAGAACCCAAAAAAGAAAATAAAAAAAAGAAAAATCGTGGATGAAGGAAGAGTATTCAACGAAAAATGGACAGATGAGTACTTTTTTGTTGAGACAAATACTAAGGCACTATGCTTAATTTGTAGGGGAAATGTGTCAGTTTTCAAAGACTACAATTTGAAAAGGCATTATACGGAAAAACATGCTGCCAAATTCGAAACGTATCAAGGAATTTGTCGTAAAGACAAACTAGCGGAACTAAAAAAAAGTCTCTCGTCTCAACAATTTTTTTTTTAAAAAAGTCACAACTCGGACTATTATAAAAGCTAGTTATTTGGTAGCAAATCTGATTGCAAAAAAATCAAAACCATTTACCTATGGTGAGTTTATTAAGCAATGTATGGAAAGTGTGGCAGATATAATTTGTCCTGATTTTTTAAAAAAAAGATTTTTCTAAAATCAGTTTGTCTCACGAGACTATAGCCAGGCGAATTGAAGAAATAGGAAAATCTATCGAAAGAGGTTTGAAGAGTAAAGCTGCTAATTTCAAATTTTATGCTTTGGCGATGGATGAAAGTACTGATGCTACAGATACGGCTCAACTTGCCATTTTTATTAGAGGTATTGATAACGAACATAATGTCACTGAAGAAATGGCTTCTTTGGTGCTATTAAAAGACACAACTAAATCTCTTGATTTGTACAAAGCAGTAAAAATGACATTAAAGCGATTTTCTTTAACCACTGTCAACATATTTGGTATATCTACTGATGGCGCCCCGGTGATGGTTGGTAAAAGTGAGGGACTTACAAAATTGATAGAAGACGATGCAAGTGCTGCCGGCAACTCACGTTTGATGAAGTATCACTGCATTCTACATCAAGAAAATTTATGCACGAAAGCTTTAAAAATGGATAATGTCATGCAAATTGTCATCAAAGCAATGAATTTCATAAGGGCCAAGGGATTGAATCATCGCCAATCCCAGGAGTTCCTTAAAAGTATGGATGCTGATTATGGGGACATCATTTACTTTTCTGAAGTAAGGTGGCTAAGTGGGGGAAAATGCTGAAAAGATTTTATGATTTGCGAAATGAAATCAAGTCGTTTATGGAATCAAAAAGAAAATTTGTGCCAGAACTTGAAGATGAAAAATGGCTCACAGATTTAGTATTTTTGGTGGATTTGACCACTCATTTAAATGAGTTAAACATGCGTCTTCAAGGTGAAAACCAACTTATCACTGCAATGTTTCAAACCATAACAGCGTTTGAAATGAAACTTAAAGTATGGCAAGCTCAAGTTATGGAAAATAATTTTATACATTTTAATACGTTGGCTAAACAGTCCTGTGAACAGCGAGAAATATGCAGCCTTGCTTTTCGGTTTGATACAGGAATATGAAAACAGGTTTCAAGATTTCCGGAAAAATCATCAATATTTTGGTGTATTTTCAGTCGACATAACTACATTACCTCCGAATTTTCAAATGGAATACATAGAGTTGCAATCAGACATTCAACTCAAAGAACAATTTGATCATGTGTCTCTACTGGACATTTATAAGACCTATCTTCCCAGAGAAAAATATCCCTCGCTTCACAATCACGCCTTATTCATGACATCGCTTTTTGGCAGCATGTACATCTGTGAGCAACTATTTTCAAGGATGAAGTACATGAAGAGTAAAATTAGAATGAAAATTTCTGACGAGCACCTTGAGAACTCACTGAGAATTGCAACCACTTTCATTGAACCAGACATTGATGCATTAGTTTCACAAAAACAAGGTCAAATATCCCACTAGTTTTATGTTGCCCTCTTTTTTAAAATTTTATAATAAAAAATATTAAAAAAATAAATGAAATTTTATTACTTATATACATTAACTATATTATATATTTTATGTGTGGCCCAAGACAATTCCTTTTCACTCAGTGTGGCCCAGGGAAGCCAAAAGGTTGGACATCCATGATTTAATTGATGGCAAGTGTGTACTGACCACTATTTAACATGTTTGAATGTGATTGGCTAATTCTGAACACAGCCACATCCCTACTTATAAGAGGGTGTGTACATTTATGCAATCACGTTGTTCTAGTTTTTTATTTTTATTTTTCTCCCTAAAAGATTTCAGTTTGTTTTTCAATTGAATTGTACAGCTCGTATGTTATATTAAAGGTGGAAAAAATTCTGAAGTGATTTATTTTGGTCTGATTTTTTTATATCTCAAAAACCTGGCATTTTAACAGGGGTGTGTAGACTTTTTATATCCACTGAATGACTTGAATGTGAGAAATGACTATTACAAAAAAAAATGACAGTTCATTTTGATCAGGAAATGTCACATCCACCCGTTTATATTCAAATCAATTGGTACATTGAATAATTTCACTTTGGGATATTATTTAAATGAGAAACATTGATAGCATGTAATAGACAGGTGTATTATTTACTCCACTATTTTGCACTCTGTAGGAGTTCTAGCTGTATATGATAGATAACTTGAGCATATATTGAATAAAAAGAATGGGGAACAAAACAAGTTAGTATGCACAATTTCAGAAGGCAAACATTGATTTTATGTTATATTTATTTGAAATAGAGCAATTAAGAAATTTAAGTTTGGAACCTGCAAATGGTTTAGATATATTTGTATAAGTTGTTTCCCCCAGAATAGTAGTACAATTTGTGCTTTGGAAAGTTAAAGTTAGCAATTCTGTAGACCAGAGCGTTCCAAACTTTTCATGTTGGCGACACACCTTTTAGACATGCATCATTTTGCAACACAGTAATAACAGGGCTCCCCGCCCCCGGCCCATGTGATTGGCTCCCGCCAGAAAACTCCGCCCCCGGCCCAGGTAATTGGCTCCCGCCAGAAAACTCCGCCCCCTGGCCCACGCGATTGGCTCGTACATGAAAACCCCGCCCCCCGACCCACGCGATTGGCTCGCTCCAGAAAACCCCGCCCCCCGGCCCACGCGATTGGCTCCTGCCTGAAAACCCTGCCCCGCATTTACTGAACTATTGCCTTGCATATCCAAATAATATTTAGGGGGGGAGGGGACGGTTCCTGGTCCTGGGGTGCTGCGAGAAGAAGCGGCGCCCCCCAAAGAACACCCGGGGCTTCGGGACGTTTGCAAAAGTCCCGGATCCGAAGCCCCTGAAGGAGGGAGAGAGGCGCTCCCCAAGACACCCTTTCAAAACTCAATTCCGTGCAGCCAGCAGGACGCAGAGGGAAGGAATGGCGATTTAAGCCTGTTGTTGCAATTTAGCTTCACCTGCCTGCTGCTCCTGAAATGGAAAAGAAGGTTCGATGTTGACTGATTTGGGTTCAGGGGCTCCCGGTCCGCCGCCTCCCTCACCGGGCAAATGCTTTAATCGCGTCAGCGTGCACGGCGGCGGCAGCCTCTGCTAAAATGCGGAAGCACTGATCCTGCGCCGCTGCCGCCGTGCACGCGCACGCCGTCGCTTCCGGGTGGTGTGGCGACACACCACGCTGTGTGTGGCGACACACTTTTGTGTCGCGACACACAGTTTGGAAAGCTCTGCTGTAGACAGTGCACCATGGAAGGGTGACATAATTTGCTTGCTTGCTTGTTGAATTAGCCTCTGAGTTTAAACATTTATTATGGAAGGTAATAAAACCTTTGCTTGTTTTTCTTGCAGAATACAGCAGCTATTTGAAGAAATTTTGGGTAACAGCAGGCAACTGAAATGGTTGTCATGTGGGTTTATGCTGCAAATTGTAACACCCACATCATTGTCATCTCTCTCAAATCCCATTGCCAGCACCATGGAACATTTGAGCTTACTGGATAACCACATTCCTGGTAATACCACTCTTATCACAGCAATTGAAATGGAGCGCTTTATCAATCTACGCTCGCTTGCCTTGGATTTCTGTGATTTTACAGGAGAAATGGCAAGAGTTTTGGCTGACAATAACCATGTGCCTTTGCATCGACTATCTCTTCTGGTCCACAATATTTCTGTAATGCACAAGTCCTTGGAGAACATGCCAGAAGATGAAGATTGGAAGGCCCTGACACGCAACAGCACTAATCTTCGGGTCTATATAATAGCTTTTGATATCAAGAGTGATGACATGTTAAGGATTCTTAAACCTAGTATCCCACTGGAAAGGATTCATTTTGACAGCTATATCACTTGCGTTTCAGGAGCTGTTGTTGATCTCATATCTAGGCAGTATGATAAGTTCCTCACTCATTTCATATTAATGAATGATGTGATAGATATGTCTGGCTTCCCAGATCTCAGCGACAACCGGACCGAAGATCCATTGGTTTTATTGGCGTGGAGGTGCACAAGACTCTCTCTCCTGGCAGTGCATGGTATGCAATTCCATAGGTGCAAAGCATTGATTACTTAGAAAACTATATATTAGTATGTGTACAGATATGCAACTGAAATCTCATATCAACTATTTTTCTTTTGAGAAAAAAAATCCATTGTATAGAGGCAGGAATTAAACTTCCTGTTGGTCTTAGCACACTCTACTGTGCATATAAATTAGGGATTAGAGTGCAAAAACTGTTATAATTCAAGACTGGGACAACTGCAAAAAAAAATCATAATTGAAAGAAAGGAACCCTAATTTAATGATATGTTTTAGATAGGTATTTTTTTAGATATGTATTATTGATTTTTGGAAAAAAAATAGTTAACTCCCGGTAAGTTTTAAGATAAAGGTAAAGGTTCCCCCTGCACATTTGTGCAGTCGTGTCTGACTCTAGGGGCCGGTGTTCATCTCTGTTTGTTAGCCGAAGAGCCAGCACTGTCCAAAGATGCTTCCGCGGTCATGTGGCTGGCATGACGTGCACGGAACGCTGTTACCTACCCACCGAAGTGGTACCTATTCATCTACTTGCATTCGCATGCTTTCGAATTGCTAGGTTGGCAAGAGCTGGGGCTAGTGCGGGAGCTCACTCCGTCACGCGGGGCTAGGGATTCGAACCTCCGAACTTGCGATCTTCCGATCAACAAGCCTTGCATCTTACCCGCTGAGCCACCTGACTGCTTAATCTAAAATTCTTATACTATGCGCTGATAGAGCTGCTTGCTTGCTTAATATATATATTATGACAAGAAATTTATTTACACAAATTACCTAGAAATATTATTGGAGGAAAGAGTGATACCCCAAATAAAATAGCAAAAGCCAATTTGTTTAGCACCTTAACCTTTTTGAATGATTTGCATCAGTTGATCACCAGACTATAGGACTGTTTGTTACAAGAGAAAATTATTAGATGGAAAGAAGAGCTAAATAACGAGGCTTTAGTTGTTGGATGTTAACTCTCTAGAATGGGGAGGGGAGAAGAAAACTGAAACCCAGTAAAATAATGTGTGATTTTGTGTTTCAGGTTATACTGTTTGGGCTCACAACCTGATTGCCATTGCTCGTCTTCGTGGCTCTGATTTGAAAGTGCTTGAAGTCACAGAAGAAAGCATTGATTTTGACAATGGTGAACTGGCTGATCAGGATGTAGATCCAGTGCATAATCTCATTGAGCAGGTATCCCTTGGATTGGGTCGACCCTGGCATGCAGTCATGGACATAGAATTGCTCAGTGTGTTTACTGAGCCAACTCGTCATTTTTACAGAGAAATGCAAAGCTTCAGTGAAGGCATTTAGTTCTCTTTATTTACAGTTCCTGTGGTTACATATGCAAGTAGGGTCCTATTATGTTTTTCAGTAGTGTGAATTAACCCCTCTTGTGCTGTGTTTAATCAGTATTAGCTATATAGAATTATATATGTATATTCTACTTCTTGATCAAAGAACGTAGTCGGGTATTGTTTAGAAGCTGAAAGTGGCAACGTTTAGGGCTTTCACGGTTAATGGACTTGTCTACAAAAACAAAACAAAACTCAGATGAGGCTGAAGGTTATCGTGAGATTGCCAGCTAACTTTCTTTTTGTACTGAGTAACACTGCAACTTCACTGATTTTACTATTGTCGGAGTTTTTTGTGCTCAGAAGCCAAAAATCTTTTTACTATCCATAGCCCGGTGAATGTGGTCATTGTCATGTAAATTGGTAGCATGCTACTTAAGCTTTTTTTTTTTAATCAAGACTATCAATACCACTTGCTGTAAACCTTTGCTTTGATTTGACATACAATATCTGAAGCATGAAATACTGCCATTCTGCAATCTCCTCCTTAAATATGAACAGTAGTTTCTTGCACTGTGTAGCTTATTCAGAGGTTTACCTGACTCTGAAGGCTATAAACTGTGGTTTCACTGTAAATTAATTATAGCTTCTTTTTCTCGTGGTCTGTCAGCTTCTCTGTCCAAGTTAGCTTCGGGCCCAGGTTTGAAAAGAAATGTTAAGATTATACACTCCGATGGGGTAAAACCCTAACAATTTAGA
This sequence comes from Charina bottae, assembly GCA_023362775.1. Taxonomy (NCBI): domain Eukaryota; kingdom Metazoa; phylum Chordata; class Lepidosauria; order Squamata; family Charinaidae; genus Charina; species Charina bottae. The sequence goes on from JALMGJ010000001.1 coordinate 126,064,071, forward strand.
TATAAATTTATAAGTCTACTTTGCTTGCAAACAAACATTAGTCGTGAAATCCCTAGCAACTAAGTCACTGGATTCTCTCTGTCAGCGCCTGTGTCAGCTGCCAAAGAATAGATTAAAATGAAGAAGTGCCCACATGCTGGCAGGGGCAGGCCAGTTTTTGGCCAGCCAGGTACTGCTAGATTGTAATATATAAGGTCGAATTTCGACCTGTGGTACACAGCTGTGCTGTGGCTCAGTCAGCAACCTCAGAACTCTTAAACATGCACCTGTTTCACTGTGAATAGTGAATGTAAAGGAAGGAAAAGAAACCGATACAAACCTTGTTCTATCACAGGTACAAGCTGCTATGATGCATGAAGAACATTCCATGAAGTATGTTTTAAAATCTTGTTATATCTGAGAGGCTTTAAAAGCCGATTTAAACTGTTTCAGGGCAACCGCGGTACAGACGTGGTCTCTGTGAGACTTCCACCTGACCCAAGTTTTAAGTGGTACGAATGTTGTGCATTTAACGTTAAGGACAGTCTGCAATAATAAAGTAAGTGGCCAACGTGGGTGCCCAGCAGTGCTGAGACCTGGCTGCCATATTGTAAGCTTTGGAAAACACAATTTATGCAACAGATGTCCAGATATGATTCTATTTATGGAAAAGTTTATATGTGTTTTACAAATGGTTTTACCATCTTATATTAAAATGACCTTTGACAGGTGTGCGCTGTTTTGTCTCCAGTGAGCACATACCATGCGGATTTTATATGTACATCAGTAGAGTGAATCCACTGGCACAGTGTGTGTATATGCCAGATGTGGTGAGATTTTATCTTATAAATGTGATCAGAGTAAAGTAACTCCTGACAGAAAATGTAAGGAAACCAGCTGAGTGTTTGACTTGATGACTGATGTTGTATGGTTTATGTTAAATGTATATTCTTTTAATCAATGAATAAAGCATTAAAATTCATTGTTGTCAAATACTTTATTATACCAGCATGATACCTTTCCTATTGGCTCTGTTAGAATTGTTCACTTCCACTTATTAAGTCCAGAATGCTTTGCATTCCAAAAGAAATCAGATGGGATATTTGTTTAAGTAACATTTTGTGAGCATTTTAAGGAAATAAGCTGAGCAACAGACCAGACCAGCTAGCATAACTCTGTAGCAGAATACAGAAAGCCCAACTCCCTTCTGTAGCAAATGCTCATATCAAAATTGAATGCATTCTAAGGAACTGTGTATCTTTAATATCAGCGTCCCGTTACTAAATAGATGCCTACAGGTAGAGAATTAGTAAGCACCCTCCCTGTTTTTTCTGCGCTTTAAATCTCTTCTAAATATAATAATTGGGTTTGAAGCTTAGCTACATATACTGTACAGTAGTTCCTACAAACTCACCCTTTATAGGCTCTTAATATGGTTGCAATATGATGGTAAGGTGAATTTATTACGTCTCTAGACTTTATTGGTTATGCTGCAAATAAACTAGTTCTCCCTATTAATATGTGGTTCTCTAAACCTATATGACTTCCAGGGACATTGGGGAAATGTATATTGGAAGGTTGATCTTACAGATAGCCTTCTTCTGATACAACACATAGGAAAAGCCATTAGTGCTGTAAATAACCTGTGATGATAATACTGGAGATAAACATGGATTACAGAAGAGAAAGGCATGCTTTTATTCTTGTTTTATAATAGTATACTTGGAATACAGTAAGAGCCATGGTACACGAAACCTCAGCACAGATTTGTATAATTACCACTGCAAGCAAAGCACTGAATATACACAATTTCAGGGCAACAGGAAAACATTTTTTTCTCACTGCTGTTTTACTTTGACTAATGAGTTTTTTACATGTAGCTGGTCCAATAGTCAAGCATGAAAAATAGACTTTTGAAGTTTGTGAGCACAATGGTGTCAAATACATAAATCGGCATGAGGAAGACTCTTGGATTATTTTACTTAGAGCAAAAAGGTGGTAGAAAAGGTCTGTGTATGTATTGGTAATGGTTTCAAGGGTATGTGATGGAAATAAAGAATAGATTTATGTGAGTTGATGGGGGGGGGGGAAAGGCAGAAGTGGAAGAAGTGGAAGTGGATGGTATTTACACTGAAGGAAGATTTGGTCTGGCATAGCAGAATGGTGGCCTGTGACTGACACATGATGGAGATGGTGGGTGACCAACAAGTGCTGGGGATGTAGAGCTCTGCCAACAGATGAGCTGGTAGGTTGGCAGCCACCGTTACAGAGCTGTGCTTTGGAGTGTTAGTGATGAAAGTGCAGCCTCAGCAGAGCTGCAGAAAGAGAAGGCCTGGAAGGCTGCCGGGTCACTACACCAATCTGATGGAGAGAGTGAACTGGAAAGTTTAACAGTTGCTCTAGTTCTGTGGCAAGACCAATGCAAGAAGAAAAGGGTTGGAAAATTCTAGCAGCCAGAGAGAGCAGAGAAGCACCTGGAGGACTGCTGGCTGGTTGCAGCAGTTGGGGAATTATACTTCCATCCTCATCTGTGATCCTGTATATTCAAGGGATTGTGCTGAAGACTTTGGTGTGCTGTGAGGAAGAGAGAAGACCTAGGATTGCTTTGTAGGTGAGAAAGACATTGTGCAGAGGAAGCATTCCCCCAGGTGAGAGTACAGGGCAGGGGCATTCAGTCCACTGCCTAGAGCCCTACTGGGATAAGGACTTTGAGAGACGGAGTAGTTGCAGGTCGGGTTTCTTGGGAAGGATATGGAGATGTGTAAAAGAGATGTAGGGTATGATTGAATTGAAGTGAGCAGCGGAAGTGGTTATCCAGAGTAGTTAGGATTAGCATCAATAGTGATACTGCCCAAGTGCGGCATGGAAGCTTGAGGAGGCTCATAGGCTATAGGAGCATATTTCTATCGGAGTTGGTGGGTGGGTTAGCATTCCAGGAGAAGGGTGACCCACAGTTTGCTACAGGCCACACTTCCCACTGATTTTAGCTCTCAGGCCAAGTGGCGGGATCATTGGGTGCTATGGCTGTTCACTAATGCCTAAGCTTGCTTGCTTGCTTGCTATTTTATATTTTTTTATTTTATTTTATATGTTTTTATTATTTTATTTTATTTTATTTTATTTTTTATTTTATTTTATTTTATTTATTTTATTATTTTATTTTATTTATTTTATTTATTTTTTATTTATTTATTATTTTTTTATTATTTTTTTATTATTTTATTTATTTTATATATATTTTTTTCCAGGCATCATCCAACTCCAAGATGAGACTGAGCAACTCATAATTTAAACCAGGCATGTCCAACCCGCGGCCCACGGGCTGCATGCGGTCCTGAACAGCTAGTAATGCGTCCCCAAAAAATCGTAAACTTTTAACATGACTTTGCAATTTTTTTCATGACTCGATTGTGCGGTGCTCGATCGTGGACTGTGTAGGTAGAAACAATGGAATGCTGTGTAGGGGAGGGGGCAGTGCAGTGCTAACGCCACCGCTGCCTGCTACACATGTCAGCTTGTGGTGACTTGGCATTATATATAATTTTTCAACCAACCTACACGTGTTCTGTGACGACAGGTGTTTATTGTTATTATTATTAAGTAGACATGTAAGTTTTCTTACTTGATTATTAAACTTTGCTTTCTTTATTTGCCTACCTAACAATTTACGATGGGCTTGTTGTGTTGTTTCTTTAAAAAAAAAATATTCCTAAATAAATTTATTCCAGTATGGCTTCAACGTCATTTCAAAAGAAAACAGAACCCAAAAAAGAAAAGAAAAAAAGAAAAATCGTGGATGAAGGAAGAGTATTCAATGAAAAATGGACAGATGAGTACTTTTTTGTTGAGACAAATACTAAGGCACTATGCTATACATTTCCTTGTAGGGGAAATGTGTCAGTTTTCAAAGACTACAATTTGAAAAGGCATTATACGGAAAAACATGCTGCCAAATTCGAAGCGTATCAAGGAATTTGTCGTAAAGACAAATTAGCGGAACTGAAAAAAAGTGTTGTCTCAATTTTTTTTTAAAAAAAGTCACAACTCAGAAGGGCTATTATAAAAGCTAGTTATTTGGTAGCAAATCTGATTGCAAAAACATCAAAACCATTTACCGATGGTGAGTTTATTAAGCAATGTATGGAAAGCGTGGCAGATATAATTGACGTGCAATGACTGTTGGGGTTTTCGAACTACTACAGGAACTTTAGTATATTCTTTATATTTTAAATTGTTATTTAATTTGTATTTTAATCTATTTATAATTGTACTGTATATTAATGATTATATTTTGTTGTAAACCGCCCAGAGTCCCCTTTGGGGGAGTTGGGCAGTGATAAATTTGATTGATTAAATAAATAAATAAATAAACTTTATACCACGATTTGCTGAGATTACCATACCATTGTCCAATTTAAGGAAAGGATCCAAATTCAATTGGGGAAATGCGGAACAGCACACGTTTGAGACCTTGAAATCCGCTTTCTTGTCAGAGCCTATCCTTCAACATCCAGATCCCACATGGCCCTTCATGGTCCAAACAGATGCCTTGGATGTGGCCATAGGGGCAGTACTCTTCCAAACAGATCCTCAAACGAGTCTACTATGTCCATGTGCCTATTATTCTAGAAAGCTGAAAAGGCCTACACGATATGGGATAAGGAGCTCCTAGCGATTAAAGTAGCCTTTGAAGTATGGCAACACCACTTGGAAGGGGCCAACCATACCGTGGAAGTAAGGTCCGACCATTGCAATCTAGAGCACCTTAAGGCCACACGCAACGTCAAAGACAAATTCACTGGTCACTATTCTTTTCAAGGTTTAACTTTCAAGTAACGTACATTCCCCGAGGTAAAAATCAAAAGGCAGATGCACTCTCTCGTAAACCTGAGTATGAGAGATTGGGGGCCTCTCCACCACCCTGGCCTGTGATTCCCATTGAGCAGTTTGCCACAGCCTACAATCCTTATGACCTCCTGCAACAACTTCAAAAACACCAACAGCAAGACTATCTTTGTGACGAAACAGAAAGAGGAAATGACACGACTCCCAGCAGACCAGGCAGCACAGTGGAGTTGGGATCACGGGGTATTGTGTTTTCAAGGCCGCTATTATGTTCCCACGGGAGAATTATAAGAAAGAGTGTTGAAACTTTGTCATGACAATCCTGTGGCGGGACACTTTGGGTTCTTCAAGTCTCTCAATTTGATTTCCCATGAATTCTAGTGGCCACGCATCCAAAGTGACGTAAAGCAATACATCACCTCCTGTTCTGAATGCAGTAGGGCCAAAATTCAACTGAGCAAACCTACAGGACTTCTGTTACCACTACCTACTCCAGGACAGCCTTGGGAAGCTATATCAATGGATTTTTTTTACAGAGCTTCCCAAATCCAATGGTGCCACCACCATATTGGTGGTGGTGGATACCATGACCAAGATGGCACATTTCATTGCCTGTTTGGGCCTGCCCACAGCACATGAAACAGCATGTCTCTATATCAAGAACATCTTTCGGTTGCATGGGTTGACAAGGAGAGTGATCTCAGATCAAGGTCCGCAGTTCACTGTCAGGTTTTGGAGGGCTCTCCTCAAGAATTTAAACATCCAAGGTCACATGTCATCATCACATCACCCGCAATCCAATGGTGAGACGGAGAGAGTAAACGCAATTTTAGAACAATAAAAAAGTAAAGGCTCCCCCCGCACATTTGTGCAGTTGTGTCCGACTCTAGGGGCCGGTGCTCATCTCCGTTTGTTAGCCGAAGAGCCAGCGCTGTCCGAAGACGCTTCCACGGTCATGTGGCCGGCATGACGCACATGGAACACTGTTACCTACCCGCCAAAGTGGTACCTATTCATCTACTTGCATTTGCATGCTTTCAAATTGCTAGGTTGGCAAGAGCTGGGGTGAGTGCGGAAGCTCACTCTGTCATTCAGGGTTTTGGAGGGCTCTCCTCAAGAATTTAAACATCCAAGGTCGCATGTCATAATCACATCACCCGCAATCCGATGGTGAGACGGAGAGAGTAAACACAATTTTAGAACAGTACTTACAATCTTACATCAATTACCAACAAGACAACTGGGCGGACCTGCTAGCGGTAGCAGAGTTCGCATACAACTTGCAACACACCTCAACCAAAATGATGCCATTTATGGCTAATTATGGCTTCCACCCTCGGTCCTTTCCCATGGACACCCCAGACTCTAAGGTCCCTGCGTCCATGATAACTGCACACTTGTTGGGCCTTACTGGCTCTACCCACAGGAAATTCTGAAGTTGATTTTAAGGCCTGTGTAAGCAATCATTATATAATCTGGTCTGCACCCATTTAAGATTGTAAAGGTTAGAAATAGCAAATCCTGAGTTAGCAAACATTTAGGAAAACATACATCTACTATTTTTATTTATTAGCTGGAAGGGAGCAGTTATTGGGAGTTTTGGAGATGTCATTGATGGGCACCCATTGACGGGTGACTGATAAAATTAAAACCCTGTATCTTGGTAATTCCAGGGTACAGGAATTTAGGAATCTGCCTATTCTAAATTGTTTTGCACTCCTCGTAAATAACACTCAAACATACTTGGGCCTAGAGACATAAATTGTCATTGGGAATCCAAGTGACTGCTGTGGCTGAGAATATTTATTATGAGCATTGATTGATTCACCAACTACATTCCTGAGCAGGAACAGTCTAGTTTTCCATGTACAAGCGTGGAGTAATGCTTAGATTATTGTAATATATTGTATATGGAACTACTGTTGTGCTTAATATGGAAGCTGCAGCTAATACAGCATGTGGCCACCAGGTTGTTGAGTGGTACAACTGGTAGTGCACCTGTTATACATTTGTTGAAGCAATTGCTGTAGCTGCCAACTAGGTACCAAGCTAGATTCAAGATTTTGCTTCTGGAAGTGAGATAGTCCAAAACAGCTTGGAAAAGGATACTAACCACTTTTGCCATTAGAGCCTTGATCAATATTATCAATAGTGGAGACTTTGCATATATGAAGAAATGTCACCTTGTGGTTATTCATGAATTGTGGAATGCTGTCCCTGAAATGTATGAAGTGTTTAACTATTCCATCTCCTCAACAGCCGTTGAAGACTTCTTTTTTCATTCAGGATTTTCATGTATGTTGGATGCATGTTTCTGCTGTGCTGTCTTTTTCCTTTTTAAGAATATGCTTTGTGATGCTTTCATTTTTATTGTAATTTTATTGTAAATTGCTTCAAAACTATTGATACAAAATGTGGTTTAAAATATATTAAATATACTATATATATAGTAAATACCTGATAGGTTTGTCTAATTATTGGAAGAATCACCCTATCTACCTAGATACTTTTTATGTAGCTCATCTAAACTTCAGATCTTTGTATTTACACAATTGGATATATTAAACTGCCCCATAGAGACCTTGTTGCTCTCTGAGCCTTGTTGTTTTCTTGCAGACGTTTCATTGCCCGACTGGGCAACATCTTCAGTGCGAAAAGAGTTTTTCTAGTTGACTAGTTGCCTAGTCTGGCAATGAAACGTCTGCAAGAAAACAACAAGGCTCAGAGAGCAACAAGGACTCCACAGTTCAACCCTGAGCTACAAATATTCTCTTTGATTGGTGCCTCATAGACAGCCAGTACAGAAGGCTGGACACAAATAATTTTCTCTCATGCATTAATTATGACTAATGAAACAAAAATTAATTATGACTAATGAAAAAAAATATACATAAGGTAGTAGTAGTAACAGTGGCTTTCTCCAATTTCAACAAAGTGACACTGTTCACTCTATCATCTCCTTTTGGTGTAAAGATTAGATCTTGGCAAGATTTTATGGACAGGGTTATATCACTCTATTATTAACTTGTCACAAAGCTTTAAAATCCAGACTAATGCAATTTGTGAAATCAAGTTAACTAATGCAGAATATGGATACTAGACAATAGTAGTAGAAATTGAGGATAATTCGGTTTGCACGCTTATTTGATATGTTATTGAAGTCATCTGTTAAACTTTAAGTTGAGCAAAATTAGAAATGGACTTTAAAGAAAAAATAAGAACAGGGCAGGAAAAAGCCTTCCTATCATACAAGTAAAAAACGAGTACCACTATATGGATAAGCACAAATGTGTGTCAAAATAAAACACCAGTATTTTTGCACTTAACATATTTACGACTTCATTAATCTTCTCTCTTGCAAAGATTCTCCCATTGGTGCTATAAATATATTGAGCAATAAAAATAAGATATTGTTTGGACATCTGGTTTAATTATCATGCAACTTAGGAAAATGGGTACTACTTTACTGTATCAAAGTTATTGGACACAGAACTGCTATGCAAGATGCAACAAAATCCAACTTGTGTTCAGTAAGAACACCACTGAGGCTGTATTAAAGCTAGCCAACCAGATTGTAGTCAAATTCAAACCCAGCCTCTGTTGTTAAATTAATAGCTGTGTGTGTCATGCAGACTCATAAAAATAGGTTCAGTACATCATACATTAGCTGTGGGCAAGCATGTTGTGTGAACATAGCTGTGGATTACAACAGTGGAATATGGATTTGAATACAAGTAGTTCTTGCTTACTGACCACTTGTTCGGTGACTGAAGTTTGTCACTGAAAAAGACTTATGACCAGTCCTCGAAGTTGCGGCTGTTGTAGTATCCCTGAGGTCATGTGATCACGATTTGGATGCTTGGCAACTGGCATGCATTTACAATGGTCGCAGCATCCCGCAGTCATAATCGCCATTTGCGACCTTCACAGCCGGCTTCCGACAAGCAAAATCAATGGGGAAGCTGGCAGGAAGTTGCAAGTCGTGGTCATACAACGTTGCACTTACTACCAGTGGTGATTTGCTTTACAACCGCAGTAAGAACTGACGTCATAAGTCGGGCACCATCTCCTGACTCTTAGCGACAGAGTTGCCGGTCCCAATTGTAGTCGGTGAGGACTACCTGTACCAGGTACAATTAGGAAACACTTGACTAAGTGAATTGTCATCATGGTCTTCTAACAGGCTTCCACAATATACCTAAATAAGTACAGTAGATAATGGGCCATTTGAGTGAATGCAGGACTTCCATCATATGATTGAGATATGTCAGCATGTATAGTAATTAGGGTGTGGGACAAAAATTAAGAAAGACTCAAATTCAAGTCCACCCTCAGCCATGGAACTTCATTTGGAGTCTTTGAACCAATCACTCTTCCTTAATCCAACCTATCTAACAGGGTTGTTGTGCTACGTATATCACCTTGAACTCCTGGAGAAAAAGTAGGACAGCGATCTAATGTATAAATAAAAAATAGACACTGCACTGTGTATTTATGTAATTTTGCGCTGCAGTACATACATTTTAAAATAACAGCTCACAAATTTGTGGCTCAAATTTCAAATAACAGCTCACAATCCATAGGGCATCAGAAGAATAAGGTGAAGCTGACAACCATCTTTTTGATTATTAAAAAGATACACACAGGCATTCCTCCTTGAGCAATGCAGTGAAAGAATCTCCCAAATTTTCAAAGTAACATGCCCACCCACAAAGCTTTAGTTTACATTAAGAAGAAAAGATGGTGGGACTAGTCTTGTGTAGCATACTCTTAATAGTATTTACTGTATCAGTAGAAAGTATGAAACTACTGAAGGACTATCATGAAGTCTACTTTCAGAATTGATTAAAGAGAAGAGGTCACTGACTTTCTTTTATTAAATAGTCAAAATATTACAAATGATTAAAATCTTTATTTTTTTTACACCTGCATTTTACCATAATACTCATTTTCACATGCATTGATTTTCTATGAGACCAGGTGTGGTCAAAACCAGCTAGCGAATTCTTACATGGGACTAAATTTTACATCTCCTAGATAAGCAAATTAAAAATATTTAAAAGTTGCTGCTGTACAGTTACAATTTATTCACAGTTAAACCATTATTTACAGAGCACTCTCCTGAGAATTACTCTATTCAGCTTCAATTTGAGCAATAATATAGAGTTGGTAAAGTAACAGGTTACTTAACAATAATTCAGTTGAGAGAAAAAGAACAGAACGACTTTCAACCAGTTTCTTGTTGTGATTCTTGATGGTCTGTAGAAGATACAGTTGACAGCTGTGTTAACTCAGCAGACAGTTCATTTCTGTTATCAGGTGGTGGTGGTGGTGGTGGAAAAAAGCCAGCCCTTGGAGGAGGTGGATATTGTGAAAAAGGCCTCATAGGAAAGGGACATCTCACTGTTCAAAGAGAATTATCAAGATTTCTTTAGTCTGAACAAAGCTACTTAATATTGGACACGTAACTAAAATCAACAGTAGCTATAATAAGCAATTAGTAAGAGATGACATTAAAAAATCCTCAGTAAAATGATTTCATAGAAGGAAAGCAAGATTAAAACAGTGAATATTTCGCTACACTGAAAGCTCTAGATTCAAAAGCTGCCTTTGCTGAACTGATGCTCTCTAGATATATAATGGACTAGTCCCATCAAACCAGGGGATATGAAGAAAACATCAGTCTGAAAGGGCTGCTCTTGGCTCATGACATTTTTAACAGAGGTGAATTTTAATAAATTTTGCTAGAATTGCCTGTTCTCATGATAAGGAAAACAAAGCTCTGTCTGTCTGATTTAAAAGAGTGACTGTCTCTACCTAATGATTTTGTAACAATACAAAGACATAAATGAGGGCCAGTTTGGTCTGGTGGTTAAGGCAATGGGCTAGAAACCAGGAGTCTGTGAGTTCCAGTCCCACCTTAGGCCTGAAAGCCGGCTGGTTGACCTTGGGCCAATCACTCTCTCTCAGCCCAACTCACCTCACAGGGTGGTGGTTGTGGGGAAAAGAGGAGGAGGAAGGAGTATTAGGTATGTTCGCCGCCTTGAGTTATTTATAAAAATAATAAAGGCAGGATAGAAAATAAATAAAAATAAATCAATGCAAATAAATACAATACAATACAATACAATGCAACTGAAGTTCCTAGCAAAATTCTCCCACAACACATTGTAATGCCTGAGGGAAAAAACAGATCTTCAAGGCCATAGCCTCCAAGCAGTGGAAAGAACCTGACAGTATCTCCTGGATAGCCTGGGGTCACCTTAAACAGGCTTTGGGGCAGAGCACAGGGTGGCACATGGCATCAGGGTCAAACACTGAGGCTTCCTTCCCAAGAGTGGCTCACCCATCTCCCACCAAACTAAAAAAAATCCTGAAAAAACTGTAACAAACAACTCCCTTTAAATCTTTAGGAATGTGCTTTATTACTGTAAGTTGATATTAAACAGAGCTAGAGTTTAGCAATAACTAATAATTTCATGTTCTCAAAGAGTTTTAAAGTAGGAAAAATCGTATATCAGAAGCACTTAGGCACATTAGGGTAAAGGTAAAGGTAAAGGTTCCCCCACACAGTCGTGTCCGACTCTAGGGGCCGGTGCTCATCTCCGTTTGTTAGCCGAAGAGCCAGCGTTGTCCGAAGACGCTTCCACGGTCATGTGGCTGGCATGACGCACGTGGAACGCTGTTACCTACCCACCAAAGTGGTACCTATTAATCTACTTGCATTTGCATGCTTTCGAATTGCTAGGTTGCCAAGAGCTGGGCTAGTGTGGGAGCTCACTCCGTCACGCGGGGCTAGGGATTCGAACCTCCGAACTTGCGACCTTCCGATCGACAAGCCTGTCGTCTTAACCACAACTGTGACTAAATCTTGAAAATAAGGGTATTGGATTGTTACTCTATTAATTTTTCTCAATCCAGATACATCAATTTCTTCTTGGATTGTGCCTCAATTTATCATGGTTTACAAATGTTTTCCTATGAACCTATTTAGTATTTAGAAACCAGTAACATACTTGGTAATAGAGGACGTGGCAAACCAGCAAAATCCCTTGGAAAATATTCCTGTGCTCCATATATAGAACTAGGTGGAAATGGAGGGCCTCTTCTCATGAAAGATCCTCTTGGATCCACTGACATTAGAGGAGCTCTCAAAAAGGGAAGTGGTGGTGGCACAATTCCTGATCCTAAGGTTTCATTTTCAGGAGGAAGAGATGGATCAGGTATATTGAGCATATTCTGTGAAAAAAGGAATAGAGGCAAGTTAACTTTTGGAAAGCATCTGTCATTTACAAGCGCCTTATGAAAGCAGATCAGAGTAGGAATGGAATCCAAACCAGGAGCATTAACCAAAAAGAATGCATTCAAATCCAATTCCAAAAGCTGCAATTGAAAAGACATTAATTAAAGTAAGACACAATGGGGTGGGTCACAAACAGGAGAGATTCCAAACACAATGAAAACTTCTGCCTGAGTGAGGAGGGCAGGATTTTCACTGAGTCACCTTCTCCTCTGAGGCCCCCCGAGCCATCTGTTACCTCTATCAAGAACAGATTTCCCAGGTTCAAAAGAGGGAGAAACAGCAAAAATTGCCTCTCCTCTTCTGAGAGCACTACCAAAAGAGGGAGGAATCTAAGCCAATATTGACTTCTCTATAGAAAATGCAATCCAGCCATTACTAACCAACTTCCTTCCTTCCTTCCTTCCTTCCTTCCTTCCTTCCTTCCTTCCTTCCTTCCTTCCTTCCTTCCTTCCTTCCTTCCGTTATGGAAGCACTACTTGAACGAACATTTATTCAGTATCAGAATATGGAAGCATTCACAGTGTAATAAAGCTAAATGTGGAGTCCTTGGTGCTCTCTGAGCCTTGTTTTCTTGTAGACGTTTCATTGCCCAACTAGGCAACATCCTCAGTGCAAAAAGGAAGTTGTGTTTGCTCTCAGTTTATATATAGTGGTTTGCCCTGCTTGTGTTGGTGGGGGTGTTGTTCTCTCCTTGGGAGTTCCTTCATCTATTTTTAGGTCTTTGATATTCTGGAGGCACTGTCATCATTTCATTGGCGATCACTCGTAGCCGAGTAAGATTGTCTTCCAAAGGTAAAATTTTAACGGTGAATCCGTAAGTGGCTATAAAGGCCAATTCTGGATCCGCACAACCTCCCACAATGAGGGCATAGGTTTCCGGGTGGGAGACGGTCATGATGAGGGTTTGCCTGACGTGCCTTCCTTTTAGCTCTCTTCTCCTTTTCGCCCTGTACTCGTGCTTCTTCAAAGTCCATAGCGCCATTAATAAAGGCTGACCTCCAATTGAAACGCTCGTGAGTTAGGGCTTCCCAGTTCTCAATGCTGATATTACATTTTTTTAAATTAGCTTTGAGAGTATCTTTGAATCTCTTTTGCTGTCCACCAATATTCCGTTTTCCATTCTTAAGTTGGGAGTAAAGTAGCTGCTTTGGAAGACGATGGTCAGGCATTCGAACAACATGACCAGTCCAGCGAAGTTGATGTTGGATGATCATTGTTTCAATGCTGGTGGTTTTCGCTTCTTCTAATACGCTAACATTAGTCCGCCTATCTTCCCAAGTAATTTGCAGAATTTTTCGGAGGCAGCGTTGATGGAATCTTTCAAGAAGTTGGAGGTGGCGTTTGTAGAGGGTCCATGTTTCACAGGCGTACAGAAGGGTTGGTAGTACAATGGCTTTGTAAACAAGCATTTTGGTCTCCCTGCGAATGTCCCGATCCTCAAACACTCTACGCTTCATTCGGGAGAAAGCTACACTCGCAGAGCTCAGGCGATGCTGAATTTCAGCGTCGATGTCGGCTTTTGTTGATAGATGGCTGCCGAGATAAGAAAAGTGGTCGACATTTTCTAGTGACACACCTTTAAGCTGGATTGATGGCGCTGCAGAGGGATTGGTTCGAACTTGCTGGTAAAGCACTTTGGTTTTTTTAATGTTAATCGAGAGGCCGAGCTTTTCATATGCTTCTGCAAAGATGTTTAGGATAGTTTGAAGATCTTCCTCGGAGTGTGCACAGACTACGTTATCATCAGCATATTGAAGTTCTATAACAGAAGTTGCAATTACCTTATTTTTTGCTTTCAGCCTACTAAGATTAAAAAGCTTTCCATCTGTTCGATATATAATTTCTACACCAGTAGGAAGTTTCTCTTCAACAAGGTGCATAATCATAGCGATGAAGATAGCGAATAAGGTTGGAGCAATAACACATCCCTGTTTAACGCCGGATTCCACTTTAAATGGATCGCTTTGAGAGCCATTGTTATTCAGGATTGTTGCCATCATGTCGTCATGGAGTAACCGCAAGATGTTCACAAATTTATCAGGGCATCCGATTTTCAGAAGGATGGTCCAGAGAGCAGTACGATTTACAGTATCAAAAGCTTTAGTCAGATCAATAAACGCCATGTACAGAGGGCGGTTTTGCTCCTTGCATTTTTCTTGAAGCTGTCGTGCAGTGAAGATCATATCCACTGTTCCCCTGGAAGGGCGGAAGCCATTTTGCGTTTCAGGGAGGATGTCTTCTGATACAGATAGGAGACGGTTTGCAATGATCTTTGCCAGGATTTTGCCTGCTGTGGCTAGAAGGGAGATGCCTCGGTAGTTTCCACAGTCTGTTCTATCACCCTTTTTAAAGAGAGTGATAATTATGGCATCCCTAAAGTCTGCTGGAATCTCCTCCCTCATCCAGATTTTTTCGATGAGCTTATGAAGTTGTTGTGTAAGTTCAGGCCCGCCTTCTTTAAAGACTTCAGCAGGAATCCCATCAGGTCCACTAGCTTTGTTATTTTTCATTTGTTTAGTGGCTTTACTGACTTCCTCCAAACTAGGGGGTACTGCAAGCTCATTTCTTATTTGTTTTTGTGGGATTTGCAAGAAGACTTCGTCAGCCACAGTAGAGTGACGATTAAGGAGATTGTAGTAATGCTCTTTCCAGCGCAGTGCAATAGACTCTTTGTCCTTTAGAAGTTTAGCACCATCTACTGAGCGTAAGGGATTTGTACCATGGTTTGTTGGTCCATAGATGGCCTTCATGGCATTAAAAAAGCCCCGTGCATCGTGAGCATCTGCAAAATGTTGGGTTTCTTGGGCTTTTTTTATCCACCATATGTTCTTAAGTTCTCTAGTTCGTCTTTGGACTTCTGCCTTTGCACTGGCGTAGATTTTTTTCTTAACGGCACAGTTAATATCTTTTTGCCATATCTGGAAGGCTTTCCTTTTCTTGTCAATAATATGTTCAATCTCACTATCGTTCTCATCAAACCAGTCCTGATGTCTCTTAGTCTGGTATCCGATAGTTTGTTCACAGGCTGAAATGATAGAAGTCTTCAATTTAATCCAGTGTTCCTCAACATTTTCAGGAAGTTCCATAGGCAGATGTTCCTTGAGAGTTGATTGAAAGCAAGCTCGTTTAATAGGATCTTGAAGGGCCAGTGTATTCATTTTACGCCTTGGTTTTCTTCCTTGGAGCCTACGATGAGGGACAATCTTTATGGCCATCGTGGATCGAATTAATCGATGGTCTGTCCAGCAGTCATCGGCGCTCGTCATGGCTCTGGTGAGAAGTACATCACGGCGATCTCTAGCACGGACAATTACATAATCTAAAAGATGCCAGTGCTTCGACCGTGGGTGCTTCCATGATGTTTTAAATTTATTTTTCTGGCGAAAGAGTGTGTTAGTAATGACAAGGTTATGCTCTGCACATTTAGTCAGAAGTAAGATTCCATTCGTGTTGCTGTTGTCAACTCCTTCTTTCCCAATGATCCCTGGCCACAAATCAAAATCACGCCCAACTCTTGCATTGAAATCGCCCAGGAGGATAATTTTATCCTCCTTTGGTATCTCTGATAAGATGGTGTCCAGCTGGGTATAAAATTTTTCCTTGATATCCTCATCTGCATCTAGTGTTGGTGCGTAAGCACTTAGGATAGTTGCCTGTTGGTTTTTGGCGAGTTTTATTCGCAGAGTTGAGAGTCGTTCGTTAATCCCAGTGGGAACTTCTGACAAGAGCTTCACAATGTCGTTTTTGATAGCAAAGCCTACCCCATGTATTCGTCGTTCTTGTTCAGGCAGTCCTTTCCAAAAGAAGGTATAACCTCCTTTTTCTTCCTTCAACTGTCCTTCTCCTGCTCTTCGAGTTTCTTGGAGTGCTGCTATATCGATATTAAAACGTCTCAGCTCCCTTGCAATAATGGCAGTCCTACGTTCAGGTCGTTCACTATCCATATTGTCTTGCAGTGTCCGTATATTCCATGTTCCAAAATTCATGTGTTTTTTACGACCGCTAGATGGTGACCCCACTGGTCGCGGTAATCCAGTCAGGGAGAAAATGAGGCAGACTATGTTTAGGGCACCTTTTCTAGCCCCCTCCCCATATGGGGTGAGCAGAGTGGATCCTAAATAGGGCTGCTCAGTCGTGGATACAGCTGCCGAACTACTCAACTGCCTCGATCCTTGAGTCAGGGCGACTGATGATAGAGTATTTGCTCTCCTCTGTGAGATGCCCAAGTTTTCTTGTAAGTTCTTTAGCTATGTTGTATGTGGGGGTCCCTGGTAACGATACAATTGGACGGAGCGGTATGTCAGGCTTGTGTATTTTGGGGCGTCCATAGAAGCGTGGGATGATGGCATCACCGTAGCACATAAACCAACCAAAGCCCTTCAGAACATCTTAAGTAAGCCAAAAGACCCAGTAGTCCAAGAAGAAAAAACAGGAGTCATCTACAACATACAGTGTAAGGACTGTAGAAGCCACTATGTAGGACAGACAGGCAGAAGACTAGCAGAGCATATCCACAAACACCAACTAGCAGTGAGAAGACATGATGAAAACTCCTTAATCTCACAACACATGGACAGACTCAACCATACGTTCAATTGGGAGACTGTAAGATCCAAAAGAAAAAGAATCCCAAAGAAAAAGAAATGCAAGAAAGCAAAGTGGCTGACTGATGAGGCTTTACAAATAGCTGAGGAAAGAAGGGAAGCAAAAGGCAAGGGAGAAAGGGAAAGATATAAACAACTGAATGCAGAATTCCAGAGAATAGCAAGGAGAGATAAGAAGGCCTTCTTAAATGAACAATGCAAAGAAATCGAGGAAAACAATAGAATGGGGAAGACTAGAGATCTCTTCAAGAAAATCGGAGATATCAAGGGAACGTTTTGTGCAAAGATGGGCATGATAAAGGACAAAAAAGGCAGGGACCTAACAGAAGCAGAAGAGATTAAGAAGAGGTGGCAAGAATACACAGAATAACTATACAAGAAAGATCTTAATATCCCTGATAAATACGATGGTGTGGTCACTGACCTTGAGCCGGACATCCTAGAGAGTGAAGTCAAGTGGGCCTTAGGAAGCATTACTAACAACAAAGATAGCGGAGAAGACAGTATCCCAGCTGAGCTATTTAAAATCCTAAAAGATGATGCTGTTAAAGTGCTGCACTCAATATACCAACAAATTTGGAAAACTCAACAGTGGCCACAGGATTGGAAAAGGTCAGTTTACGTTCCAATTCCAAAGAAAGGCAATGCCAAAGAATGTTCAAACTACCGTACAATTGCGCTCATTTCACATGCCAGCAAGGTTATGCTCAAAATCCTACAAGCTAGGCTTCAGCAGCATGTGAACCGAGAACTACCAGAAGTGCAAGCTGGGTTTCGAAGAGGCAGAGGAACTAGAGATCAGATTGCCAACATTCGCTGGATCATGGAAAAAGCAAGAGAGTTCCAGAAAAACATCTACTTCTGCTTCATTGACTACGCTAAAGCCTTTGATTGTGTGGATCACAACAAACTGTGGCAAAGTCTTAAAGAGATGGGAGTACCAGACCACCTTACCTGTCTCCTGAGAAACCTGTATGTGGGTCAAGAAGCAACAGTTAGAACCGGACATGGAACAACCGACTGGTTCAAAATTGGGAAAGGAGTACGACAAGGCTGTATATTATCACCCTGCTTATTTAACTTATATGCAGAGTACATCATGAGAAATGCCGGGCTGGATGAATCACAAGCCGGAGTTAAGATTGCCGGGAAAAATATCAACAACCTCAGATATGCAGACGATACCACCCTAATGGCAGAAAGTGAAGAGGAACTAAAGAGCCTCTTGATGAGGGTGAAAGAGGAGAGTGCAAAAGCTGGCTTGAAACTCAACATTAAAAAAACCCAGATCATGGCATCTGGTCCCATCACTTCCTGGCAAATAGAAGGGGAAGAAATGGAAGCAGTGACAGATTTTATTTTCTTGGGCTCCAAGATCACCGCAGACGGTGACTGCAGCCATGAAATTAAAAGACGCTTGCTCCTTGGAAGGAAAGCTATGGCAAACCTAGACAGCATATTAAAAAGCAGAGACATCACCTTGCCGACAAAGGTCCGTATAGTTAAAGCTATGGTTTTTCCAGTAGCAATGTATGGCTGTGAGAGTTGGACCATAAGGAAGGCTGAGCGCCGAAGAATTGATGCTTTCGAGCTGTGGTGCTGGAGAAGACTCTTGAGAGTCCCTTGGACTGCAAGGAGGTCAAACCAGTCAATCCTAAAGGAAATCAACCCTGACTGCTCATTGGAAGGACAGATGCTGAAGCTGAAGCTCAAATACTTTGGCCACCTAATGAGAAGAGAGGACTCACTGGAAAAGACCCTGATGCTGGGAAAGACTGAGGGCAAAAGGAGAAGGGGACGGCAGAGGATGAGATGGTTAGATAGCATCACCGATGTAATGAACATGAATTTGAGTAAACTCCGAGAGACAGTGGAGGACAGGAAGGCCTGGCGTGCTATGGTCCATGAGGTCACGAAGAGTCGGACACGACTGAACGACTGAACAACAACAAAGCATCCTAGACCAAGCCAAATCCAAGAATGCTAGGGAATTCCTGGAAGCTTCGCACTCTGACAAGTCACCCATCAACAGGCACATAGAGATAAACTACATTTACATACCATTCAAAAGAGACAAAAGAAAAGCCAAAAGACCAGAACAATGCCTCACCAGCAATCAACACCTAGATATGCAAAGATTGAACACCAGGATTAACACCAGATGACAAGCAGGGCAAACCACTGTCTATAAACTGAGAGCAAACACAACTCCCTTTTTGCACCGAGGATGTTGCCTAGTCAGGCAATGAACTGTCTGCAAGAAAACAACAAGGCTCAGAGAGCACAAAGGACTCCACAGTTCAACCCTAAGCTACAAATATTCTCTTTGATTGGAATAAAGCTAAATGAAAATATAAATTATACAAAATTAATTACGGCATTGCCAATTTCAAATTCAATAAAATTGTTTTCTCATTCTTTCTGTGTTTTACTTACGCTGCCATTGGAATGATCTCTTATTTCATTTCCACTCAAGTCCATTCTCAAGTTATTTTCAGGTGATAGTCCATCTGGATGTGAGGAAAAGGAATACACATTTTAACATTAAACAGACTCACAAACATATTCCTTCCAAAGAACAGATGCCATAGAAACAAGAGACAATGTGAAACACAGTGTTTTTACACATTTATTAAGCACAAATGCTAAATAAGAAACATGAATGCTTCGTGTTTCAAAAAACTATCCACCCCATACAGATGCAATATTTATTTATTTATTTTATTTTATTTTATTTTCTATCCCTTTATTATTTTTATAAATAACTCAAGGCGACGAACATACCTAATACTCCTCCCTCCTCCTATTTTCCCCACAATAACAACCCTGTGAGGCGAGTTGGGCTGAGAGAGAGTGACTGGCCCAAAGTCACCCAGCCAGCTTTCATGCCTAAGGCGGGACTAGAACTCTCAGTCTCCTGGTTTCTAGCCCGTTGCCTTAACCACTAGACCAGAGCTTTCCAAACTGTGTGTCGCGACACAAAAGTGTGTCGCCACACACAGTCTGGTGTGTCGCCACACAACCCAGAAGCGCTGATCATCATCAGCGCTTCTGGGTTTTCCCGCGGCGACACACCAACTGCAGCGTGCAAAGCCCGAAAGTGGCAGCAGCGCTTCCGGGTTTTTCTACGCTGCTGCAAGGACGGCACTTCCGGGTTTTCCCGCGGCGACACACCAATGCCGGTTGGTGTGTCGCCGTGGGAAAAACTTTGGAAAGCCCTGCACTAGACCAAAGTTAACATTCCTGCACAGAAAATTTAAGACTTCTTTCCCTTTTCAAATCAACCGGTATACAAACATCAAGAATGCTGCTTAAATGTTATTCTAGTTACAGATAATGAAGCAATTTGTTATGATTTGCTTCTGAATAATCAATGTTTACTGATGTTGGTTTAAATGTCTTGAAAAATATTTTTAGCATGAGCTCATGTTAAATGCATCAGGCTGTATTCATTTCTGTTTTAACAACAGATTTTTTTCTTTCCATACTTCCACTAAATGCAGTGTCTTAGTAAACTTCCCCTCACCCTCAATCCTGTTCAAGTTCTACCTGATTTCATGCAAAGTCACAGGCAGCCCCGTACAGCATACTTAGCCTGAGAGAACAGTCAAGGCTGCTGAGGTTTTTCAGGAGGCTAAGGCCGCTGAGAGAAAGCAGCATGGGAGAAAGATGGGTTGCATGCATTATTCCCATTCCCACAACCCATTATTTTCCACAGCTGATGAGTGGTTAAAGTAGCTTCACTTGTTTCTTAACTTCTAGCACTGCTTTTTTCTCTGTGAGAAACATGAAATATAGCTGTACTGCAGAGGGCACAGAACATAGCTTTCAACATATCACAGCTGTTACTAACATTCTTAGATATCTTACTAAGAAGAAGAACTAAAGCCTGAAGATTTGCATTTCTCTAGGTTCTAAAGAATTACTTTTATATTCAAGCATTTAAAAATTACAATTCCTACCTGTTTTATCAACTGAATGCATGTTATAACTTCTTAGTTCAGCTGGTCCTGAAAGCCTTCCAGAGTTTAGAGGATTGGAATGAAATCTTTCTGGTCTTCGAGGAGGAAGAGATTGCTCATTATATAGGTGACCTATTGTTTAATAAAAAGTGAAGCTTATTGAGAAGAATTCCTGAACAATGCCTATAGCTTATTTTATTTTGTATTCCTTATACACAAGAACATACAAGTTAAACCATAAAGGACAAGAGGTACATGCTCCCAGTAATATGTTACTGGACATCTGATACTTATTACATACTTAATATAGAATCATAAAATCGTAAGATTGGAAGGGACAGTGGAATCCAATCTGCTGTCCATCCCATCCCACATAAATTGCTGTTTAGCTGTTGTTTGAAAAGGTCTTGTGATGGAGCTCCCATGTCTCCAGCAGGCAGGCTGTTTAATAGCTCTCATGGTCAGGAAATTCCTCATTTCAAGTTTGATTACTCTCTGTAAAGATCATTTCTCTGGAGAATTAATCCATAACATATGATGCTAGAAGAATGATTCAGCTATTACCATTCAACTATACAATTCCTGGGACATCCAATTTTTTTTACTTGGAATAGATGAATATCAATATTATGAGGCTGGTTTGTGTATTATCAGAAATATATAATCTGGAAATGGTTCTAGTCATATGTCCAGTGCATTAAAAATCACTTCCAGTTTTGGATTACATGAACCAGAAATATACCCCCTAAAATGTTTAAATCAGTTAATTCTGTGAAAAAAGAGGATATTCTGAGGAAAAAAACTATGTTTTAGAGCACACTACCTTGAAATGATTTACACATCTCTATCCATTGAACCCAAATCTCCTGGTGGAGAGGATTACAATCTCATGAGGAGGGTCCACATCAAAGTGGATCTCAGTAATAATTCAATGTAATTTCATTTCTGCATTCAGCAAAGGACGGTAGACCATGTTCTGTTACCTGAATGAGGGAAGATTACTCTGTGATCTCTATCCCACGGAGGTGACAAAGATCCAGTGTCAGAAGGTGGCCTGTGTGGATCAGGTAACCTATTGGTGTTCAGCTCTCCTCTTTCATTACCAACTTCAGGTGTGCCAGGATTCCCCAGTCCTCTTGAACCTAATGAAACAAATTACAATGGATTAGAGTAGCTCAAAATCTAACGATTTTGACTGAACCTGTAAGTACTAAAACAATGTCCGTTTCAAAACACATAAGCCTGGACTCATATTTATCATAAAAAATTGCTCATTTATCATGTTTAGGTGAAAAGATAAATTTGACTAACATACGCAAGCAAAATCTCACTGCAGTTACAACAGGGGATAACAAAGCATGATGTTTTGTGGTATTTAAGCTGGTTCATAATACATATGTGTAAAATTTGTACCATACAGCTTGAATACTGATGTTTCTGAGATGTAAGCACCCAGTGGCTCAATTTGGAGTAGAAAAGCCTCTGAGTTTAGAAAATTCACATACAGTATGTTGTGGGCATTAGTCTTTAAAGAAGAACTCTTAATATAATTTTTTAAAAATGGGGTATGTGAATCAGGTTTCCACTTCCACACACATTCTGATCAGGACTGGGCCAGTGCATGCTGGCCAGAGAAATGTTTAAAAGGATAGTAGCAGTACAGGACGTACATTTTATGTATCATGTACTTTAGCCGTAAGGCAGTCTGTAAATGGCTCTTACAAGCCTCTTCTTTTAGTAATCTTTGGTTTCAACATTATTACGGAAATTTTATATTCCTGTATCTTTTCTGTTTCATTTAATGTCACTGCAGCTTTAAGAAGCAAAGACTCTTCTAATTTCCCCCCGTTTTATTCATGGCCATCTTGGGTTCTAGAAAAGGACAAACCTACCTTCATATTTTCTTCCTTCTTATTCCTTCACTCTTCCTTTTCCCTCCTTGCTTTTCCCTTGTTATTCTAATGCATCCTCAGGGTCTTTCCCCCACCACTGAAGAGATTCAATCTCTCAAATAAAGCTCAACTAAGACTGACTTTTATCTGACCACAAACATGCCACTGTTGAAAGTCTTTTGTTTACATTCCTCAAGACTTCTGTTAAAAGCCTAGGATTCTAAAAGTACTGTGAATCTTTGTATCTGGCACTGTTCTTAAAAGGTAAAGGTTCCCCCCGCACATTTGTGCAGTCGTGTCCGACTCTAGGGGCCGGTGATCATCTCCGTTTGTTAGCCGAAGAGCCAGCGTTGTCCGAAGACGCTTCCACGGTCATGTGGCCGGCATGACGCGTGTTCTTAATTGCTGTTAAAAGCTCAAAATTTTGATCACTGAAGTTCATCAGGATGTTCTTCTCTGCCACTAGTTCCTTAATTTCCTTTGTTTGTATTGTCCTATTGACTTTAAGCTTATATATATGTACAAGAAATGTACAAAAACTGGTATGAAAATGCAGTAGGAGGGTGTAAGTAAGATAAAGGGAAAAACCGCCTATGCTACACTTCGCCCAATTTAAAATAAAGTATTATTGCCTTTTGTCCTGTCTGCAAATGCTGCAAATTTCCTTAGGTATGCAATTGTTCAGTCATGTCAGGTTGCTGCTTTGAAAAACAACCACCATTACTCTGAAACAAAGTCCACATTATATTAAGATTCCTCTTACAAAGCAAAGGAAGGAAGAAAATGTTTTCATCGACCGAATCACTGTATATTATCAAATAAATATTGCTCTCAGAGCCCAATTCTGTCTCAAACCCAACCTCCTCCAAGAGACCCATCACATCTTTTAAAGAGGTTAAAAGAGTCTTTTTTATTTTAGAAGAGTAAGTGAGAAACAAGCACTTTAAACAGGTAGGAAAAGAGCTGAAACTATATCCAACCTTTTCATTTTTAATTAATTATATTTCAAAAGTAGGTAAACAGCCTGAATATCTTATTCTCTGATTCTCAAACCATGATATGTGTTGATCTCTTACCTACTTTGTTATACTTGTTCATTTCAGACTGTCTGTATGCCAGAAATTCTGGAATAAAGTTTAATAATTTTAAAGCCATCCTTAGGCTGCAATCAACAACCCAAGATGCAAAAACTCATACTGCATTGTAACATAAGGATAAGTATGACCTGCTTTTCCTTTCATGTCACTTATTTTAGTTTTAAAAGCTGCCACTTGGTCCAGTTTTATTAATCTAATAAATGAGCAGTATTGGTTTTTTGGAAGTAAAATAATTTCAAAACTGAACTTTCCACAAATGGCTTCATAAGTGCTGGTGGGTCACAAATTTAGTTTCACTTTCTTACAAAAAGGTTTAGTCAGAAACAGGTGTAAAAGAGCCCTTTCATGAACAGGAGGCTTCTCCTCTCTGCATGTTTACTGTAAAAGTATGTAATATATAAAGTTGGAATATGGAATTACTGCTCTAACTTCCATGCCAGAGACCATTTATATAGATAAAACAGGTTTAGCTGAAAAGGGTTCTTTTTAAGTATATGTTAAAGAACCATTACCAAGAAAGGAGGGATAGACTAAGAGGAAAGAGAATCCAGAGTCATTAAGTTTTCAAATTTAAGAAGTGTACCTCTTCCTCCTCCACCTGGAAGCACAGGTGAAAGTCTTAAGGGACCCTCCAATAAGGTGGGGGGGGAAAGGAAAGCTCTTGTTTCAGATGAAGGTCTGCCCATTGGTGAGGGTCCATATGGGGACTGGTCTGGAACAGTTAAAACAAAATACTAAAATTCAAAAGGTTAACGTTAATGGGTGTATAGAACAACAATTATTTATCAGCTCAGATTTGAAGTTTAAAACTAAATTGGAACATAATAAAGTCAATTGATTGATTTTTCTTATTGGCCCTGGAATCACACAGCTCTGTTTTTAGGAATCATTTCAGGAATTATGCAGGTTTTTATTTGAGAATCAAAGCTTGCACTGGGAAACAAAATTAGGTATTGTAATTCAATGAAATGCAAATGCTAATGATTCTTCAATTGGTAAGTTGGTAAATTTATTTAGGAACTCTTTAATTCTTTAAAATACAGTGCACATTAAATAAAATATCATACCTCTGCCAAATGCTATGGCTGTATCATCATGAGCATAAGGATCTTTTTCCAAAATATTGTATTTAAATTCTGCTTCTGTCAATCTAAAGAAAAGAACAAAAAGCTATGATTTTCCACATGACCACTTCAACCATTTAGTTTTTCTACTGCAAAAGAAAAATTGGTTAATCAGATAGATTACAAGCATTGATTGATTCAATAATTTATACATACATATGATTTGGATGACTGCCCAACTTGTAAAATGATTCTGGGAGGCTAACTTAGGACTAAAACCAAAACAAAATAAACAATGAACATAAAACTACATAATATAAAACAGCACAAACAGAAGCCCACATCATGTTCAAAATCCCAAATCTATTTTCCAGACAGGCTCATTCCATGTACTAACCCAATGCCAGGGTGTGTGTGTGTTAAAGCCTTACAGAAGGCCAGCAGGGTTAGAGCCATCCAAGTATCAGGGGACATACTGCTCCAAAGGGTAGGAGCCATGATGGAGAAAGTTCCATTAGACAGCACTGTCTAATGAAGTGACCTGAAGCATGCCCACTCTGTCAGATCTCGTGGAATGGGCAGACATAACTGCATACAGGTGGTCGTGCAAATAACCCATCCCTTTGCCATGAAGGGCACTTTGAACTGTATCCAGAAGCCCATAGGAAGCCAGTGTAGCTCATGTAGTAGATGTTATGTGGCAATACCATGGTACACCCTTGACTACCCACACCACTGCATTATGGACTAATTGTAGTTTCTGGATGGCCCACAAGGGCAACTCCATGTAGAGCAAGTTGCAGTAGTCCAAGTGTGAAGTGATCAAGGCATGAATTGACTGTGAGCGGGACCTCCTGATCCAGGAACAAGTGCAACTGGCACACAAGATGTATTTGTGCGAAGGCCCTCTTCATCACAGCTGCATCTGCCCCCACAAATTCAAGAGGACCTCCAAATTGCACAGCAGTTCTGTCTGGAGGAGTGAAACTCCATCCAGAGCTAAAGATGGTAAGTTTTCAGAAATGGAGAGCGTCCTAAATCTCACAGCCATTCTGACTTGCTTGGGTTGAGCCAAACCCTGTGCTTTCCCATTCATACCACTACTCCCTCCAGACACGAGGAATGAACCTTGACAGCATCACTTGCTTATATCATCAGCATATTGATGATACTTAACTTACTTACTCTGTTCCAACAGATGACCTCACTCAGTGGCTTCACGTAAATGTCAAATAGGAGTGGAGAGAAGGTAAAACCCCGAGGATCACTGCAAATCAGGGGTTTAGGCCTAGACTTCTCCTCCCCTATCAATGTCAACTGGAAATGGCCTTGGAGGAAGAAGAACCACTGCAGCATCATGCCCCTGCTATCAACACCTGAAACTGTCCAGAAAGATACCCTGATTGATAGATCTTAAGTCACTAAGAGATCAAAGAGGGCCAGGACAGATGCATCACCCCCATCCAAATCTCACTATAGTACTTACAAATGTGATCACTGCTGTCTTATTGCTATAACCTGGTCTGAGATCTGACTGAAAAAAATCCAGATAATCCATTTCCTCCAGGGCCCTTTGGAGTTGAAAGCTGACCACCTTCTCTCCAAAAATGGAAGGTTGAAGACAGGAATGAAATTATCCAGAACTGTTGGATCCAGGGATGGTTTCTTTAAGAAGTGGTGGACCATCACCTCTTTAAGAATTGGTGGAACCTCCTCCTTGTTCAAAAACATTCACTACCACCTGGATCCAACCACATATTGTCTCCTAGGAGGCCTTAAACAGTCAGCAGCAACATGGATCTAATACACAGGTGGACACTCTTATATCCCTGAGGAATCTGTACAGTTTCTTGGGACCACTGGGATAAAATTCTTCCCAGACAACTACTCCAGACCTAGCGTTGGTCATTTCCAAAGGACCTACAAAGCCAGAATCCAATTCAGAGTGGATCCAAATGACTTTATCTCACAGATGCCTCAAATAGTCTTCACAGTGGCCCTGTAAATGATCCTCAAACCCAATTCTACACAGGAGAGACCAGGTCACCTTGAACAGAGTTAGTGGCTGACTATCTGTGGACACAAGAAGAGTGGAGAAATAACCACATTCCCCACTCTTATTGCTACAAGGTAATCCTTAATATAGGCTAAACTGGATTCACTCCAATCCATGCTTGATTGGATTCACTCTGTTTTCCTCCAACAGCACACCAGAGACCTCTTCTGCCATTTCAACTTTCAAACCACCTCTGAAAGCTTTTTGGGATCCACAAGCAAACAGAATCCACATAGCTGCCATCTGATCCAAATCCACTGCTCCCTTCATTCCAGGCAACGACTTAGACTTCAGGTGAACCATACATCTAAATCTCAGAAACAACCCAAAATATCCTGTGGAACCTAACAGGGTCCATCAGTGCCTGGGGTGGACTGATCGAGTAAGTCCTTCCTCCTTGTGGTGAGGAGTGGCTGAGGAGAAATCAAAGGCCAACAGAGAAAGATCTGACCATGATAAGAGTCTGATAGTAACAACTCACAACTCCAGATCACACTGACACTGTCCCAAGTAATAACAACAGTAATTATTATTATTATTAAAGTAGTGGAATCAATTGAATCAAATATCATCTAATCATTCTAAATACAGTATAGCACTATCAAAGTATGTCAAGTTATTATCTAATTGGGCTAGATTCAGGGATATACGAGAACTTACAATGGTGTTCTTTATTTTTTCTTTGTTGTAGCCCCATCCACACCCCACAAAAGGTTTTATGATTTAAAACATAGCTTTCCAAACTGTGTGTCGCGACACTTTAGTACGCCCCCGCACGTGCCCCCGCCCCCGCCGTTGGTGTGTCGCCAACGGCGGCACTTTGGAAAGCACTGATTTAAAAGAGTTTGAATCAGAAGATATTCTGCTAGCTGGAGACAAGAATTTGGATCACAAGAGATTGTGGTGCCAGCGAGTCTGGTTTTCCAAGGCATTGTATTTGTTTTTCTTAAGTATTGGCCAGGTTCGGAGGTCAGTCCTTTGTCTGTTTTTGGACTGATAGGTGTAGTTACCATGGTGATTAATTGTCCTGACCTATATGTAAAAAGGTATATATTAGCATACCTTTGTTTTGTAAAACCCTGCCTTGCTTTGCCTTTTGTTCTCTGCTATTCTGTTTTTTTGCCTCTGTAAATTATGCTGAGGCTATCTCTCTCTGTGAGGAGAGAAATTTTGTAGTTATGTTTTGTATTAATATATATAATGTTTGCTGAAAAAGTCTTTGTGTTTTTATTTGATCTCTCAATTGCAAAGCATTTCTGGAACATTTAAAACACTAACAAAAAGCTGTGCCTCAAGGTTAATGAACCCTCCAGACAGCCTGCAGTATGTCTGTATCCGGTGGAGAGAAATAAGTGGAAATCAGCAGAAATCACAAAGTCAAGGACAGGGTAGCCACAAAACTTGAATCTCAACCATTTTATATTCATACAACATCTATGTCCCTTTAAAAAGTAGAATTCAGTTGATATGCTGTGTATCTAATATTAAGTAACTATAAGCAGCCTTTATTTTGATTTGCTATTATAGCATCCTAAGATACAATAGACCTATCTAGCAAATCTAGTTCTTGACTAAAATTCCAACGAAACATATGATTATTATTTCAAGTATACAAAGGGATGGTTCCGTGATGTCTAAGAAATCATCAGGATAATGCTAGTGCTGGGACTTCCGGGGAAGAAATGGCAAACTGAAGACGACGCTAAAAGCAGAGCCGACAACCATGGCAGAATGAAGAGCTGGCGAGTAGACCGGTTCTTCGTAATTCCTCTCCGGACAAGGAGAGGACTTGAGATCGCCCACAAGTACTCCAGACAGTTGCTCCTCATGAGGAGACTGCAAGACAGCAGTCTCTGGCGGGTTTAGAGCTCTGGGAGACAAGGGAAAGCCATCTTCACTCAAACCACAGTCAGCGCCTTTAAGGACACTGGGTTCGCATACTTCCTTTTCTAAGTACTTTAGGAAATTGCTTGTTAACTGCTTTTCAGCTATCAGGAACCTTTGGTTTTACAGCACTGGGTGAGTTTCCTTAGCAAAAGAAATTTTAAATACAAGTTTAAGGATTAAAATTTTTTTTTCTTTAATAAACAGCAAAAGGGTGATTAGAACATTGATTCTGGAAAGTTACAAATGTACTAAGGGTCCATATGGATTTGAAATAAGAGTTTAGAATTAATTCTAAGATTCCTTTCTGTGGGAAAATGCTTTTGAATTCTTTAAAAAAACATAGGACTTTGAAGGTTGGACACTAGAAGGAAGCAGAAGGAACTAAAGATTACAATTAAAGGAGAAGAACATTTAAATTTGACTTATTAATACAGAATGGAGCAAAATACTTTAACATTAGACATATTGAAGGATATTTGTGAACAATGGACCCAGAAGTTAATTTTAAGAGTGTCTGCCATTATAGATAGACTGTGTTTAAAAGATGTTATGGAAGAGGAACAAGTTATACTGGACAAGACTGAGACTGATCTGATAGTGGATTTAAAAATGACAGGCTACAAGAATGATATGGAAAAAGATGCTACACTGGATATACAAATGAAACCGGCTGATGTCTTAATAATTAAAAAGGATATACAAATAACAAATAACCAAAAGAATGAGCTGGATAACTTTCCTGTATTAGATTCACAAAAGACACTTGCTTTGAAGAATTTTGTGAGAAGGGACAAAGAAAAAATGAAAAGAAATCAAGTTCTATGACATTATTTGAAGGGATTAAAGATCAAGATTGTTAAAAGTAAAAGGAAGGAATATAAAGTTAGTTTATTTGATTAAGGTTAAAATAGATATGTTGTTATCTCTGGTAACCCTTAATGGACTTTTGCTGATCGGGACTGAACAAGGCTTTAAGGATTTGTTTATAGATAAGAGATGAGATATGGGAAGAATAGATAATTTGTTGTATTTTAAGAGAAGGTGTAAGTTACTAAAATTGTTTATACCTGTGATGAGGGGGGAAGTCATTTCTTTATACATCTCTTTTCTTTTTCTTTACTATATTCTTATTTTTTTCTTTTCTATTTTTCTTTCTTTTTTTCTTTTCTGTACTTTGTTTTTTCCTTTTTTTTAGTTTGTATTAGTTTTTATCCTTTTAATTGTAATGTTTAATAAAATTACTATTAAAAAAAGGATAATGCTAGTGCTAAACAGTAACCCAATAATAACTTATTTTTAGAACTAATACTTTTTTTAAGCATGAACATCTTTATACTTACTTTTGTCTACTGTGTAAATTTTCCTTTCTCATATCATTCAGTTGTCTTTCAGCTGCTCGGGCTGTCAACTTTAAATATATAGCACATATTAGAATTTTGTCAAAATAAATATGTGCTATAATTTTTGAAAGTTCAACAAATATTTCTAAAATCAAGTGTGTAACCGTTTTACTTAAAATCTAGAACAATTACCTTTAAGGCCCATACATTGTTTTAAATGATACTACAGATAAAGCACACAAATCCAGTCTAACCAGATAACTGGCCTACCAGTAAAGTCCACATTCCAAAGCTTTGCAGATACCAGTGCACTCTAAATGCCTGAACTACTGTGACTACTTTTAGGGTTAGGTGTGTCAAATAGCCTCTTGCTTCTTCATTGTTAATTACTAATATTCTGATCTAGTGTCTAATACCTAAGAAAGCCATGAAAACTGTAAGAGTTTCTCCATCTTGATGCAACCCCTGCACTAAAAGTAAGGCACTTTGTATGCAGATATTATCATGGGCATTTATGTACACAGATCTCTGGATCAGGGCAGCAATCTTCACATCACTGTACTAACTCTGTCCTGGGCACTTTAACTTAAACTACTCAGTAAAATAAATAACAGTTTAGCACCTACATGTGAACTTAGTTCTGGGAAGAATGGCCATTTTAGCAAATCTTTAATCTCTTACAATAGTAGAATGAGATGGATTTTTTAAAAAACCTAAGTAAAAGAATTCAGTGAGTAGAACAAAATATTATTGCAAAACTGATGTTACCATAATACAGAAAGTCTTATGGTTAAATAAAAGCATCAGAGAATAGCTAACCCTTATTAAAATAGCACAGAAACAAGTCCAGAAGTGGTTTATAAAATGAAACATTAATGAGGACATTTCGATTAAGCAATTTTTTTTAACAAGTAGGGACTATTTGTACTTAAAGAAAATAAATTCTGAAAGTCATAATTCAGAAAAGAATGCATATAGCATCCACAGACCAAAAATGATTTTAAGATTGCACTTCTGATTTACCTTTTTATTTAAAAAATCTGGGAAGATATGTGTTACCACTATTCAACTGTATGGGCTGCAGTTCTGTACTGAGAACTTTTGAAAGCTTTGGTATCTACTCTATTTTTGTTCTACCTTTACAGCTTTTCTTTTGACATTCTGCTGGAATTATGGCTAAGCCTTTTTACAGCAGTACAGCCAAGCATTAAGAAAAAATTAGGAAAGACTTTAGTATTTTATATATATTGAAAAGCATCAAGTTAAAAAGAGTTCCATAAACAGATTTCTTATTGATCTAAGCAATTCTGGATAAGATTGCAATCTACAGAGGCACATCTGGATTTCACAGCTTCCAGTGAACCTTCAATACTGTATCTCAGATCACCTGACATAAAATCCAAAGAAACAGGGTCATTTTGGAGCATCTGCAGCCCAAAAGAGCAATCGTATGTCTTCAGAAAAAAATGTAACAGCTGACCATGTATGTAACCTTCCTTATTGAAAACACCCTACAACAATAAATAGCATATGTTTTTCAGATGGATAGAAAAGAGTGTTTTTAACTTACCCAATTATCATGAGCTTTTTTCTCATGTGACATAATCTATTAAACAAAACTACACATTAATTCAGAGGCAAAATCAAAATGAGCAACATTTTATATGTTCTTTTTAACAGAGATGAAACATAGATAACAATACTCTTAAGTACTTTATACCAGGGGGCCGCAGCCTGTTAGGAAGTGGGCTGCACAGCAGGTGAGCGGTGGTGGTCTGCGTGATTGGCTCCTGCCTGCAAAACCTGCCCCCCAGTCCGTGCGATTGGCTCCCGCTTGCAAACCCCCAGTCCACGCAATTGGCTCCCATCTGCAAACCCCACCGGTCCACACGATTGGCTCCCGCCTGCAAACCCCGCCCCCCAGTCCACGTGATTGGCTCCCGCCTGCAAACCCCGCCCCCCAGTCCGCGTGATTGGCTCCCGCCTGCAAACCCCGCCCCCCGGTCCGTGGAAAAATTGTCTTCCACGACCAGTCCCTGCTGCAAAAAAGGTTGGGTACCCCTGCTTTATACTATAATTAATAAGCCATTAAAGCTACAAGAGATGTTGCTTAAACAAAGCTCTGCCATTAAACCAAAAACAATTAAAACCACAGTTCTATGTGTATATACTAGGCAAGAAATTTTACTGAAAAGATTCAACAGAAGTCATATCAATTTGCTTTCATGTAGATGTTCAGACTTAAATTTATTTTATTTATTTAATTTTTATCCCGCCTTTATTATTTTTATAAATAACTCAAGGCGGCGAACATACCAAATACTCCTTCCTCCTCCTATTTTCCCCACAACCACCACCCTGTGAGGTGAGTTGGGCTGAGAGTGTGTGACTGGCCCAAGGTCACCCAGCTGGCTTTCATGCCTCAGGCGGGACTAGAACTCACAGGCTCCTGGTTTCTAGCCCAGCACCTTAACCACTAGACCAAACTGGCTCTCGAGGAGACCAAACTTAGTTAATCTGTTCTATTTACATAATAGCTTTAATTAAACAAAAAGTTAAGTTGTGAAGTTTTAAATAAGGCTAAATGAGTATGAAAGGGGCGTGGTGGCTCAGCGGGTAAGACGCCAGGCTTGTCGATCAGAAGATCGCAAGTTTGGAGGTTTGAATCCCTAGCCCTGCATGACGGAGTGAGCTCCCGCACTAGCCCCAGCTCTTGCCAACCTAGCAATTCGAAAGCACGCAAATGCAAGTAGATTAATAGGTACCACTTCGGTGGGTAGGTAACAGCGTTCCATGTGCGTCATGCCGGCCACATGACTGTGGAAGCGTCTTCGGACAACGCTGGCTCTTCGGCTAATAAACGGAGATGAGCACCAGCCCCTAGAGTCGGACACGACTGCACAAATGTGTGGGGGGAAACCTTTACCTTTACCTTTAAATGAGTATGAGCTCCTGAATGACAGGCAGGATATAAATGAAATAAAATTCCAATTGAAATTATTTAGAATACATCTAGCATTGAAAAGTAATTTCAAACAACTACTTTTTTTCCCAAAGAGGCCAATAAACTGAAGCCGTGTTACATGAGATGCCAATTAAGAAAATACATACCTGATTCTCATAAGAGCGAACAGTTCTTTCCAGTTCTTCTTCAAGATCTTTTGCCCGTTGCCTATAAGGAAAATTTTTATTACAAGGATATTATTATTATTATTATTATTATTATTATTATTATTATTATTGAAAATTTTGTCCAACCAATATTATCACCACAAAAGTTTATTAAATAACTTAGGGGCAAGTAAATTGATTTTATTTTTAAAAAATCAGATTGAGTTGGCAAGACTATCGAAAAAGGAGACCAATCAGACATGTCTATTCACCAAAGCATATCAGAACCTGCCTGCTGCAATCTCTTTGCTTGCAAAACTCAATTGTTCCTAAAAGAGACAGGACTCGATGTGAATGGAATTTTTCTTAACGGAAGTTGCTTTGAATGACATAGTCCTATTTATGGATCAAGTGGAAAGAATGAACTTTAGCAGAATTATCTCCCCTACTGAAAATAAATTAGCACTGTAATACTTGTGATTTTAAAAAGGGATAATATATAATTTATCTAACCGATTCTTAGGAATCATGAGCTAACTAAAACCTTTCTCCTCTTCCGGAGAGGTTCTGAATTAAATCCAAAGAAGTATGAATGGCACTCCTATTACCCAACAGGGCTTTTCTGGCTCCTCTTCTGATTGCAGCCCCTTGCATCTTTCCCAGCTGTGCCTTAGGATTCCATGGCCCTTCAGACTAGTGGGGAATGTGGCATAAATGACTACAACATACACAACTTGCAGATAGGAAAACTGGAGGAGGGAGGTCTCCTGGCATGAGCGGGACTGCCTTTCCATTTGCAAGGACACCTTTGAAAGCAAACATTTATGCTTAATGTTGCTTCATAGATCAGTGGGTCAGTGCTTCTTCCCTCTGACACAATACTACTAGAAATATCTCAAGTACAATGCTAGACTGGTACTCCTGCAGTTACTCTCTATCCCCTTTTCAAAAATTTGGAATTATTTAATATAATTCTTGGTGAAATTACCGATAAACATTCAGTTCTTCAGCAGCATGATTCACTTTCTCATCAGCTTTGGAAAGTTTTTCTTCTTTCTGCAAATGCTCTTTTTCTTCTACAGTTAATTTCCTTTTAAAAAAAGTAAATGTGCTTATTGTTAGTCATAACTCTACTCCTTTTTACTTTTCTTATGAAAGCCACTTTCACAAAAATTATTTTAAAAAAACCTGCAATGTAACTCTGTTGTGTTTTGTAGTTCTAGTAACAGAGGACAACTACAAAAACTGTGTTGAGCTGCCTTGAATGCAAATCACTATGCACGTCAGTAGAACATACTCTACTTAAACATGTGGAGTTTCCAAATAAAAATGCATAGGAATGGGCAGTAAAAGAACTTGAATAGAGACTTTGAATGATGCCCGATTGTAGGTGTTACTCTGAAAAATAAATTTTTAATGCAGAACCTTGTTGGATGCGGTGTGTTTATATGTACACACAAAATGTTGATGGGGAGTAAAACTAAAACTTTCACTATTTGGCTTCTCTATCTTTTTTAAGTGGTTGACACAGAGTCACACACACACACACACACAATTATCCAGTTTTTGTATCTAAGCTATTTATGTATTTAAGGCTACAGAGTGAAATGACATTCAGATAGGATTTTTTAAAGAATTCAAAGGCAAAGTTCAGTTCTTTGTACAGTAGATTAACCACACCTGGTCTCAAAATAAGTTCTGCATTCTAAAATGATTTCCAATAAGCCAAACACATAGTAAACAAATATTGTAAAAATACTTCCTTTTAGCTATCTTGTAGGAGTTAGAGTAACTCTAACACTTGTAGAGATGGATTTAGTAATATCATCCCAATATTGGCACAAGAAGGTAAACTAGTGAAATAACTTGGCAAACTTAGGTTACATATTTGTGCTACCAATTGAAAACATTCAATTACAGAGAAATAACATTCATTAACAAATTAATGAATGACTTATTAACCAATAAATCCACTGCTACCAGTACCTGTGAAGATTCATTTCATTTTCTTGGTACAGTTCTGTCATGACTTTAAGCTTTTGCTGGAGCTTTTGAACTTCACTTTCAGACTCTGTACTCTTCGACTGCAAAATGACATGTTCCCTTTGTAGTCTTTCAATCCGTTCTGTCAGAAAGAAATAAGTACAAATAAACAATATTTTGGAACCATAAAATTGAATGCTGCAAATTGAATGTGCTCATTCTGAAAAAAGGCTCGTTAGTTCAACCAGGAATATTTTATTCTGCTCTACTGTTACTCCACAACACTGTACATAGCTCTATAGTTTTATTTTTAAAAAAAGCCTTGAATTATATATTAATAACTGAAAAATGACTTGTACTACCACAAAAATGAAAAGTATTTTTTACTTCCATATGTTTCTGAGGGTCGGGTTTTGCTCTAGGCTTACGTACAGACACACCAGCTTATAACAGGAAACAGATCTGTCACTCAGTACCAAAGTCAGATAAAGCACGACAGCCCAAAATATTAATGTTCAAATAGTTGAAATGGGCCAAAATACTTGCAAGCTGATGTACAGGATTGATCAACAGTTATAGAAAATGTCTGGTGGAAGTCATTGCTGGTAAAGAATGTACCACCAATTATTAAATCTAAACCTTCATATCCTTTTTCCAACAAAGACAGTGAATGCTGGTTCAATGTGTTCAATAAAGACACAACACAGCACATCCTTTTGAGTGTTGTCAGTGAGAATTGCTTTATCTATTAAGATGATTTAGATGAAGCTCAGGTCATACTACAGGTCACATACTGCAAGTTTACAGTCAGTTCTAAAGGGTTCACTTCTTGCCACTGTTCATCATTCTGTAAAGGCAAAAGCCATGAGAATATT
This sequence comes from Charina bottae, assembly GCA_023362775.1. NCBI lineage: Eukaryota > Metazoa > Chordata > Lepidosauria > Squamata > Charinaidae > Charina > Charina bottae. The sequence continues at coordinate 126,100,069 of JALMGJ010000001.1, forward strand.
TTTTTGTCTGTTCTGATTTATATTATATCTGTAAGAAGATTCAACTATTCTTTACTGACTTTGGAGAGAGGAGAACAAACAGAGAAAAAAAGTCTAATTTTTCTGCCTTAGTTTTCTACTCAAGTCTTTCATTAGCTTCGGTGTTTGCAGATTCACTCCCATGCAAAAATAAAATGACATTCATAACCCCCGTTTTATCAGTTCAGACATTACCATTAAGGTTTTTGGCATGACAAAAAAAAACCCTCATTGAAGTTAGAGCAGATGACACCATCTTCCTAAATAAAGTGAAGGATATTATTTAAAAAATCAATAAAAATTCAGATTCTTTGAACTTATGTGAGTTACGAATTTGTTCAAAGTATCTTACTTCAGCGAATAACTCAAACTCATTTAAAAGATATCTAATTATCTAAATAAAACTGTTAAGATAAAAAGTTAAATCCAACATCCAATGTCCACTCATACAAAGGGACTTTCTTCTCATCTGCATTGTCCTCTGTATGCAAAGTCTCAAAGCATGCACAAGCAGACAACCAAGAATTGAAATAATATTTTTAAGCAATACTTTAAAAAAAACTAATTTAAAAAATAGCACATTCAGCTTACTTTCTTACTCATCTTAAAATTGCTGAAAAAAAACTGATTACCTGCAAGTTCCTCTTTTGCTTTCTTTTCATCAGTTAACTTTGAATATATTTGATTCCTTTCTGTTTCCAAAGATTTTAGACAAGCATTTAGCTATACAATGAAGGAAGATAAACTACGTAAGACCATTATTGCTAGGAAGAAGACATTTGCACCTCTAGAATAAATCTTATATTAATTCTAGTTTATTTTCTGTCTGTACAGTAATTTACAAGTGCAGGGAACATTCTCCAATGAAATGTGACCAGCTTACAGCTTTGTTTCTAAAGATACATTAAAAAAAAAAAGCAATTGGCCTGGATCCAGAGATCCAGTGAGAAGAATTCCATTCACGTGATGTTCCTGCTGAAGGAGAGCGGAGGGCAATGCTGACAATTACAGGTCCTCCCAAAGGTCCTTGAAGAGATGTTCATAAGAATTGGGAACTTCCACTACAGCTAGGCAGGGGCACGTGGGAAGGAATGGGTGAAATTTACCGCTCAGCTCCTCTCCTAACTGGAGCTCTAACTGGCTATCAGTTCCTTTAGCAAACAGCTTCTGTAATTCTGGAATCAATCCAGAAAGTTTAAGTGACTTCTTAAAATTGCTGATATGTTTATTTCATTAACATCCTGCCCTTCAATGTATAAAATACTTTCTCACAGTCCAAATACCGTTTTTTTACTTGCTAATCTTTACAGATTTTTAAAATAGTTAAACCCTTCACAGTATTACTCAATTACCTTTGTGGCATAAATTAGCTTCTTTACAGTTTCTTTTTCTGGATCATCTGGTTAAAGAAATAAAGACAGAGAGAAAACAGTAAAACTCAGAAAACTAATTTTGGATTTTATAAAAATAACATTACCATTAAAAATATTCCTTTTGTCTTCTCCCTTAACATTTTAATGTGACTTTAAATAGGAACACAGGGGATAGCAAGGGTTTACTGAGAAGCAACAGAATATTTGAGATGGGTTTGTTATTTTGTTAGTTCATCCTCAGGTTAAATGTAGCTGACCTCCAGGTGGGGGCTGTTAATGTCAAACAGTTTCTGCTTAATAAGTTGGGGGTGGGGAAGATGATAGGACATCCTAAAGACTTATCTTTACTATTGCTTTTAATCTTATTTCAAAGGATGGTGTTGAAAAAAACTATTCTGAACTGATCTTATCATGTAACACTGAGAAAATCCAAGATATACCAATATAAAGCTTTTGGGGAAAAAACATTATGCCTTGAATGAAACAGGCTATTTTCTACAAGCTTAATGTATTATAATTTATTTCTTTTTGAAGATACAGTTATTTATGATGACAGCAGTTTACTATCTGAAATCTGAAAATATTTTTACCTAAGTGCTGCCCATTTTCTGCTTCACTCTTCATATCATTATCCCCATGGTTGTCATCAGTAGAATCACGGTCTCCTGTTGCACAGTTCCAGTCTTTCATCCTTAACAAGCAGTCTGTCAGAGACTAAGCAGTATTTTAGAACATAAAGAGAAAAAGTGAATCTTGGACTCTATATAAAACAAGTATCAGCTCAAAATTTACATTCTTTATATTGTGAGGTATTGTGCGTTCTCATATTGACACCTTTTTCCAAGAGAGGAAAAAAGGGTTTTAGAAATTCATGCACTACTGTGGCAAGTCAGTAGCCTGTAGACATTAGCAAAAATGAATTAAGAATGTGGAGCACATCTCAATTGCTATTCAATTAAGACATTAAAGCAGAAGCCAAAGCATTAACAGCAGGTACATTTTTTTCCATATCAGGCATCACAAATCTTTAATTGGCAATGGTTTATTTGATCTCTGAAAGAGCTACTTGCATTTGCATTAAAATCAGTTGAATGTGTCCTCTGAGAACTCTCTTTATATTTTTCTTTGCTAGGCCACTCAGTGCTAAAAAAATAGAAATATGTGTACCTTAACTTGACTTTCTTTATTTTTAAGAGCTTCCTCCATATTTGTTTGAGATGAATCAAACATTTTTGTCTGCTCATTTAGTTCACTAAATCGTTCATCCCATCCTTCAGCTTCTTGTAATAACTAGAAAGAAAAGTTTGCAAAATCACTACATTATATCAAAGAAATGTAATATAAATCTAACAAAAAAAATCCTGAATAGTAAAAGCTGAGTTAGGAGCTCAGAGATATTATGTTGCCCTTGTCTCACCCCCATCCCCTTTTGCACACATGATCTCTTTTCCATCTTCAACTGGCCCAGTAACCCACGAGATGAGGAATAAATCACTCCACAAATAAATTTTTAATCAGTACTGAACAGATTTATCTGCTAAAAAGCAAAGTCTCAAAGTTTAATTGCTTACAAAAGGTGATGCTCTGTGAAACCTTCCTTTAGATATATTTCTTATTTTTCTTACAATATTTAACAATTTAAAGATTAAATGTCTAAATGTCTATGAAGAGTCCGTGGAAAGAACATACTTGTTTTTCACTTTCTTGAAGATGGCTGTTTTCTTCTACTGCATCTTGCAAAGATGTCTTCAGTCTCTCTCTGTTAATTTCATATACTTTTAATGTGGTTTTGGCCTAAATGACATGGAACCACATCAATCTACATGCATCCATTTGTTTATTTATTTAACATTTTTGTAGCACCCTCCTTAAAACAACTTAAAGAGGTTGTTTACATAACAGAAAAATTAAAATCATAATAGATTAACATAATACCAAAGAATTTTGGGGGTTGAAATAGATGATCTGAGGACCCTTCAAACTCTGTGAATTGCAAATGCACCCAATTCTATCATCTGCATGAAAAAACGGTCGGAAAAATATGGTTTCTGCTGCTTTGCAAAATGCAAGCAAGGTAGCAGCTCCTGTACCTCAAGAGTCTACCTCCGAGAGGGCATGTTCCAGACTCTCACCCCTTTTATCTCCTGTGGGGTAAGACACAGAACAGTCACTTTCAGGATGAATGACCAGAGCAGGGTAATCATAATTCTGAGTGATAATCCTAAAAATACCAGAGTGTCAATATGTAGGACTTGAAAGGTTAAAAACAATTATGTCTTGAATTGGGCCTGGATGCTTGTTGGTAACCAATGCAGCAGCCTCAAGGTAGATGTTATTCTGCTGAACCTACTTCCTCCTGTCAGGCCAACCAATTGGGGTTTTTGAATTGTCTTCAAGGGCAGCCTTACGCAAAACACACTGCAGTAGTCTAACCATAAGCTGATAAGGGTGTGAGTTACTGTCTCTCAACCAAAAAAGCTCACAGCTGGCACACTAGCCAAAGGTGGGCAAAGGACTTCATGGCTGGAGCTTCCTCCTCCTGCTAAAGCAGGAACTGCAAATCTGAGGGGACCAACAAATCACAGACCCTGTCCAGATCTAATTTAAGGATCAAGTTTGACCTAGGATAGTCATGCACAAACAACAACTCTATCTTGCAGGAATTTAAGGTTCTTTTGATCCATCCTGCCATATATGCCTGGGTTGAGACCCCAACTTCATTGCTGGCCCAGCATCCCTGTTCAGAAAAACATTTTAATAGCCTTTGACTTTCATAAGCAGCAATTCAGTAACAGCATATTGGTTTTTAAAAAATTAACAAAAGAAGAAAAGCAAGCAGGGCTTGCCACAGAGAAACATAACAGAAGGCACCTTATTTACACACAGAATGCAATACCATACTGTCATTGGGCTTGAAAAATCAACCACGGAAAACGCAATTCTTTTGGCTCATAAATATTTATCTGATTGCCTTTGACAACTAAACCTTCCACATGAGTCTCCAGAGATACTGGGATAAAGATTATATAAACTTTCCAAAGTAGTGCCAACATGGCTCTTGCCTTGTTGGAAGAACTATTGTCCTACACTACTAAGGACTGTGCACAAATCTTCCTTTCAAGCAAAGGAAAATTGTACAACACTGTATTTTCATGATACAGGGTTAAGCAATGACTTCAGTTCTGAAAAGGAGATAGGAAGCTTTGGAAAACACAACAGAAGGGTGATCATGATCAGATTTATCTGAAGTACTGAACAATGTATCAAAACATTAATAAAGCAGTCTGAACTTTTCTTCCAAAATGCCAAATTACTGTCAAAATCAGAAAGCTAACTCCAGTAGTACCAAGGAGATTTAATATATTTGCAACAGAAGTATCTAAACCTTGAATCCATGTGGTGCCAGGGAGATACAGTGTGCCCACTGAAACTTTCTTTGGCACATGACAAGCTCAGCTTTCCTACCTAATCTTTTACATTTTAAAAACCCCTTTTAAGCGGGAAATTAACAAGCTGCAGAATATCACCATCCAGAATCAGTTTTTTTCCTAAGGATGCAACTGGCTCCCCAATCAGCCACATCACTTTCTAGAAAAAAATGAGTGTTGTCAAGTGCATTGTTTTGAAGCATGCCCACTTGCCTACAGAAACATCAAGAAACATCATACTGTCTTACTTCAGCTACTTGCAGCTGGATAGATTTTGCTTCGTTTTCTAAAGATGCCACTCTTTTCTGTATTTCAGCCACCTACAAAAATATTAAAAATTATTTTACATAAAACTTTCTTCAATGTGATTAGTACTGCCAAATCAAAAGGACCGTGCACTGAATGTTTTAGTTTACCATTACATTTTTTTAAACTTGGCAACATACTGTTCAAAAATATTTTCAATTATTGTTAGGATACCATATATGTAATATGAAAGAGTCATTCTCTTGACATCTTTTCACCTTTCCCTATTTAATGTTTTAAATATTTGCAATAAAAAAACACCCTTACTTTGTAGATAGTAACTCATCCATTTGCCATACAATATTCAAGATATTGTATTGTTCTTTTTTCTAATCTTCAACTACCAAGTATCAAGAAATAATATTTGACAAGTCCTCTCCCACAAGCATAGGTAATTAAATTAAAATGCTGTAAGAAGTTATTTGATCTTAAATCATTAGACCAGGGCTTTCCAAAGTTTTCCCGCGGCGACACACCAACCGCCGTTGGTGTGTCGCCATGGGAAAACCCGGAAGTGCTGCCATTGTGGCAGCGCGCAAAAACCCGGAAGCGCTGCTGCCGCTTTCGGTTTTTGCATGCCGCCGTTGGTGTGTCGCCTCGGGAAAACCCGGAAGCGCTGATGATGATCAGTGCTTCCGGGTTGTGTGGCGACACACCAGACTGTGTGGCGACACACTTTTGTGTCGCGACACACAGTTTGGAAAGCTCTGCATTAGACATTAAGAAATGAAAACAACAACAAACAAAATTTGATAGTATGTTATATACATTTTCTTCGGAATCTATTTTCTTTTATCAAAATATTCAAAACTGGTTCTCAATTATGAGATATTATCCACTTTTTTAAAAAAGTAAGGAACAAGGTATTAATTTTAATATATAGCCAAATTGTATTATCATACTTTTTGCCTCAGAAAGTGTGTTTTGTATAGAAGACATACCAAATCATCCTGTTCTGATTGTTTAGATTTCTCTTCTTTCAATTCTTTTTCTAAGCATTCTATTTCATTCTTGAGTGCTGAGTTTGAATTGTTCAGTTCTTCATATGCTGTCTAAAATACCAAGTTTTAAAACATGCTGACATTTAGAAGTACATGTGATCTAGAACATGGTAGTTACTAAAAACGTTTAACTGTAATTATTTATTACAAAGAATTTGGAGAAGCCCGACAAATAAAATATATCCTAATGCAAATTTACCAAATTGCATACATGTCATAAAAAATGCTAAAGCATAACTCAAGATACCTACAATCAAATTCTCTAAGTTGACTCAAGAGTTATGTATAAACACAAATTAATAACCTGATTCTCTTTCTGCAACCTATAATAAAGTAGACCTATGCAGAGAATATTAATAATCCATTTCCTGAGTCCCCATACATTTTTGCTTAAGCTTTCTTATTTCTTTTGAAATGGCTGAAATCTTTTTCTCAATCTTATTTGATAGAAATGCTACAACTGTCAACATTCTAGATTCTACATTTACATGAGAAAAACTTAATCTGACTACTCTGCCCAATCAAGGGACCTTTAATAATGAGCATAGTATTTAGTAAATATCTGCATTATAAACAATCATGACTGTACTATATGGAACTGGAATTCAACTTTTATCTATTTAGTTGTAAGCACGAATAAATACCAAAGAACTTCTGAATAAACCTGCATAGTTTCACTTGAACCAGAAAACAGAATACTATTCAAGTAGTTCTCTCTCTTCCAATTTTACCTTAATATTTGATGCAATGGCTGACTCTTGTAGGAAGGTGGCATCTTTCAGAGTGTTTTCTAACTCTGCATACTAAAAGAAGAACATCATATTAGTTTGAAACAAAAAAAGTAAATAACAGTAGCATTTCTCATTTTGTTCCAATAGTTCAAACTAATTCGTTTTAATTCTTTATAATGACACAGACTGATCCAAAAGCAAGCTGAGATTTTGCAAATGAAAAATTATTTAGCACAGAAACTAACAGTTTCTACTAACTTCTCAGAAGTATTGGTCTGAGGCTGTGTATCATATGTTAGGTTCAGTTATTCCCAAGGCACTTATAGTATATGATATTGTGTATGTTGAATAACTTTATTAAAATTATAAGCCATAGTTTCCTTTAAAGAATGACAAAGTGTTAGGGAAACATATAGCATGGAAACCAAATTTCAAACCATAGAGTTAACTATTTCTAGATTCTTCAGGAACACTGCTCCTTCCACATCATTGCTGAAGGTAAATTTGGTTCCATGTGCCTTTTTGATGTAAAAAGTACAGGAAAATATTTGATTGATTTAATGAGTCATAAATGGGTCAGAATTCAGTGAAGTAAAATTAGAAACTATGATGACAAAATCTGAGGAAAAATCCCCCTTGAATTCCTTCTATTCCTTACCCTGTCAAGTGCAGGACAAAATAGAAAAAGAGACTTAACATTTTATATTCTTTAAGACCCAGGATCAAGAGATCAGCAAAACCTGACTTCTGTCAATTAACTCATTCCTTTTGGCAGAGCAATCACTCTTGTGATGTGAGAGAACTAGGTATTCTTACTCATTACACATTTTGACTGCAAGCATATTACACTTTCCATTTCAGCATTTTTGTTACTGAGAAAATACACCTATTAAAGAGTTGCTATTGCTATCCTAACTATCCTGCATAGTGAGGTTGTGCAAATGTCATGAACGAAAAAAAAATGAGAAAGCACTAATTACTAGGAAAAGGAAAGAAAAAAAACCTTAATTTTTCTAATTAAGCCAAAAGTTAATCTCTATGGATATCTAGCACCCTTACCTTAGCTTATAAATGGCTGCTATTACAATGGAACCATAGAACTGACTTGACGTAAACAAGTCAAATCATGCTGTTTCCGAAAACGTTTCACAGTGAAACTGTGAAATATTTTTATTTTATTTAAATATATTTTATTTATGATCTAAAAACAAAATAATTGGGATAAATGTGACAACCATGAAGTGAGGTTGAAATTCTTGTGCTTTCTAAAAAGGTTATGTGCATGTGCTGCCAGGACAAAAAACACCAAAGGGCACAGAGAAAGGGGTTGAAACTTCTTTTTCTGAATTAGGATTCCCAATCCAGTACTGAAACTTTATTTGGCATTTAAAAGAAAGATGAAATACAATCACAGTGAGTTTGATCTCAATTCAAAGTAGAAAGAAAGTATTCATCTTTCCAATCAATGCAAGTCCACAGCAAATCTAGATTTAGTATCAACATTACTGCACAATGATTCTTTATAGAAACTTAAGACTTGTGCTGTATGAATTCAGTTTTGATGTAATTTCATCATCCTTCCCTATTTCAAGATTTCCTGTGTTTAAGAAATCTTAACTCACAGTACACGCACACTGGAATTTAACCACACTTACAAGGAGGAAGCCTCACTGAAATAAGCAAAAGGACTGTATAGGACTGTACGGGTAGTTTGTTATCCCATTCACAGAGATGGCAACTCCTCCCCTAAGTTGGAGGTTACAAGTTACTGCTCTGACTAGGAGGAGACCTTACACTGATGTCATCCGAAAGAGTGACAGATTCTTTGGGGTCCTTTTTAAATGGTTCTTTGAGCTTGGGGGAATTTAAGAGAATGGGAACAAGCAAAGTATTCCAATTCCCATCCTTAAAACACTCCACCACCAAGCCCCCCAGGCCAAAATCAGTTTGTTTCCATCTCAACTCTTATTTTAGAAAAAAAAGGCCTAACTTGCATCATCAAATTTGACCATGTTGCTAACAAGTTCTGACAGTGAGATCTTGGGGTGCTGCATGTAGCCCATAGACTGCCCACCCTTCCATACATATTTGCCCACATTTAATCTGTGAAGTAATTGAAGGTACCTCTTTTTTGCAGAGACTGAGTTTTTCCAATACTTTACATTTGTCTTCAACTAGTTCAGCAACTTTATTGGCAAGCTGCTTCTCTCTTCCTAAAAAAAGGAAGAGCTAAATGTCATAATTTTTAACTAATAGAAAATAGTTCCAACACAATCCATACAAAGCCTAAGATACAGAAAATAAATTAACTTACCTAAATAAAGTCTACTTCTAACCTGCAAAAAAAGAAAAGAGCAAATATTGCAATTTGTTCACAATATTAGATGAGACTGAAGCTCAATTTTCAAGTTTAACTCTTAAGATTAGTGTAGCATAATCAACAAAAAATAAAGAAGATTTTTGGGATTGTAGCAAGCATAACATAAAGACCTTACACTAATTCAGATAACAAATCTAAAAGATTTTAAAAAGATTTTAAAAGAGCCAGTTTGGTCTAGTGGTTAAGGCGCTGGGCTAGAAACCAGGAGTCTGTGAGTTCTAGTCCCGACTTAGACATGAAAGCCGGCTGGGTGACCTTGGGCCAGTCCCTGTCTCTCAGCCCTAGGAAGGAGCCAATGGGAAACCAGGAGACTGAGAGTTCTAGCCCCTCCTTAGGCATGAAAGCCGGCTGGGTGACCTTGGGCCAGTCACTCTCTCTCAGCCCACCAACCTTACAAAGTTGCTGTTGTGGGGAAAATAGGAGGAAGAAGGAGTATTAGGTATGTTCGCCGCCTTGAGTTATTTGTAAAAATAATAAAGGCGGGATAAAAATTAAACAAACAAATAAATAAAAAAATAAAAAATAAATTAAAAAATGGGTGGCATAATACATGTTTTTCCTAGAATGTTATTTCTTCAATCATACTTAAGACATTAGCTGAAATGAAACAAGATTAAAGCTAAACACATTCACTCAATTACAGTAGCTAAGATTTTTAACTTGATTAGTCTTAAACACAATGAATACAGTAGTATTGAAAGTAAATTCCTTAATTGAGGTTTGGTAGATTTATCGGAGAACAAAGCATACAATTTTTTATACCCAGGCCTGTATTGCTTGCAAGTTGGCTCAGAATTAAAAGCATTTGCTAAATGGAGGCAATTCTGAAATGTTGCAAAGTTTTCCCATAACTTATTTGTTGCATTATTTTGAAAAGCATGTACAATCCAAAATAAAGTAAAATTTGTATAATGCTTCAGGTGACAAGGGGATGTTTACCAAAATGTTTAAATAGGAGGAGAAAGGAAGGGTTACATAATCATCATTTCACAAGAGAGAGATTTTACAAAAGCTAGTTGAAGGAACAAGGGAGAAAAATGTTTATATATTTAAGAAAAACACTTTGTAAAATGACAATTATAATTAAGTAATTTTAAATTAAATTTGAAAGTGCCAAATTATGCTCCATTAAATATTCAAAATCAAAGACAATTTAGTCAAAGAAAATGAAATTTGCTAATAATTTTCAAAATGCATTGAGCTGAATTTTTAAAAAATTATTTTTAAATATTTCCAATACATATGTTGTATAGTCAGATTGAAGAGAGGATCACCCTCATGAATCTATCTAGAAATCTAGGATTACTATCTTAAACTCAGCTATACATAATTGGACATATTGGCAAATAAGCATGCCTAGGAACATGGTATAAAAATCTACTCCACCTAGATACTTAGAATTATTTTATTAAAGCATTCCTATGTGATGCCATACTGCATACTTACTGACTTATAGCTCCTGCATAATACAAGTAAGATAGTAAAAATGGCAGCAACAGTGCCACAAATCACAATTTCCCATGGAAAACCATAGAGATCTGGACCAGGTCTCATATTTTCAGGGAGTGACGAGACCACCTTTAAAGAAGAAAAACAAAGTAAAAGCCTGACAGTACAATTGTTAACATAATTTCCATATTTTTGATCATTATTAATTCATAATTATTGCAGATTTAATAGTTCCCAAGCTAAAATTTATAATATAGTAAAGATGAAAGTGAAAAAGGGATAGTTGCATTAGATTATTCAAGACAATTGTACATATAAATGCCAAGTACTATTTTTTAGTAAAGAAACTCTACAGTTCATTGATTCAGTCTTGAATGTTTATTTTTCTTCTTTTTCTGAAAGTGACTGTTATCAGAAACCTCTATATTTCAGTTTTTGTTGAACAATTGCTGGCAAATAAGACAAATATTAGTGATTTTAATCATATTCTGAAGTAAGAGATACTTGACCTAATCTAATATTTCTTTACTCCAATATAAATCTATTAGGAGGCTTACAGATAAGTGTGCAAAGGACTGTGGCCATAAACAACAATTCTGAACAACATTAGCAAGTAAATCAGATTAACCCCCACTTAAACATGCATCAGACTAAACTGTTAGTCCATTTCAACCTTTTGTCACAAATGATGCTTAGAAAACTTTATACAGAAAATGAGAAAATTAAGAATATAGCTATGAAAGTTCATTAGCATTATAAATTTGCATATTTTCAGTGCTCCAATCAGTCCTCCTAAGGGCAAAACTGCTGAGTAATTAATGATGCAAAGCAGAATTCTGATAGAAGCCTGAAACCAAGGATTTGGCTGATAATTGAAACCAGTATGTAGAATTCAGCCTCGGTACCTATTAAACTGGGGGTCTTATTGCTCATCAGGGCTGTCAAGTAACATTGTTGTAGTACTGTAATAACAGAACTCACAAATGACTTCAGCACAGCAGCTGAAGCTGGGCAGACGTTGCTCTGGCCATAGCCTCTACCTGCTGATCTACCAGGTACTGTGAGATCAGAAGAACTTCCAAATCATGGACCTGCTCCTTCAGGGCAGTATAGACCCATCTGGAGTGATAGATAGAACTAGCCTGGGACCAGAGGACTTCTATACAAACAGCAAATCCATCTTACTAAGATTCAACTTTAGCCTGTTTTTCCCATCCAGTTCCTCACAGCCTCCAGGCACTTGGTCAGAACTTCCACCCATTTCCTGCTTGGCCCAGGGTTGAGGTATACTGATGACACCTCAACCCAAACTGACAGATGACTGCCCCCCCAGTTGTTTTCTGTAGATCTTCAAAAGAAAACAAGAGGGCTGAACTGTGAGATACCCCAGACTAGAGTGGCTGAGGGCTCAAATTTTCTTTCCCCCCCCCCCACACCCAATCTGAAATGCCTGCTCAGGAAGGAATGGAACCATTGCAAAATAATTCCCCCAACTGTTGCAAGCAGTCCAGAAAGATACTGCAATTAATGGCATTGAACCCCACTGAGAGATCCATCAGGAGCAGAAGAATTACTCTCTCTCTCCATTCAGGTCCTGCCACAGGTCATCCACAAAACTGACCAATATGGGTTTCCTTGTTCTATATACATAATCTTACAGATCACATGTACAAATCCTGATTTTACAGGTAGAACTAATTAATGTTTTATTAGTAACACAGTAATTCCTAGTGTAATCTTTGTGCCAAGTAAATTACAACCCCCACCTCACATGAACACAACACTAAACTATGCTGAAAGACAAATCTTTATTTATTTATTCAGTTTGGAGACTGCCCAACTCCCAAAAGACTCTGGGCAACTTACAATAAAAAACCCAAACAATAAAAAACAGGAACATCTAGAACAGAGCTTTCCAAACTTTTGATGTTGGTGACACACTCTTACAGCAGGGCATCATTTCGCGACACACTCTTACAGCAGGGCGCAAGGCAGGCACTAGGACCTGCGCGGAATCACAGCAGGTTTGGAGGCAGCAAGGCACAAGGCAGGCACTAGGACCTGCATGGAATCCTGGCAGGGCTCGGAGGAGTTTGGAAAGCTTTGATCTAGAACAAAACAGCCGAACATACCCCAGACCAGCAAAAACTAACAAAGGTTTGGCATCCACCCCAGCCCCAAGCCAGAGAGCAGAGCCACATTTTTAACCTCCACAAAGCTGTAGGGTGGGAGCCATAGAGCAGGGGATGTCATTCCAGAGGGCAGGCACAGCAACAGAGAAGGTGCACTGCCTAGGTCTTGACAGATGGTATTGTTTGAGGGGACCTGGAACATGACAACTCTTCTCAATTTCACTGTGTGCGTAGAAAATGGTCTCTCAAATGACCTCTTGAACCTGGGCCTCATTATCTAGACTCAACACAATTCAAACATCCAGGTTTCATCATCAACATTAGTGCAAATGATTGATTTGTAATACCTGTTTCAGAGTCATAAATCATGCCCAGCATCACCTAACCTGATGTCCTCCAAATATACTGTTCCCATCATTCATTCTCAAAGGCCACCAGTTTGGGTAAGCTATTGGGTGTTGATAATATGTATACCTGAACAGAAGACAGGCACCATTCTAAAGACCCACGAGGAATTTCAGACTTAACTCTTCTATTCTTCTAGCAAGATTAATGTGCCTTTACCTACAACTCGTAAGTAACACCAAGCTTTAGTGATGTGGAAGGTTCACCTGAATTACTGCCTCACACAACTATGAAAGAACTGGACTTAAGACACCAGGGAGATTTCACCCCAGCCTTGGAGGTTTCATTTGAAGCTGGTCTTTACCACAGAAACCAGGATCAGGAAAAGCAGCAGCAGGAATTTGGGTAATTTTCTCATCCTTTCAGAACAACGGCCATCGTCTCATATGGGGAACCGCGGCCGCGCGACGTTGAAAGATGCAGCACGGTTAAGTATCTTTGCGTACTCCTACTCCTAGAAATTAAGCCGTGGGATAGAGGCAGAGCCCAAACCCGGGGAACTCGGGAGGCTCCCCTCAGTCAAGGGGCGATCGACCCCCATCCCACATTGCTCCCCCAGGCGGCCCCGTCTGTCCCCGCACTCACACTCCGAGCGCTCTTCAAGGCCAACCCATAGTAGTGCTGAACGCTGTCCCTCCAACCCAGCCCGAAAATCCCGGCGACAGCACCCTCCGGAATGCCCCCAGCAACGGCGGCATTAAGAGACGCAGCCATCTTACTGCAGCAGCTGCGATTTCGCCGAAAAAGCCCGAGACACCGCCACCGCCGCCTCTTCCTGTCTCGGACGCCTATCAGGGGGACGGAATGTACCACTGGCAGCGCCGGGGAGGGGAGAGGAATAAACCATGCCTGCTGGGGGGGAGGAGATTAGCAGATACAAAACAATCCCCAAAATGTTACAAAAAATTACCCCCAAAGAAGAAGTGAGGAGAGGGACAGAAGGTGGTATTTATAATCTTTCGGTATATTTACTGCCCCAAAGGACTAACCCCTGTGACTGACGCAGATTAATATTCAAAGTATTGCACTTGTTCAGAAGATAGCCCAAGTTCGCATTCCCTTGCCTCTGATAAATCGCGGCCCTATTTTTTAAATGGGGATTATTCGTTATTCGTGTGAGCTGAAGCACTTCTAGCATCCACACGCATGTAAATGAACACGCATGACACCAAAGCACCATGAAGACCATACAGTACTCGGCCAATAAACGAAGGTACGGACTGCTGTTAGGCACGCTCACGTGCTCCATCTGCTAAAGCAGACTTTGAACGCTCTGACACGTTGTTGCAGGGCAATTATGTACTGTATTTTAGTCTTCCCAAAGACAAAACAGGTTATCTGTTGTCTAAAATCTCTTTACCATATAGTTAATAGGTTAGGTTTCTTTTTGAAACTATATAGTTTTTTATATAATACTGTAGTTATATAACATCACATCACAACACAACACAACATAGCAATATTATTGTTATTTAGTTTATATATAAAATTCCAAATAATTTTAAAAGAAATTTTAATTGTTAACATCTTTGAAGTTTAGTAAAAAAAAGAACAAAAGAATACTTACACTATAAAACAGAGTGAAGAGGTTTTGACCACTTGTGACAGAGGACTGTCAACATGTCTTTAGATCAAATTATGCTCCCATTTTAATCTGAAGAGTTGGAAGGCATAAGCTCTTAGTGTGATGTAAGATGACATCTTTAAATTGTCTTTAATGCTCTGCCTACAAACTTTTAATAAAAAGTGGGAGGGACCAAATGGATAAAACTGCCAACTATGAGATGAATTCAGGCATGAAACTGTATGTCCAGCAACTAAACGTTCTGACTTTGAAATATGGGCTATTCTGAAAGTATTTGTTTTTTCAAGTTAGCTGGTAGTGCTGGTGGCTCAGCGGGTAAGACGCCAGGCTTGTCGATCGCAAGTTCGGAGGTTTGAATCCCTAGTCCCACGTGACGGAGTGAGCTCCTGCACTAGCCCCAGCTCTTGCCAACCTAGCAATTCGAAAGCATGCAAATGCAAGTAGATGAATAGGTACCACTTCGGTGGGTAGGTAACAGCATTCCGCGCGTGTCATGCAGCCACATGACCGTGGAAGTGTCTTCGGACAACGCTGGCTCTTTGGCTAACAAACGGAGATGAGCACCGGCCCCTAGAGTCGGACACAACTGCACAAATGTGCAGGGGGAACCTTTACCTTATATATAGCTGTATAACTGTGGCTATACAGACAATACATCCACCACTGGGATATGCTTTGCTTGTGTGGAAGGAAATGTTTTGTATTTGGCAAAAAATAATTTTATGCTACCCACTTTATTTTTATAAGATCTGTATCAGCTATTTGAAATATATGGCTCTGCTTTTCATCCTTATGATTAATTACTAATCAATGGTGTTTAAATGTAAATCAAGCAAGAGTGTATTAGCAACAACCAAGCATAATAACAGGTTCAGTCAGAACATGCAACTTGTATAACAAGTTCCTGCCTCAATGTCAATCACTCCACTAAGGAAATTATATCTCAGATCTGGCATTTTACTTTTAAATTCAACACCTCTCCCATTCTGAATAGATTGAAGCCCTAGGTTTATATCATATTCACCAACCAGGGTACATAGACAGGGCAGTGAAAATTTGATCTTGTGCTCTGTACTGTAGGTAGACTTTAATTTAAATAATTATTTGTTTTTAGATTTGGTATATCACCCTTCAGAACAGAGGTTTACACAGTCTAAAATAACATTTAAAAATGAAAACTAATTAATATGCAATATGTAAATAAAAAGGTAGACAGCAGGGACGGAAAACTAAAATGCTACGGCATACATTTAGCTAATAGGAAAAAGCCTGAGAGAAGTCAAGGCTTTTTGCCTGGTGCCAGAAATATGGTAAAGGCACATCAGTCAATAAAAACATCCTCTCTAAGGTTGCACAGAAGGAAATCCAAAGACAACTATGTTTTCAGTGATAAGACACCTACAAAGCAAATTATCCATAAGGTTGACATTGCTGGTCTTGCTCCTTGAACAAAGGAGGAGAGGAAAGGATGAGAGAGAGAGATATTAAAAGACAGGAAATTCTCAGTGAAACCTGATCTAAAATGGGAATGAGATGCATAGCACAAACACAGTGTGCTAGTCACAGAATTGTGTATGTGTGTTTGTCTATGTATATATTTGTTTACACACACAAAGAAAGAAACCAACACTTCATGTTCTGACATTATAGGACAGAAATAACAGAAAACATGAACTGAAGCAACCTCCCTTCACTTACAAATTGAAAGAAAATAAACAACAGTAAAGCATCCAGTATGGTGACTATGTGGCACTCCAACAGGTTGGTATCTTTTAGACAAAAAAATTCAAAATCTCCTCTTCCACTATAAAGTTTAACTATATCACTTACCTTTTTTTCCATTTATGGAATGGGAAGTGTAACTCTATTAGATGCTGTAAGAAGTATTAAATTATTTCTAGTTTTGTAAGAAGCTCCCGATCCAGATGGTAAGAGCTTGGATAGTATATACTTCCAAACAGAGAGGAGATCCTCCCCTGACATTAATGCTGTTAACGCAAGGGGGTGCAAAAGGGAGGTTTATGACAAACAACCTTTTAGTTTTCCCACTGTAGTATACTATGATTGGAAAATATAGAATTATTTATTTATACCAAATATTTTAAAATATATTAGCAGAGAGGTTTGGTAGCACTGTTCTACCACCCTCCCCCAACCTGTAAAGTAAAGCATGTAGACTTATACAGTGTTGGAAAAAATAGATATATCAGATTGACAATTCTTGAAATAGACAAGCTGGTCTGCAATGATAATGCATATGACATGGCAATGCTAATTTTACATCTATTCCTTTTTTACAAGTTTGCTAAGGTTTTACAGTGCCAAATTTGCAGATTTCATTCTTAAACATACTTACTAAAAACTAAATTCCACTGGATTTGAATTTCACTTCCAAGTTAAACTATTTAAGAAGCATGGAGTGAGGCTGTATAGGGAAAATTGTTGCTCCTGAAAGAATTCTGAATCGTTTTATTTCCATCAGGCAGTTTAAATTCATACATTTTGCAAAGCCCATCAGAATTATTAGATTTATATATGTGTATTCATTTGTCATCTTATCCCAAGGAGTTTGGGCAGGCTATTATAGTACTGCTTGTTTTATTTGATCCTGACAATATTTTTTAATAAAACTTGGGGGACTTTCAAACATACTATTGATGTTGCATATAGACAGACTCTGTACCAATGTGATCATAAGCCATCATCTGCATTGAATACTTTTTTCTGACTTTGTTGGGGAACAAAGGAATTGCTGTGAATTTAGTTTTGCAGCTGAAGTTTGGGAGCTGGTAGTTTCCAATGTCAGGAACTCTCACTTCCCGATCTGTCCACTTTCTGCATAGTTGCTAGGCCAGAGCTTTCCAAACTTTTCATGTTGGTGACACACTTTTTAGACATGCATCATTTCGCGACACACTCGTACAGCAGGGCATCATTTCGCGACACACTCTTACAGCAGGGCACAAGGCAGGCACTAGGACCTGCGCGGAATCACAGCAGGTTTGGAGGCAGCCAGGCACAAGGCAGGCACTAGGACCTGCGTGGAATCCTGGCAGGGCTCGGAGGCAGCAGCAGCCGCGACACACCCAGACACTGCAGCCGACACACTAACATGTCCCGACACATAGTTTGGAAAGCTCTGTGCTAGGCCATGCTATCCTTGCACAGTCTTTTTAGATTGGACAGAGAAGAAACAAAACACAGCATGAACTAGGGACAACAATTGAGGAGTGATACTGAAAGAGTGGTGGTCATCTCATCTGGAGATTTCTCCAAGTTTTCAAGATACTTATTATTACAAGCAAGAGTCACTTTGAAAGTGATTCTCAGGGTTTGGGGAGTGAACGTGATGGCTGTGTGGAAGTGTACTGAGAGATGTTGCCCTAGCAAGATGTTGGGTACTCACAATATGCTGAATTGTAATGTGGTTTGTCTGATGTTAGCTTAGAATGTTGTGTAAGTCCAGCCAATTGTATTTTATTTAAGAAACCACAGTTAACCAATTACTTAGTGAAATAAGCATTGAGCAAGGATGTCAGGTTGCATTATCCAACACCTACAAAGATGAGTTGAGAAAGTCAAATGCATAAGGGATATAATCTCCTACTGTCATGCACTGCTAGCAGTTCCCAATGTTTATCCAAAATCTAACAAAAATTAAGTGTGAAAGACTGAAAATAAATTTTAATAGCAATCATAAGAAAAACATTTTGTTACACAATTGCACCATATGCTGTTGTCATATCTAAAGGATTCTTATCTCATACACTCATCTGTATGTATCCAATGCTAGGTAGCATAAACCATGATGTCCTAGCATACAACCATGCATTGGTATGGGAGATAAGCATTATTTAAACACAGACCATCTTCATAGGTAGTTAATAACCGCCCAGGGTCCCTCCTTGAGAGGGAGATGGGCGGGATATAAATATGATCAATAAAATAAAATACTGCTTTCAACGTATCATAATGGCATTTAAATTGGCCTTTAGAGCAGTGCTTCCCAAACTTTTTCCTTCATTACCCAAAACCACTTATCAGAAAGTCCTTTTTACCCAATGTAGGTAAAACATTTTAAGTCAATTTTATGGATTTGTGTGTCATTACCCAAAGAAAAATAACGTTTACCTATTTTGGGTAATTTACCCAGGTTTGGGAAGCACTGCTTTAGAGATATGCATTGGGAGCTCCTTTTACCAGACACCAATGGCATTCTCATAATGCTATTACAGTCACTGTGTAGATCTATAAGGTTAAACCTCCTTAACTACCTTAGTCCAGTCTGTAGCTTGAATCATGTCAACTGGATTTCTATTTTCTCAGTGGAAACGTTTTGCTCCTTATCCAAGGAGCTTCTTCAGTCTGAGCAAAGTTGGTAAGGGAATCCTAAATATGTTTCTAGGTAGCTGTGTGACCTTACACCTGGGGCTAGGTCATGGTTATATTGAGATGTTATTTTTAAGTCCTTTTATCATCTAAAGGAGGATCGTTAAGATCACCATGCTGCTGTTGAGCTTGTGAAATGGTCTTAATCTTCCTAGGCACAGAAGACAAAGCAGGGAGGAAGATGGGGGAGAGATTGTGCCTGAGGCCCCCACCTCCAAACTCTACATTGGAGAAACCAAACAACTTTTGTACAGGAGGATGGCCCAACACAGGAGAAGTAACACCACAGGACCAGAGTCAGCAGTTTATCTTCATCTAAAGGAAAAAGGACACTCATTTGAGGACATTAATGTTCACATTTTAGACAGAGAAGATAGGTGGTTTGAGAGAGGGGTCAAGGAATCCATTTATGCCAACTTGGAAAATCCTTCCTTGAATAGAGGTGGGGGCCTCAGGCACAATCTCTCCCCCATCTTCCTCCCTGCTTTGTCTTCTGTGCCTAGGAAGATTAAGACCATTTCACAAGCTCAACAGCAGCATGGTGATCTTAACGATCCTCCTTTAGATGATAAAAGGACTTAAAAATAACATCTCAATATAACCATGACCTAGCCCCAGGTGTAAGGTCACACAGCTACCTAGAAACATATTTAGGATTCCCTTACCAGCTTTGCTCAGACTGAAGAAGCTCCTTGGATAAGGAGCGAAACGTTTCCACTGAGAAAATAGAAATCCAGTTGACATGATTCAAGCTACAGACAATTCCACCTGGATGACTGAGAACCTTCATAGACATATTACCTTAGTCCAGTATTTGGGATAGGGTTTGAGTTAATTGCATGCAATTTTATTTATTTTGAAGTATCTTGGTAATATAGAGAATGAATGAAGATGAAACTGCAAAACAAATATAGGAAGGAAGATTGAACGGGTTGCAAGGAAGGGAAGACTGCAAACGCTGTGGTTGGGTGAAGCTGATATGGTCTTCAGAAACATAAATGTAAAGCTTAAAGGACAAAAGGCAATGTATGAAGTGGTGCATGGAGATGGTGGTAGCAAGGATAATTTACAAGAACAGAAACTTGCAGAGGTAGAGTGAATGGTCTTCATGTAAACTAGATTCAGCTAAATTTCTTTTTCTTTTTTTAATCTGCTGCTTTACATTTCTTTTGCTTGCTTCTTTTGCTTAGTACCAAATACTTTTTTGAGCACTACGTAATCTGCATTCCCAGAAGAGAATAGCATTTGGATTTTGTGCCAAGTTGTTTTGATTTTGCCACTTCTCCCAGTTTGATGCCCTCCATATGAGAAATGGCTTGTGGTATTTTTGAGAAGCAGCAGTGAAGGATTATAAAATGGGACTAAGTTTTCCCCATCCCTTTTGTCCCTGTTTGACATGGATGTGAGTGGGAAATGCAGTGCAAAATTAGGTTGCCTCTGCTTTTAGAGGCCAGAAGAAAGGTTTAGAATTAGAGTTATCTTGCCTTCTGATACCAAACACTAAAAGCTACCCAAGATAGGTTAATTTACATTTAACCTAGTTAAAGTGGAATTTGTTAATCATAATTGGAACTTTGGTTCAGGTCCATAAGACACACTACATCTACCTTTAACCTATCTGGAAAATATAAGCTTAAAAGGCATTAGGTGCAACAATTTAAATGCCAAAGAAATATTCTTAAAAACTGACATACATGGACAGCAAAAATCTGGACAACCACTAGAGAGCAATAGAGACCCAGACTGTTATGTGTCTCTTTGCTGCTCTCTATTGGTTGTCCAGATTTTACCATCCCAGATATGGTAACCATACTATATTTTTATGATTAGCATGAGAAAGTAGAAACTCAGATTAAAGAAACTCACCTTTTTACTAATAGAGATCATAGATGAAACAACAGAAGTTATAATGGCACAGAATTCATTCAAATGCAGAGTTATCTGAAGTAGCCATTTGCTTTCTGTTTATACAAGAAAAAGAGATAATAGTTGTTACCGATGATATTTACAGATAAATACACTTTAAAATCTGGTCTTTTAATATTTAGATTAAGTGTTCCTTACCATTACCAGTGGTACAACTTTGATTCATTAGATTGTTCCCTTGTACTTTTTCTTTGACAACCTGTTGATTTAGATCATTTTTTCCTGAAGTATTTAGTTTCTCCTTAGTATTTGCAGGAGGTGTATTTTTTTCTGAATGCTGATAATTGTTAGGCTCCTTATTTGAATTCAAAGGGTGTTTTTCTTTGAGAGCATTGCCAGGTAATTTTCCATTATCTGCAAATAATTACAAATTATACATTTTATTTTTATTTGTGTGAAATTTTAGCAGGTTGAAGATCCGAAAACATAGGGACAATTTCTTTTTTGAGTATAACAATAGGTAAAGGGTAAAGGTTTTCCCCTGCACAGTCGTGTCCGACTCTAGGGGGCGGTGCTCATCTCTGTTTCTTAGCCGAAGAGCCAGTGCTGACCGAAGTCGCTTCCGCAGTCGTGGCTGGCATGATGCGTGCGGAACACTGTTACCATCCCACCGAAGTGGTACCTATTTATCTACTTGCATTTGCATGCTTTCGAATTGCTAGGTTGGCAAGAGCTGGGGCGAGTGGGGGAGTTCACTCCGTCACACAGCGCTTGGGTCTCAAACCACCGACCGTGTGATCGACAAGCCTGGCGTCTTAACCACTGAGCCATCGTGTCCCTTTTTTTATAATGAACAATAGCTATCATTTATCAGATTTATGAATATTAAATGCTGAATATTCCTTATTACAAAAAAAGAAAGAAAAGAAATGCTAATTAAAATAAGGATTTTCAGAATTGTGGAAATGATTTTAGAATATTCTATTTGAATTATTCACATTTGGAGATGTTTTTTATCTTCAATTTATTATGATGGCAGGAAATATGTTAGAGTCCAGATTTCCAGACTGATGGAGAAGAACTAAGTGTAGTGTTCCTATCTAATCTGATAATATATAATTAGTTAAAAATCCAAATGATTAAGCAACTACAATGCATTTAATTGTCCAACTCATGTATAAATAATATTATCTGTTGAGATTATGCTTATGTTGTAGAAATATTGCAATTTTTCTAATGATTGAAAACATCCATTTGTTTTTTGTTTTAATTCATGTTGCTTCAACCAAAATAATACTAGACTTAGGAGTGGGGTATTATCCTGAAGTTCTGTCAATGTAAAAGAGCCATCAATTTCTTGTTGCATCTTACCTAAAAAAAATCATCAGAGAGGCTCTTTGCTTTCTTTAAAAGCGAAAATTTGTGGGGATTTTTGGTTTATCTACTTTTATTACCAAAACAGTGGTCTAGTACCTGATTCTGTTTTTTGGCGTCCACAGTTGTTTCTGATGTCCCTCATAAGATCTTGTACTTCTGGCAGTAAATGCATTTTGGTCTTCATACACTTCTCATGCCCAGTGTTTAATTTATGTTCATGTTCCACCAAAGTGGTTACTTGTTTCCTTTCCTTGTAAATATCTTCACATGGAGAAATGAAGGTGTTGTGCTGATGCTTTTCAAACTCTTGCTGCAGTTGCTGCAATTCATATCTATCACACATATTTGCTTGAAGAATCTTTTTTGATTTCTCAGTTAGCTTTAAATTAAATTCCTGGAATCTTCTGGAGGCACTGGCATCTTTCAAATCTAAGCCTGTATCAGTTATCAATTTACCATTTTGAATTGCTTTCTGGAAAACAGACCCAGTTTCCAGAATTGGAAGTGTGTCAGTTTTTCTGTTATCTTTTCTTGAATCTGCAGTAATGGATTTTTTCTGGGTAAGACTGCATATTTCTCTCTGAGACTCCCGTTGCATTATTTTATCATTTAAATAACAAAAACCATTCACACCCTGACATTCATATTTCATTTGTTCATAGGCATGTTCAGCCTTATGTCTCTCTGCTTTAATATTTTTATTACTTTTATGTTTTGTAGAATCTTTATTATCATTAATTTTTTGATACAGCTTTCCAAAATAACATGAAGTTTTATCAAAAATATTGCTTGTAACACTTTCTCCTTTTTTATCACTTCTCTCATTTTTGTACATGTGCACTATGTCTTTCTCACTTTTCTTATATTTTTGGCTCTTTTCTTGTTTAACTTTTGCATGCCCATAAATAGTTAGTTTATCTACATGGTTTAGGTTTTTAAAACAAATTGTTCTATTTTGTGTAAATGTTTCATCATCAGGATCAACAGCTAAATGGTGTATGTCTAAACTACCTTTGGTATACACAGGGGTGTGATCCATAATATGATCTATAGGCTCAATATGATGGGGGATCTCATCTGACAAAAGTTTGCTAGGATTAATACTAAGATCTGATTTGGATGCTTCACTCTGAATGTCTAAATGTTGCAATAGATCTTCACTGGCAGAAGTGTCTGATAGACCATGTTTTTTAAGAAATAAATTATTATAGTCAGTTATTAAACTGCCTTTAGTTTTTTTCTGAGATGCTACTTCAGATAACATTAGTGGTACTACATCATGCTGAAATTCAGATTCAGTATCTTCAGTATTTAAAATGCCATCTTTTTTTCTATGCTGAGCTAAAATTCTAAACTCCTCCCTTTCTAAATTCGGTGTTAAATATGTTTTTGTGGCATATTCTACCTGATTTATATGCTTTTTATCAGGCCTTATACTCATTATACTATTCTCACTATCTGATTGGTCAACATGAGAAGCTAAAGCCTTTAGTTCAGTTTTTAATATATCTTCTTTTGAATATGTTAGACTTTCAGACATGTGTGGTAAATGCATACTTTTCTTAGAAAAAGTATGAGAATTAGGATAATGTAAGATAGTTTGTTCTTGGGGAGCATAACCATCATTAGTTTTTGCTACTGAAGAAAAATCACAACTTTGAGCATTATCAGAATCTACTTCTATTGTTCCTGAACTGTTTGCTTCATTGCTTTTTTCACCTATCTGCATGTGTGGATTTTGAAAGTATTTCTTTTGCACACTGTGTGTGACAAAATGTTTGACATGTCCATAAAATTCTTCTTCACATTGAAGCAGTTCTTGACCTGCAATGAATGGAGATAGTCCTTGCTGCCTTAATATATTTGGATACTTTTCAGTTCGTATCTTTTTGGTATCTTGTTGATTGTCATTAGATTCCAAAATTTGTTTTGAAACATGCATTTGTACTTTTGCTCTTTCTTGAGAAAAGTGATTCATATCTTCTTTTGTTATTATACGTTTATTCAGCTGATAGTTTTCATTATAACTTACAGGAAAATCTTTTATGGTACCAGGTGACATGCTTGCTACATTCTTCACACCAATAAATTCATTTTCTTTACAAGAATCTATAACATCTTCTTGTATATTGTTGTTTATATGTTTTTCTGAATGCAGTTGCAAAGAAGCCAGTGGATCTGAAAGCTCAATTTTCTTCATAACATCAGTGTAACATATGACAGGTGTTTTTTCACCCAGACATTTTAGGTCTAAATGTTTAATTTCATTTATGTATTGTTTTCTAGATATGGAAACTCTCTTCACAGATTTGTACTGTTGGGTTGACCTTTGCAGATTAAGTTGTAATTCTGATGGTTTGTGTGGCTGGTCAATGTTTTTTTCACATGCTTTTTGATCCTGGAATAAAGGATCTATTATACATTCTGAAAAATATTCTTCAGATGAAAGAAAAATTGTTTCTGATAATAACTGAGCATCTTTTGTTACATTTTCACTGTCTGCATTGTTCTGCATTGCTGATGAAAGTAAAAAAAAATCTTTGTTGAAAATATCTTCCTTCAGATTTGCTTCCTTTGCTATGTTCTGATGTAACCTACTTTTCTCTTCTATATCTTTGTTTTTCTGTAGTGATTCAACACTACCTTTAGGCTGGCTATTTTCAACCTTGGTTCTTTCAATTTCTTGCAAAGAATTTTTGGTTTTGTCTGGAAAGCTTTGAAAACTAAACAGATCTTTATAGTGCCTAAAATAAGAAAGAGGTTGGAGCTCTTCAGCTTTGCTGTACTTTTCTTCAGAATGTATGACTGAATCTTGAGAAGAACTAATAGAAAATGGGGACTGAGCTACCTTCCTTGCATTCTCAGCAACTCCTTCCTCTTCTTTTTGATTATTATGCACATAGCTTGCTTTAATATCTGTAGCATCATTGGAAGAGTATTCGTTAAAATCTACCTCAGTATTTTTGGCTTCTTGCTCCCTATTTGTCTCTTTTATTCCACCCTTTTCTATTACAAGTCTTCTTTCTAATACAGTTTCTTCTCTTCCCCCTTTTATAACTGATTTACCATTGTCTAATACACCAATAGGTATTTCATTGTCATCTGGAATATCCTTGCACTGTGAAAATTCCCTTAAGGGTTCTTCCAGCTCTTTGAAAAACAGTTTTTCATGTGTTTCCAGACTACCTTTTTCTTGCATACTTTCAGACAATTTTTTTGATATTCTCTCTACAGATGTTTCTGAGACCTGCAAAAGTGAATTTTCTACTTGTTCAATTTTATCTGGCCCAGCTATTTTCCCAGCATCTCTTTTTTGTTTCATTACAACAGATTCTTCATAAGAATAAATGTCTTCACCAGGAAAATCCTCTTGCTCTGGTGGTGAATCAGCTACATTTTCTACCTCTAGAAGAGACTGTTTTTTGGCTTCTAGAATGTGAACAATATTTTTATCTTCTGGATTAAAGTGTCCCTGTATTTCCAAACTCTTCCATGTCTGATCCTTGTGTTTTCCATAATTAGTCATTTGTATACATTGATAGGAAAGACAGGATTTTAACTTAGAATTTGCTAACAGAAGGTGTGGTTTATTAACTTCTACTAATTCACTGTCTTGAATGGTTTCTATATTTTTTTCACTAGCTTTTCCTGCTGAAGAAAACAACAGAATGTTTTCCTGAGAAGTATCAGTGTACTGGTTTTCTAATTCCTTTTCAATAATATTCTGATATAGTAGTAACTGTTTTTTATTTTCTTTATCTGTGGATAATGCTGCATCACTACTTTTAGGTTGTATGCTCTCCTCATTAGACTTTAGATCTATCTCCAAAGTGTCTGCATTTTCTTTAGCTCTGAAACCCTGAAAATCCAGTATATTTGTAAAATACCTAATAGAGAAGAAAGACTGGCGCTTTTTAGAGCCTTTCTGATTTTCTTCTCCTGTAATTTGAGTATCTATTGGAACAAAATTATTTATACTGTGAGAAGATAGAAGTTGATCTAGAATTGAGCTCTGAACAGCTGGAGACTCATGCCCTAATCGATTATCTGATGTGACCTTATTAAAATCAATTATACTATTATATATCGTTTCATACAAACCTGACTGGCTTTTTATTCTTTCTGACTCCTGAGTATTTTCGATGATTTGGTTGCCTGATATTGAATCTTGTTCTGTACTGGAAGACTTTAGCTTTTCAGCAAGCTCAATGGAAAAAGATGAAGCTTCTGCATTCATGAAATCAGAATGTTCATTTCCTAGAGGAACTTCAGTATCTGTAACATCTGGGCTGATGATTTCTTCACAATATTTTTCTTTCTCTTGTTCTTCATCTACTACTGATTCAGCTGTTTGCTCTATGTTTTTTTTAAGATATTTGCCTTGTTCGTCGTAGAGCATTTGTTCCACTGCTGCTTCTCTCAAACCATCATCCACTGACACCGATTGGATATTAGGAGGCAGTGGGTCTTCATTTTGATCTACTTCTCCATTTGCAAGCTGTTCTTTGTTTTTTTGAGTGTACCCAAAAGTTAAAACATCAAACCAATTTGATTCAGACAGTTCAGAATCACTATGCCTGTCTTTTCTTGCTTCAGAAGCTGCAGTTCTGCCATGGTGGCTAGTACTACTAGCAGTGTTGGAGCTGCTAAGGATACCTGGATTGCTGTCTTTGTGCAGCAAACCAAGTCCTGATTTTTCATCTCCAAAATGGAGCAAATCTGTCAGAGTGCTCTGAAACCAACTATGTGGCTCCATTCCACTCTCTTCAGGTTGTTTTTTAAAATCAGCATTGTCAACTATTGCTATTTTTCTACGTCTAAATGTAATTTGTTCTGAAATCTGTGAGGATTTTCCAACAGCCTCCTTATTTTCTTCCCTTCCCAAACCAAGCCAACCTGCAATACCAGAAACGGTCCAAGTCGACTGAGTTGGGACTGGATCCAGATCCTGGGTGATTGGATCTCCTTCCTGGCTAGACTCATCTTGATCAGTCTTGCTATGTCTGAGTTTTGAGTCACCATGATATAGAGTTTCCAGAGAATGCAGGTCTTCAGCTTCGTGGTCCCCTTCACTACTGTCAATAAATGATTCTTTATATTCTGTTGGGATAGAAGTATCTGGGAGCTTCATGATCTCATCCTCAGGCATGTTAAAGTCTGAGTCTTTACCATCTGGGTAAAGAGATACATACTCATTTTCTTCAGCAGGATGATTAAATATGCTGTCTTCATTTTCAAAAACATATTCCCCACCATCAAGACAAAGGAAATCAGTTTCCTAAAAATTAAAATACACATGAAATGAATACATTATTTTTTTTACTTATTTAAAACATTTACCTAGCACTCCCCACCCACAAAATATTCAAAAAATATTTGAAAGCCCCTTGAGAAGGGCCCTTTGTATATTTTCAACTCTCCCTCTCTCTCTGTATATAAATATAAATATAAATATAAATATAAATATAAATATAAATATAAATATAAATATAAATATAAATATAAATATAAATATAAATATAAATATAAATATATAAATAGATAGCAGTAGTGAAGTGTTTCCAGGAATATTTCCCTATAACTTTGTATCATTATCAATAAAGCATGCAAAAGTCATGTGGAAGGGAGCTCTGTCACTGCATTGAGCAACTTCAGCCTGAGCTCTTAAACGTTTTCCAGACTTTTTGAAATGGTTTAGCGCTGTTCTAGAATAATGGTATTTTCCAGAATAGTGCTATTCTGGAACAACACAAAACCTTACTATTAGCTGATGAGTCCTCTTTGACCACACGCATGCAAAACCTTTCAGCAAAACCTGAGCAGGTTTTGACAGATAGCTAAACATAATGATCTAACCATGTGTCAGGACTTGCCTTCTCCTCCTCCCCATCCCTCCCTAAGGTGGCTGGTGATGTTTGGGGGAAGGGGAAATGAAGCCGGAGCTATCCACAATCACTTTCCTGAATTTGTCCTGCATGAAGTTTGTAAGAACAGCACCAGTCACCAGCCTCATTACTGAAGCAGATTAGAGCTGGTTCAGTGTACCCAGTTTTATGAACACAGAAAACTGAAGGATTCATATGAACAAATCAATACACCACATTACCTCTTGGGTTTCCTTTGAAATAATTTTTGTTCCCTAGAGAATTTGAGATGTTCATGAAGCATTTTAATTTACCTTTGTTGGCACTTCTATTTCTTTTGTAACAAAAACCTCTTCGGTCTGAACAGCATCCATTGGGAAATAACCAAATTCTTTTCCTTTCTATAAGAAAGAAAAAATTATCTTTGGCATGTATGAACACACTGTGATTTCCACTTAAAATTTTTATAAAACAAACATTATAAGAGGAACCTCTACAATTTTTTTCTTTTATGTTTGGGGAATAACGTTACTTTTTTCCCTCAGAAAATTTGCTCTCTCCTGTTTTTTAAAAGTAGACAAAAGTTTTTGTTTAGTTTACATTCCATAGCACATTATGAAAAGTGGACTTGCTATTTTACTGTCAGTAATTTTTCTTGCAATTTATATCAATCATTAGGTTTCAGTTTCAGTTTAGAAAGAAATAGTTTGATCTTACCACCAGAATTGATAACAGTTCTGTCTAAATTAAGGAGAAATAGGGATATGAACTACTGGCTAAAAAAAGAACAGAATTGCATAGGTTAATAATGAGGGTCTACTCTTACAACTCTAACGTATTTTATCAGAAACAGTGGCAGTAATAATCAAAAGCATTCAAAAAGATACTAATCACCACATTAATAACACATCAAAGATTACCACCACTAACATTGTTATGTCAGATATTATAATCTGTGCCATGCAATAGTATTTTGATCCACCATATCAAGAGACAAAATGACACATGCTAAGCCTGTTAATCTAATATTTAGCAATAAGATGCTTTACAGCTGTTTGTTGGACTGTCATGCTCCTTTTGGTTATAATTGCTAACGCAAGGTGGGAGTAGCTTTCCACTACATTTGGAAGGTACCAGATTCAGCATGCTATGTTAGTCCATGTTCATTAACATCTGTTGCTAAGAGGTGACTTGTAAGCAACAACAGAGGCACCTGCAGAGGAGGAACAAATTATGAAAGCCATAAGCTCCTCCTCATTTATACATGCACCATAATGTTGCATGCACATACAAAAGGGACAGAGTTTGTGTGGTGATAGTGCACTGCTGCTTTCCTCATTTTGACAAAAGCATCAGATCTTGTGAACTCCTCTGGACAGCAGGTAAAAGACCCGCCCTTGCTTTCAATAAGCCAAAAGGATGTCCAGCTGCAAATGTGCGCATAGGTAAAAGGAATGTCCGAATGTCCGAAGGTCTTAAAATTCCAAATGTGTCCTCCTGCAAAAAAGATCGGGGACCCCTGATAGAGATACTTCCATCCTGCTTCTATAAGTCAATTAGAATGTTGGGTACATACATAACAGCAGAATAATTTTGTCTCTGGCTACATGGAAGGATCTCAGAAATCTAACTTCTTCAGCAAAACAATTTTACTTAGAAGAAATCCACTGTGATCAGTGGGATTCACTGCTATTAAGAGTGTAGGGCTGAAGCTTAATTTAAAAATAACAATAAAATCTTGGTATCTTCCCCCAAAACATCCTGAACTAATTATAAACCAGGCATTAAATGTTTCAGCTTTTATGAGAAGAGGTGACCCAAGATCAGGGCTGTAGACAACCTTAATAATTGGTGATGTGGAGGGAGCTTAACTAATCCTTTAAAGATAAATGAAAACTGGGAGTCTCAGCAGACGGCAGCTCCTGGCTGATCTCTAAATTCTGGTTGTATCCAGATAGTTACCCAAAGGAGTCTTTACCACCACCCTTTTTTTTCTTTTTGGCTAACAGAGGCAAGCAGTAAGGGTGTCCCTTCTCCCAAGTCAAGGGACATAGTCCTTCTCCCACTGCCAGGTAATAAAAAAATAACAATAAATTTTTTAAAAAAGTCTTTTCGTGGTAGGGCAGCTGAGTATGAACCGAGTGAGGTAGAACCTTCATTCTGCCCATAGACAGATCCTCCTCTGTTTTGTTTTCAACTGAGCTCAAAATGCAATGATTTTTTTTTAAAAAAAATGTTCCTTCAAATAGAATCACACTTACTTTTTAAGCAGTTGGTCACTTATATAGATTTTTGTATGTTTGTGGCCTGGACTGCAAAGAACTCCTTCTAGCAATATTTCTTTAAAGCATTGCATCTAAGTATAGGATCTAAAATAACCTGGAATTCCTGTTAGTGAATCTAGAATAAGATTTATGTCTGAAAGAATTATGAACTTTAGCTAGTTCAAGTGTTTTCTGAGGCTATTAAAGTCTTTGAGAAGCCTGGGGAGAGAGCCCACTTTCTTCTCACTCTACCCTACATACATGGTTCTTTTCTCCATTGTTTTTTGATTATTGAAGTCAATTGCCCAGGAAATAGAAATATGCAGCAAAACCAAAAATATATTATTGATTAGTTTTATAACTTCTTTAAATGAAAAGTATTGATCCATCTAGTCATTTAAAATACTGAATCCAATTTGAAAACCCTCCTTCCTCTCTGCAGGTTGGGGCAATTCTCCCTCCCCAACACCCTAACTCTCTTCAAATCCTTAAAGAAAGTTGTTGTAGTCATATTAAAAATAAAACTAGCCATTCTCAGATAAATTGTTGCCTGAAAGATACTTACGCTTCCTGCCCACAAATCCTCCCTTTTCCTGGAAAGTTTGAAGTATACCATTATTTCTTCCCCACTTTTGAAGCTCAGGTGGCGGCAGTCAGGCCCAGTGTAGTCTTTAATGGCTAATACTCTGCTCATAGATGCTGGGTATACATTTAAAACAGAGGCAACATTTTAAAGAGTTTACTCATGTTATTTAAGTTTATCAAACACAGAACCAAGCATTTATCCATACAGTCAGTATGGTAACTCTTTAAATCAAATGTGTCTTTTCTCAGGATTGTGAAAAGCACTTGTGTGATCTGGGGAAAATATGCAGCCACTTTTTGCATGTGCTCTGAAACACAAACGCTGAAATGGTACATAGAACCTGAAATGGTACATAGCCCTAGGATAAAAGTTTTAATCTAGACAAATATACTGTTAGCTATCAGCATCTGCAATGCTACTTCAGATCTAAAATTTCTATTATCTTTGATTCTCCCATAATTGTTACACTTCCATTAATATTAGATAACATACAAAAGATATCACAGGAGCCATTTAGTGAATCCATGGCAAATAATTACTTAAGCATTAACTTATATTACATACTTCCTTTTTCCTTATTGTAATGCTTATGAATGAAATCAGAATTTTGACCTATATGTGCAAGGGATCATTTATTTAAAGATTATGTAACGTGACAGATGCTCAATGGTTTAACATTTAATCTTAAATTATCCACACTCATCCTGTTACCAGAAGCAAAAAAATCATAGTACATTAGTAAATCTAACTATTCTTAGATATCTATTTGTCCATTAGGATGGTAGATATTATCTGACAATATACTTCACCCTCCCAAAATGATTTTATCACTTGCTATAGAAACCGACCCCTTCATGGATCACTGCCTTCTTGTGGCGAAGGGGCTTGCGTAACTCAATGAAGTCAGGTCAAGAAGAACAGGTCATGATGGAGAGTTCTGACAAAACGTGGTCCACTGGAGGAGGGAATGGCAAACCACTCCAGTATTCTTGCCAAGAAAACCCATGGACAGTATCAAAAGGCTAAAAGATATGACGCCGGAAGATGAGCCCCTCAGGTCGGAAGGTGTCCAAAATGCTACTGGGGAAGAGCGGAGGGCAATTCCGAGTAGCTCCAGAAAGAGTGAAGCGGCTGGGCCAAAGCCGAAAGGACGCTCAGCTGTGGATGTGTCTGGAAGTGGAAGGAAAGTCCGATGCTGTAAAGAACAATATTGCATAGGAACCTGGAATGTAAGATCTATGAATCAAGGTAAGCTGGATGTGGTCAAACATGAGATGACAAGATTGAACATCGACATCTTGGGAATCAGTGAACTGAAATGGACAGGAATGGGCAAATTTAATTCAGGAGACCATTATATATACTACTGTGGGCAAGAATCCCTTAGAAGAAATGGAGTAGCTCTCATAGTCAGTAAAAGAGTGGGAAAGGCAGTACTGGGGTACAACCTGAAAAACGACAGAATGCTTTCAGTTCGAATCCAAGGCAAACCATTCAACATCACAGTGATCCAAGTCTATGCCCCAACCACTGATGCCGAAGAAGTTGAAGTTGACCGGTTCTATGAAGACCTACAACACCTTCTAGAACTAACACCAAAAAAAGATGTCCTTTTCATCATAGGGGACTGGAATGCTAAAGTAGGAAGTCAAAAAATAACCTGACTAACAGGCAAGTTCAGCCTTGGAGTACAAAATGAAGCAGGGCAAAGGCTAATAGAGTTTTGTCAAGAGAACAGGCTGGTCATAGCAAACACTCTTTTCCAACAACACAAGAGACGACTCTACACATGGACATCACCAGATGGTCAATACCGAAATCAGATTGATTATAAACTTTGCAGCCAAAGATGGAGAAGCTCTATACAATCAGCAAAAACAAGACCTGGAGCTGACTGTGGCTCAGATCATGAGCTTCTTATCGCAAAATTTAGGCTTAAATTGAAGAACGTAGGGAAAACCACTAGACCACTCAGGTATGACCTAAATCATATCCCTTATGAATATACAGTGGAGGTGAGGAATAGATTTAAAGGATTAGATCTGGTAGACAGAGTGCCTGAAGAACTATGGATGGAGGTTCGTAACATTGTACAGGAGGCAGCAACTAAAACCATCCCAAAGAAAAAGAAATGCAAGAAAGCAAAGTGGCTGACTGATGAGGCTTTACAAATAGCTAAGGAAAGAAGGGAAGCAAAAGGCAAGGGAGAAAGGGAAAGATATAACCAACTGAATGCAGATTTCCAGAGAATAGCAAGGAGAGATAAGGCGGCCTTCTTAAATGAACAGTGCAAAGAAATTGAGGAAAACAATAGAATGGGGAAGACTAGAGATCTCTTCAAGAAAATCGGAGATATCAAGGGAACGTTTTGTGCAAAGATGGGCATGATAAAGGACAAAAAAAGGCAGGGACCTAACAGAAGCAGAAGAGATTAAGAAGAGGTGGCAAGAATACACAGAAGAACTATACAAGAAAGATCTTAATATCCCTGATAAATACGATGGTGTGGTCACTGACCTTGAGCCGGACATCCTAGAGAGTGAAGTCAAGTGGGCCTTAGGAAGCATTACTAACAACAAAGCTAGCGGAGAAGACAGTATCCCAGCTGAGCTATTTAAAATCCTAAAAGATGATGCTGTTAAAGTGCTGCACTCAATATGCCAACAAATTTGGAAAACACAACAGTGGCCACAGGATTGGAAAAGGTCAGTTTACGTTCCAATTCCAAAGAAAGGCAATGCCAAAGAATGTTCAAACTACCGTACAATTGCGCTCATTTCACATGCTAGCAAGGTTATGCTCAAAATCCTACAAGCTAGGCTTCAGCAGTATGTGAACTGAGAACTACCAGAAGTGCAAGCTGGGTTTCGAAGAGGCAGAGGAACTAGAGGTCAGTTTGCCAACATTCGCTGGATCATGGAAAAAGCAAGAGAGTTCCAGAAAAACATCTACTTCTGCTTCATTGACTACGCTAAAGCCTTTGATTGTGTGGATCACAACAAACTGTGGCAAATTCTTAAAGAGATGGGAGTACCAGACCACCTTACCTGTCTCCTGAGAAACCTGTATGCGGGTCAAGAAGCAATAGTTAGAACCGGACATGGAACAACCGACTGGTTCAAAATTGGGAAAGGAGTACGACAAGGCTGTATATTATCACCGTGCTTATTTAACTTATATGCAGAATACATCATGAGAAATGCCGGGCTGGATGAATCACAAGCCGGAGTTAAGATTGCCGGGAGAAATATCAACAACCTCAGATATGCAGACGATACCACCCTAATGGCAGAAAGTGAAGAGGAACTAAAGAGCCTCTTGATGAGGGTGAAAGAGGAGAGTGCAAAAGCTGGCTTGAAACTCAACATTAAAAAAACTCAGATCATGGCATCTGGTCCCATCTCTTCCTGGCAAATAGAAGGAGAAGAAATGGAAGCAGTGACAGATTTTATTTTCTTGGGCTCCAAGATCACCGCAGACGGTGACTGCAGCCATGAAATTAAAAGACGCTTGCTCCTTGGGAGGAAAGCTATGGCAAACCTAGACAGCATATTAAAAAGCAGAGACATCACCTTGCCGACAAAGGACCGTATGGTTAAAACTATGGTTTTCCCAGTAGTAATGTATGGTTGTGAGAGTTGGACCATAAGGAAGGCTGAGCGCCGAAGAATTGATGCTTTTGAACTGTGGTGCTGGAGAAGACTCTTGAGAGTCCCTTGGACTGCAAGGAGGTCAAATCAGTCAATCCTAAAGGAAATCAACCCTGACTGCTCATTGGAAGGACAGATACTGAAGCTGAAGCTCAAATACTTTGGCCACCTAATGCGAAGAGAGGACTCACTGGAAAAGACCCTGATGCTGGGAAAGACTGAAGGCAAAAGGAGAAGGGGACGGCAGAGGATGAGATGGTTAGGTAGCATCACCGATGTAATGAACATGAATTTGAGTAAACTCCGGGTGACAGTAGAGGACAGGAAGGCCTGGCGTGCTATGGTCCATGAGGTCACAAAGAGTCGGACACGACTAAACGACTGAACAACAACAACAACAATAGAAACCGAGCAATTTTGTGCACTTTCTACTTCCAAGTAAGTACAGTTGATTTAATAGGGCTTACTTCTTGCAAACTAAGTAACTTGCATAAAAATGTTGGATGAAATATTAGTGATGTATTTAATTAATCTGATTAAAATACTAAAAAAGAAAGCTAGCCAAAAAGATCCTCCTTATGCTGTATAAATTTACCAATAATTAATATTCATAAAAATATAATTAAATATTGCATTATTAACTTCCTGTTAGTAAATACAGTGATACAATTAATGCTGTTGTGATCCGAGGTTCTATTTCTAAGCTTTGTTAACAGTTTTTCTACTGAAGTTTACCAATTCAAATCTGTTACAATATTTTTTCAGGCCATGGAACTTGTTAGTTAAAAAAAATTTACAGAGCCCCGTATCATGAGGCAAAGCAATGGTGATAGAAAATTGGCTCTGCTTGAGTGATTTTTTTGTCCTTAGTCTCTCGTGGAACCCCATCAAGTTCTTGCAGAACCCTTAGGGTGTCACAGAAGTTTGAAAAAACAGTTACACTATTTATAGTTTCAGCAAATGACTTCTCTTTTTTAAAAAATCCTCATGTTAAAAAATGATTGATTGATCTTTCATAAAGTAGACATATTGATAGTAAATATCTTTAGTATTTAAAATTAGAGCTTAAACGTTTCAAATTAACTTCCTAAATTTTTTCAAACAAATGTATTGGTACAGTTTTGTAGTTATTCGTACACTGTTGAACAGGATTACTTAAAGCAAAGACATTTGTACTTACTTTCGCATTCTGGATCACCACACTTTTTCTGTGCTGACAGCATCTTTGTACTCTTGATGTTTGTTAACAACGAAAGAATTAATGGTATAAGGCTGATGTCTAAAATCTTCAACATTCTTAAAAAAATTGTTATTCCTGCCTGAAATAATTTTTAAAAATGAGAGTCTTGTTAGTAGAATAGCCTATTTTTTTCAATTCCTTTATTTAGTTAATAGGCTTTTAAAGATAAATCTTTGTCAATCCATTTTCTTCTGTTCTTTAGACTCTGCTCCCACAATTGCCCTTTCAACAGTGTGTTGAGTCAGCTGCCCTGTTTTAATGATTAACAACATTCAATACACAGATTAAGGTTTTAAAATAAAAAAGTGATTCCAAAAAGTGATTTAAACTAGAGAATCCTGCATAGGATTGTAGTTTCAATCTAGTACAGGAGTCAGTTTACTGACTTGTTTCTTTTGGTTTGTTTGTTAATTATACAACATCCAAAGGCACAAGCATGCATGTGCATACGTGTGCAAACAAACCAACCCCCACCCATGTATATATATATATATATATTCAACTGATAGATGGCAGCCATAATTCCCCTGATTGGAATAAACTATGAAGTCAGATCATATACAGTATTTAAAAATACTTTGGCTTCAACTTGATGTGAACAAGATTGCAATATGCTGGGCATTCTAAAACCAGAGTTGTTTGATTTTTCCAATGTTTGCCTATACCCAGTCTAGCAGCAGTCAACCAAATACTGCCAAGTCTTTAGACAGAGTGTCTGTATTGATCCCCAGGAATTTTTATTTTATTTTATTTAAATTTCTAGGCCACTCAATTCCAGAATGGTTGTGGGTGGCTTCATGAGATTAAAAAGCACAAAAAACTCCACATTATGGAAGAAAAAAACAGTCACCCAAGGGAACAGATTAAAAAAACGTTCTTCCTCATCATTCCTAACCTAACAGTGAAAGCTATGGACACCAATTAAATCTTTAATGTATGATTTTACCAATCTCTGAAAAAAACTTAGATCAAAACAAGACAACATAGTGGCATGAACACTACAAATGAAAATATGTATCCCTTTCTCTGCAACTGTTCCAGCAGAGAAAAGAAGCTTTGTTTCTACATGCATGCTAATTTACAGAGTACAATTGATTAAACAATTTAAGAATATTGTCTGTACTTTGGGCTGAAGATGATGCCACTGGTTTCCATTTCCATACTTTATTCCAGTCTTGGTTGTCTCCTGTTGCAAATCTTTTTTCCCAGGATATGTTAAGACTAGTTTAGATGTTTGTTCCATAACAATATTGTAAAATTTTGAAAGAAGGCTTTTAGATGCATCTGGAATATTCAGTACCAGATTCAAAATTCAAATAGGATTCAGAACCTATTTGCTTGGCTTTTATTTTTTGATTAAAGAAAAAGAATCTGCACTGCAAATAATACAGCAAGGAACAATCTAAGGAAGTTAATCTGTCAGTTACAAAGGTTACCTGAGTAACAAAATCCTGACCTGTTTCTTCATCCTTCCTTCTCATCTGCTTCCTGTCTGTTATTCTCTCAACTACCTTTCTGCAAGGTTCCATTCTTCTCCTATTTAAATCTGCCCTCTCATTGGTCAACACAGAAGTTCGAAGTGGGATTGCTGTCCTACAGGAGGGCATTATACTAACCGATCCCCAAATAATGAAAGAAACAAAAAGCTCTGAACTTTATATTG
Source organism: Charina bottae (assembly GCA_023362775.1). Classification (NCBI taxonomy): domain Eukaryota; kingdom Metazoa; phylum Chordata; class Lepidosauria; order Squamata; family Charinaidae; genus Charina; species Charina bottae. Next base: position 126,137,776 of record JALMGJ010000001.1, read on the forward strand.
AAGTTTCAGGTTCAAACAAATCTTGCCAGACTAACCTTGATCTCCTTCTTTGATAAAGTTAATAGCTTCATAAATCAGGGTAATTTTGTAGACATCAAGTATTTGGGCCTCAGCAGAGTCTTTAACTAAGTCTCGCAGGATACTCTTCTTAAAATGGTAAAATGTAGACTATATGATACTTTTAGATGGACTTCCAGTTGGCGGAATGACTGCACCCAAAATGTGCTAGTTAATGACTCCATTTCAGCTCGGAGGGAAGTTCTGAGTGAAGTGCTTCAGGGCTCTTCTGGTCCCTCTGCTGTTGAACATTTTTATCAATGACTTAGATGACAATATTCATTCAGACAATACTTACAGAATTTGGAGGTGACACAAAGCTCAGAGGAAAGATCCAAAAAGATGTAGAGAGAGATAATATTTTAAAAGACTTGGATTTGAGCAGTGGGCTGAAATTAATATGGCATTTAAGTGAGAAATGTAAAGTTCTTTATCTATCTGGGTAGAAAAAATGTAAGGCACAAGTATAGGATGGGGGGATCTTGCTTGGCAGCACAGTAGTACATGTGAAAAGGATCACAAGTTAATTATGTCAGCCACACTAGGTAGACCAGATGTCAGGCCCAGCCCAAGAACTTCAAGAATCAGTTCAGCCAAACTTCAGTTCTTTATTTGCTTACACCATACAGACAGAATCTTGCCAGACTAAAGCAACTCTACATAACCTAAGGGGAAATAACCTGGGAAAGTTCTAGAGCGGGGCTATTCGGAACCTCTTCAGTTTCCCCACATTTGCTTCCTGGACTGTGTCTCCTCATATCTTGTCCTCCTCCTTGGAATATGCTCCCTCCTTCCTGAGAACCAGCAGCATTACTGAAATCCACCACACCAGGCCTGGAAAACAACTCCATATGAAGGCTAAAACTTTTATTGAGATTGGCTAGGTAACAGTTCCTGCCTATCCATCATCTTCCTCACTCTACAAATATGAGCCAGCAATGTGATACAACTACTAAAAAGGTAGATAATATCTTGGGATACATTAACAGGAGCATATAGGCCAGATCATGGAAGTAACTGTTTCACTCTGCTGTGGTCTGACCTGTCCAGTTCTGGACATAAGTTTAAAAAGCACTGCAACAAATTAGAGCAAATTCAGGAGAGACTTAAAGGATCTGGGTGTTTAGCTACAGAAGGGACTGAGGTGGGATATCATAGCACACAGAATGGATTTAAATTTTATTTATTTATTTATTTATTGAACTTCTCGACCGTCCAACTCATACACAATGAGTCTGGGCAGTTTACAACAATAAAAACAACATATCATTAAAATACAATGTACATATGAATATAAATATATACTGTATAAATATAATATACATAAAAAATACAAATGTGAAGTATAAATACAAGATGGCAAATTGAGATCTTACTGTTGGCACAATCATAGTGCCAACCACCTCCATGAATGGCTATCGCCCCTCCCACCCCAAGCCAGGTGGCATAGCCAGGTTTTAACTCCCTTCCTGAAGGCCAGGAGGGTGGGGGCCTGTCTTACCTCCGGGGGTAGTTTATTCCAAAGAGCGGGCACAATGGCAGAGAATGCCCTCCTCCTGGACCCTGCCAATTGGCAATCCCTCATGGACAGGGTCCGTAGCATGCCCTCTCTGCCTGACTGGGTGGGACAGGTCGATGTCACGGGGGTGAGGCGGTCCCTCAGATAACCTGGACCCATGCCACGTAGGGCTTTAAAGGTGATAACCAACACCTTGAATTGGACCCAGAAGCAAACTGGCACCCAATGCAGCTCGCGGAGCAATGGTGTTATGTGTGCCCTCCTTGGGACTCCTAAGACTGCTCGCGCGGCCACATTCTGCACCAGTTGTAGCTTCCGGATACTCTTCAAGGGTAGCCCCATGTACAGCGCATTACAGTAGTCTATACGGAAGATGACTAGGGCATGAGTGACTGACTGGAGGGACTCTCAATCCAGGAAAGGGCATAGCTGGTGCACAACACGAAGCTGCGCAAAGGCTCCCCTGGCCACAGCTGCCACCTGCTCTTTAAGGAGCAGAGAGAGTGCCGAACCCTGCGGCACCCCACAAAGGAGGGGCCGTGGGCCAGATCTCTCACTCCCTATCAACACCGATTGGGACCGGCCCTGGAGGAAGGAGGTGAACCAGCGCAGAACCATGCCACCCACCCCCAACTCCCTGAGCCGACCCAAAAGGATACCATGGTCGATGGTATCGAAAGCCACTGAGAGGTCAAGAAGAGCCAGGATGGATACACTGCCACCATCCCGCCCCCGCCAGAGATCATCCATAAGTGCGACCATGGCTGTTTCCGTCCCATATCTGGGCCTGAAACCTGACTGAAAAGGGTCTAGATAATCAGTTTCATTCAGGACCCTCTGGAGCTGCAGCGCCATGTCAGAGTTCAGTCTGACTCTGACTCTGAACAAGGGGAAAACAAAACTTACGCTGAGCACGGTCAGGAAAACGAAACTTATCTGGAGCACGATCAGGAAAACGAAACTTATCTGGAGCACGATCAGGAAAACAAAACTTATGCTGAGCAGGAAACCAAAACTGGGCACGATGTGGCAGAGCGGGAGAATCCTGAGCAAATGATTGGTCCGGAATCGGGAGCAGGTTCAAAGCCACCAATCAGCGCAAGGGAGAGGCGAGCTGAAAAGCACGCCAAGCAAAAGGAAACTCGATTGGTTCCCGAGGAGAAACGGCGTGGAGAGAACAGGGTAAAAGGACGCCAGCACAAGGACCCAGTCGCCGGAGACAAACGTTCCACTGCGCTAACAGCTTCTTTTGGAGAAGTCAAGCTGGAACCGTCTTCAGAAGCCTGCCCTGCAGCCGTTGCGGAACCAGAAGCAGCACCTTTCACCATTTTGGAATTGAGTCCAGCTTCATTAGAGTCTCGCCCTGCCTCCTTGCCACGGGAGACTGAATCTTGCCTAGCCGTCTTGTCACATGCTGCAGCTCAGCATCGCCATGCCGAGTCAGTCCAGTCTTGTCCTGTTGCCCCAGCAGAGCCTTGCCTTGTTGCTCCCATTCAGTCTGGTTCCAGCCTCACCAAATTATCAGGTCCTCCTCCCCTGCCTGGTTGGGTTTGAATTTGATCTTCGAATTGCCATTAAGGACTTTATTTCTATGTAAATAGTTTGATTGTAAATAGGACTATTTTCTATAAATCTTCCTGGCTGTCTCCTACTCTGAACAGAACACGCCACCACTTTCTCAACCACCTTCCCTAAAAAGGGGAGGTGAGAGACTGGATGAAAATTGTCCAGGATGGTGGGGTCGTGATGGTTTCTTGAGGGGGCGCATCAACACCTCTTTGAAGGCTGCCGGAAACACTCCCTCCCCTAAGGATGAATTCACCATCGTCTGGACCCACCCACACGTCACCTCCCGAGCTGCCTTCACTAGCCAGAAGGGACAGGGATATAGCTGGCAAGTGGTGACGTTTACAAAACTGGGAACCCTGTCCACTTCCTCGGGCCCAACAGGATCAAACCGTTCCCAGATAATCGGGTAAGTACGTTCCCCAGACCCTGCTACATGCTTGGCATCCAACTTGGAGCGAATCTGAGCTATTTTATCCTTCAGATGCCCAGAAAACCCCTCAGCACAGCCCTGTATGTGGGTTTCTAAATTCACCTTCCCCAAAAGAGATTGGGTTATCTTAAAATAGGGCCGTCGAGCGGCATTCTGAGGATGCAATAAGAGCAGAGAAATATTGCTGTTTTGCTGCTCTTACCGCCACAAGGTAGGCCTTAACCGCGGCTCTAGCTTGTGTTCGGTCCTTGTTTTCCTCCAGCAGCGCTCTAGACGTCTTAATCTTCTTCAGAACCCTCAGCTCCTCCGTAAACCACGGGGAGTGTTGGGTTCGTTGGGTCAAGAGAGGTCGCACAGGCGCAATCCTGTTCATGGCCCTGGCCGCCTCCCTGTTCCAGGCTGCAGCCAGGGTCTCTGCTGGACCTTGCAGCAGATCCTTGGGTATAACCCCCAGCTCCCTCTGAAACCCTGCTGGGTCCATCAGTCGCCGGAGGCGGACCAGTCGAATGGGTCCTGCCTCCCTGCGGAGGGAGGCGGCATAGGAGAATCTCAAGGTCACCAGGGCGCGGTCTGACCATGACAATGGGGACAGATGTAACTCTCCCCTCAGATCACATTGCCACTTCTCTGACAAGAAAACCAAGTCCGGTGTGAGGCCACTGTCTCGAGTCGTGTCCTGAATAATCTGGGACAGGCCCATGGCCGCCATGGTGGGCATGAACTCCAGAGCCACCTCTGAGGCACGCCCCAGGGACGGCAGGTTGAAGTCCCCCAGAACCATAAGCCTGGGGAACTCCACCGCCAACCCCAAGACGGCCTCCAGCAGCTCAGGCAGGGAGGTTGCTACACAGCAGGGAGGCTGGTACAGTAGCAACAATCCCAACTGCTCAGGAACTCAACTTGAAAAACAGGGTCTCGCAGCCGTCCACTTGTGGAGCAGCACCCCTGAAGGCCACCAGAGACTCCTGGATAACAGCCACCCCTCCTCCCTTGCCCTGGGATCTCCCGGCCAGGGACATTTCTGAAATGGGCACCCCCCCATTCAGGGCCCAGCCAGGTCTCGATGATGCACACCAGGTCTGCCCCCTCCTCAATGATCAGATCCCGTATAAGGGGGGACCTTGTTGTTGACCAACCTGGCGTTCAGCAGCAGCAGCCAAAAGCCAGGGCCTCGATGGGTCTGCTGTCCAGGGCCTGGCTCTGAGCAGAGGGCCAGAACACACCACCGGTACCAAACACCGGGGGGTCTTCCCTGATGATGGCCTGCCCTCCGACTCCCACCATAACACCCCCGACCCGTCACCACCTGAATCACATAACCTACCCTAAATCCCCCGGAGCTCCCATTTCCCAATCCCAACACTCCAGGAGCCCTGGTTAGGGGTCCCTCCATCCAAGCATACATTCCCAAGCATACACCAAACAACCATGGGGTGGTGGCGAGGAAGATTTCTGACCAAGTTAGAAAAAACTTCGTAACAGTAACAGCAGTATGCCAGATTCAATTACCCAGAGGTGTGGTGGGCTTTCCTGCACTGAATACGTTCAGGTAGAGGCTAGATGGCCATCTATCAGAGATGCTTTGATTTGGATTCTGCAGTGAAGAGGGGGTTGGACTCAGTGGCCCCTTCCAATTATATTCTGTGAAAAATGAGGGAGCAGGGGGCTTGGTTTGAGTATACTACCATCTCAAAACATTCTAAGCAATGATGGCCAGTTTTTTAACATCTAATCCAAGGAGAATGGCATCTAATGCTGTATCAACCTCCTTTCCCAGATTTGTACATACTGTTTTGGCAAACTGTCATCCAAATCTTTCTTTTTTAGAGTGGAAAGCTGGCAAATTTGTTCCGTAATAGAAAGCTCTATTTGCTCCACAAGATATACACTAGTCAGCTTTCCCAACCTGCCATCTAGTATGGAGATGATTTTTGAAGGACTTTAAAGTTTGGACACTATTTGGAATTCCACCAAAATTCCCAACTGCTGCTACATTAATAGAGGAATGAGGAATAAGACGTTTGGAGAGAGGACATACATTTGCAGGATCCTATGGCTTCTTTCTCTCCCAGCTCCCACCAAAAACCTCCTGCCACACCTAAAGCTGACATAATCGGCTCCTTCCCAATGGAATAGTTAAAATGTAAAAAAAAAAAGGTGTTTCTTGCTCTTTTAATGGATAAGGCTAGGATTTCAGTAGTTCAAACTCTTACCAGAATTTCCATACTGAGAGATGACTGATAAAGAACTTTTTATTAAATGGGAGACACAGAATACAAGCAATGTATATAAAGCTATCTTTATTTGGACTATTACAGAACAAGCTAACGAATACACTAATTTTATAAAAAGCTTAAAAACAGAACATTACCATTCCACACCAACTATACTGCCATCTATCCGCTTTATTACAAAAAGTCCAAGTTTGAGTCCAGCTGTCCCACTCAACAGGCATTTTTAAACACAACATGTTAGTCCCAAATTAACTATGCAATCCATTTATACTGTTATTTGAAAGTTGTGGGTGGCCAATAATAATCTATCTTAACAAGGTACACATGGCATTCTTCTACTATACAGCAAAACACAGAAATTAATGGAAATGCAAGGTTTTTTTTAAAAAAAACTACGCTAAGTATTGTTATCCTAGAGAAAGGCGAAGTTTATGTAACTACAGGAATCACAAAACAAAATTTTATGTGTTCAAAATAATTAGAATTAGCCTGATGTACTTATTTTGCTTTCATACATGGGTAGTTAACTTAAGAAACATTAGTAAAAGCTTGAATCAAATTTAAGTGAAAGCAGACACGTGCTTCTTCATGGGATTTGGGAATTCTTCCTTACAATTAAACAGGAAAGGTTAATGGGCAGAATATTAACACTCTGCATGGAGTATGCCAATAAAAGGAGAAAGTTTTCTATGCAAGATGAAGCAGCAACAGGCTCTCACAAACCTCTGTAAAAGACATTTATTTCTACAAAAAGAGACTTATGATACAATTGAATCACACAAATTTAACTATGTATCTTTTAAAATATACAGAAACTCTGAAGTAGAGGATATTTAAAAAGATGAAGGGGTTTCATTTTTTTATTTTACACATCTGCATCTTGACATAATTTGATAAGTAACCTTTTACAAAATCATGTAAAAAGCACAATTGCCTGGTAAAGAGTCTTCAAAAGATTTTACACAGCATGCAATTAAAGTAGCCTTTTCTTCCTTACATGGACTCTTTTCACTCAAGTAATCTTCTGCTGCAAAATTTAGGCTAGGGAGCCTGGTCTCTTCTGTTAACGCCTTTTGTCTTTCCTGTCTGATTTACGGTCTCTTTCATTCCGTGAAGTCCTTTTGCCTGACCAACTACTTTCTGATATAGACCTTTTTCTGTCCGACCTTGAACTTTTATCCTTTGATCCTTTTGCATCTCTTCTGCTACCTTTTGAAGACTTGTGACTTCTGTCTACTCCTGAATTATCCCTTCGCTTCCGTTCCAAACTCCTTCTATGCTTTCTATCTCTATTGTGTCCTCGTCCCCTGCTTCGACTTCTGCTCTCACTGCTACTAGAACTACTACTACTCTCCCGGCTGCTGGTTCCACTGCTGCTGCTGCTGCTGGAACTGCTCCGACTACTGCTTGTACCACTGCTAGAACTGCTGCCACTGCTACTACTTGTAGAGCTAGTACTACTAGTGCTACTACTAGTACTCCGACTTCGACTCTTACTGGTTTTGTTTCTTGCTCTACCCCTGCTTCTGCTCCTAATTTTGTTTTTAATTTCTACAGTTACTGCCTGGACTTGATCTGCCTGTATATCAGGCAGCTTTTCAGACACTAGAGATTCTTCGTCTAATTGTGGCACTTGGTCCTGAGTGGATTCTAAAAGTGGCAAAGGTTGTGGCCAAATCACAGACTCTGCCTGAGGCTGGACCTCAGCCTCCAATACTGGAATGGACTCAGGCTCCTTCTCTTCTGCCTCCTCTGGTTCAGCTTCAGCTTCTGGCTTGCTGGGCTCCTCTTTTTCCAGGGCAACAATAAGCCCTTCCTGTTCTGGTTGAGCGTTACATTCCATTTCTGGCTCAACTTCTGTGCTAATTTCATTTTCTAATGGCTCTGTACAATCTGTCTCATTAATTTCCATCACATCCTGCTCACCATCTACTGGCTGAATACCTTCACCTTCTCCTTTCACTAGCTCAGTATCTTCACTTTGGTTATCTGTCTGCCTGTCATTCTCTTTAACTTCAGCTCCCTCTTCTACTTTAACCTCCATTTCCTCTTTTTCCTCTTCCTCTTCTATCTCCCCATCACTATGACTAGCACCTACCTCCTTTTCTTCCCTTACCTCTTCCATTTCTATATCATTGCTCTGATTACCTGTCTCCATCTCTTCCACCTGCTGTACCACCTTACCCTCTTCCTGCTCCTTGTTCTGGTCTTCCTTCTTTTCTTCTTTCTGTAACTCCTGGTGTTCTTTTTCCTTCACAGACTGTCGTCTGGGCCTGGCTTCCATTTTGTTAATTTGCTCAGCAAATTCAATGCGTCTATTTTCAAACAGTGCTGAAGAATAAGGGAATGTATAAGAAACAGAGAATTCACAGTTTGCATAAATTATTTTACAGAACAGTTTCAGAGAAATTATAATCCATGTAGGAAGTTGATGAACCTCCTTCTAATTCATTATAACATGACCAGCACATTTGGTATTTTGCCACATCTACTTGTCTACTCTATACAGAAGTACATATTTTAAGCTAAGATGCTATATACATTAAGGCCAAGTTTGCAAGACATAGCCAGTCAAATTATTTTCTGATCCATGAGGGATCAGTTCTAGATGTAAGTGGATGCAGCCAACAATCTACACATTCTTTCATTTGGATTTTTAACATAGTGAACGGACCAGGAACTCCAGGTTGTTCCATGAGAATCAAGCCAGAGCCTCAGAAACCACACCACAAGCTAAACAACCATATTTATAGCTGCTTATAATTTTTCCCACGTGGAAGGAATGATTATTTGCTTTGGTGTGACATGCACGATCTTACCAAAATCACTGCTTTTTACTGTGGAAATACAGAAATAAAAAGATAACATACCATTTAACTTTTTTTGGGAATCATCAAACATCTTCTGGGTAGCAGGGCACATTCTGCCAGGTGTGTAGAACAGATGAGGTTTTGTCTTTGTTCTTATATATTTAATTATTTTGGCATTATGTTCATTCCATTCTTCTTGCTGGAAAGAAATATGTTTCTTTAGTGACATCCAGAACACAAACACCACACAACAGCTACTAAATTTACACTCACCAACTGAGCAAGTTCAACTTTTTGTTCCAATAGCCGTAGTTCTGTTTGTTTAGCACGTCTTTCCTCAAAGAGTTCTCGTCTTTCATTTTCAACCTGCTTTCTCTCTTCTTCTGCCTGTACTTCAAGTTTCTGCTCAATTTCTTGTCTTCTTTTTTGCTAAGATAGAATGGCTTAAAGTTAATTCAGTAACAGCATTCTTACTTAAATAAGTTATCACAACACGCAAACTGAACCAATTCAATTGCTTTCGGTCAAATAAAACTACTCATCACCAATGTACATACTTTTAGTTGGGGTTCTGGATTAAGGAGATCAATACCAAAACAGAGATCATACCCAATGTTCTATAAGTTCAGGACGTAAGTAGATCACCACAAGCAAAAGTAAAAAATAGCTTCATAAAATATAACTTAAGATCAGATGTATTTCAGAGGTTTTTTCTGATATCATGCTGATGGAGGAATTTGTGAAATTTATTTTCCTGCTCTGTCTTTCCTTTGCCAGCCCTCAGAGTGAACTCATAAGAAACTATACAGAGGAATCCCCCTGAACAGGGTGAACCATGGCACAGGAGGCTGAGATCAAGTAATATTCTCAGTAATCAGATGGAGGTACGTTGTGTTAGTGGAAGCTTGTTCCTCTGGTGAAATGATGCTACTGGATACAACCTACAGGACGTGGTATCTGTCACTTCTAATGACCAGTAGGAGTTGGCTTTCTCACTTCTTGCTTCACAGAAATAAAACAGTTCATATCTGTTATAGCATGGCAAATATACAATTGGTTTCCCTACTGCTAAAATTAGATTTTGATGACCTCTACATTAAATATGAGAAAATGTGCCAAAAGCTTTCTGCTTTCTCTGATAATTAAAAATGTTCTTCTGAAAGTCTTAGCTTTTTCAAAGTAAAACATACACATGGCTGGAAGTGATATGGCCATGAGATGGTGTAATTTTTTCCCTATTATACAGAAGTATTATTTTTTTTACTCCACAATTTATTAAGTGTAAAATTAATACCCTCTCAGTAGCAACTGTCGATTCTTGTTTGAACTTCTGAAGAGTACCCATCAACAGGCCAAATATACGCCGATTCCTGACAGAATAGGGGAAGAAAATGTATGATTATACCACAAATGTTGGTGTTTTATTATGTGTATGTAACAGTTTTTCCAAAATTTCCAAGGTCACTTGCAGCTATTAATACTGATTGTAAACTACCAGGGCTCTGTGGTTGACTTGGTGGGTTATAAATGAGATTATTAGTAACTAACCAAATAAAATCACTTTTTAAAAATGAGCAACCATTAGACTGAGTTTATACAGTATCAAAGGATAACTGGAAAATATATATCCCAAAGTGTATGTTTAATAGATCTTCCTTAATTAAGAACTTCTGTTTCTCACCCAGAAACTGGATTGGATCCATGAGATGCTTTTGATCTACTACAGCTTTTCTGGGGCTGGTAAGAATATCTTCACTGATTCCCCATTGTCCCTGTAGTGTCCTATTTCCTCCCTAAAAGCTGCTTCTGACAGGTGAGTATCACACCCAAGCCCCTACTGCCCAAAACCATATGGAAAATATAGCTGTAAGCCATAAAAAGAAGTAATAAAATTGCCTGTTCCCCTTTCTGCCAGCAGGAATGTACTGGGCCGTTCTATTTGGTAGCAGTCTTGTTTGTAGAATAAAAAGTTCTGGATCCAACTCACTAAGTAAAATACTGCTTTAAATATCTCAGTTAAAGTATTTTTTCATGACATAAATTGAATAGACTGACAATCATTACATGACATTACTCTCTGGAAACCACAGCAGTTAAAATGTGGCATCTACACTTTTAACTTGTATAAAATACAAGGATCCCACAATGTGTATACTAAAAGATATCATTAGCTGCCAAATGTTACTTGATAAAATTTAAGATGCTGGTATCACCTTTAGAGCTGGAATGACTCAAGGCCTAACTATTTGAATGTCTGCTTCTTCCATGATGAACCTATCCATTAAGATCTGTAGAAAAGGCTCTTCTTAAGAAAAGTTAGCAGTAAAACATGATAGTGCAAACTCATGCCCAACACAGAAGCGTATTTATGTTCTACTAGCATTTTGTAAGATATTTGGTGTATTTCCCCATTCTTGGTTCAGATCAAGCTGAAATGAAACAAGTAGCAAAATATCCATTCCTAGTCAGGTAAATCTTTGATATTTAGAAGGTTGGCTGTGCCCAAATCTTATTTTGGCTTACATATGACCAGGTATTCTATGGCTATGCTTGATGGAAAGGCTGTTACAGGTGATGCAGTACACAGCAACCTCAGCTGAATTGCTTGGTATAACTCACAGCACAGAATGCTGTCAGCATTTCTTACCACCCTAAAGTGACAGATGGCTTTTGTTTCTTGCTGTTGGAATTAGGAAAATTTAAAACCACATGAAAGAGCATGCAATACCTTTGTTTCCCTTTTTCATCCATATTTTGATCTTGAATAAGGTCTCGGCGTGTTCGCTCTTTGGAGGTAGCAACAACAGAAGATTGCAACGCCGGCTGGAGGAATAGGTTACAGCTAGGTTAATGGGAACCTTTTTACATTTATCTATTCTCAAGCCCCCAATAACATTTCAGATATATTTTACTTTTTTAACATCATCATCCTCTGCGTCGCTTTCCTGGCGTGATTCTCTCCTTGTCCGACGTTCACCAGCCAATCTAAATTTAATACAAAGTGTCAGAAGCAACCATTATAACTGAAATAATCAAACTTGTATTCTATGCAGAATTCCAGATCTTGGCATTAGGGGATAGTTTCTTTTACTAAATATTTGCATTGTGCAAGGAATGTTTTTAAAATAAATGCAGTATTTGTATGCTCAATTTTGACATATCTAGTAATGAGGGATGCTGCACTAATATCGGAAAACTAAAAAAATAGTTTTTTCTGGAAATTATAACAGACTATGAACTTTAAAGCCTATCTTTTTTTCCTTGCCTGGACTCATACGGTGCAAATACTTGCATAAAACAATGTCTGGTTCACACCTAATGAAGCAAACCACAAACACACATTCTCTCGGTGGCTGTCGATACTGCTGACCATGGTATCCTGAGACAGTTCCATGGGTTGGGGATTGGGGGCACCATTTTATGGTGTTTCTCTTCCTTTCTCTGGGGCCAGTTCCAGTCAGTGTTGGTTGGTGGGGAGAGATTGTGCCCCAGGCCCCTCTTTGTGGGGTGGCTGGGTTCTATTCTCTCCTCCCCCTTTTCAACATCTACATGAAACTGCTGGGCGAGGTCATCCGCTGGTTTGGGGTTCAGTATCATCAATATGCTGATGATACCCAATTGTATCTTTCGACTCTGGGCCAGCCAAGTGAGGTTGTCAAGGTTCTGTCCCAGTGCCTGCAGGCTATGCGGGTTTGGATGGGGAGCAACCATCTCTGACTCAATCCTACCAAGACTGAGTAGCTGTGGGTGTTTGGACTGCCCAGACCTTGGAATATTTCAGCACTTCCCTGTTAAAGGGTGATGTGCAATTTGGGGGGGGGTGTCTTTCTGGACTCAGAGCTCCTGCTTGATGAGCAGGTACCAATTGTGGCCAGGAAGGCCTTTGCACAGCTTGATCTGATGCACCAGTTGCACCCTTTCCTAGACTGGGGGGCCTTTCAATCACTCATGCCCTGGTCACCTCATGGCTTGACTATTGCAGTGTGCTCTACATGGGGCTGCCCTTGAAGACCACCCAGAAGCTTCAACTGGTCCAGAATGCAGCAGTGAGGGCAGTGGTGGGAATGCCTTGGTACACCCAAGTAACACCTCTTGTCAGAGAGATAACTGGCGAAGGAGGGGGCTCCCTCCAGGGGGAGAAACGGATGCGTAGTACTGAATCACTTTGCTTTCCTCCCAAGAGGCTAAAGAAGGCCCCACCCTGATTTCTTGGACCCTTTCTCTGAGCATTACTAGTTCATTTTAGTTTAGCTGGATTCTGTCCAGTAAAAGGTAAAGGTTCCCCCTGCACATTTGTGCAGTCGTGTCCAACTCTAGGGGCCGGTGCTCATCTCCTTTTGTTAGCCTAAGAGCCAGCGTTGTCCGAAGATGCTTCCACGGTCATGTGGCTGCATGACGCGCGTGGAACGCTGTTACCTACCCACCGAAGTGGTACCTATTAATCTACTTGCATTTGCATGCTTTCGAATTGCTAGGTTGGCAAGAGTTAGAGCTAGTGCGGGAGCTCACTCCGCATGCAGGGCTAGGGATTCGAACTTGCGATCTTCCGATCAACAAGCCTGGTGTCTTACCCGCTGAGCCACCACGCCCCTTTCTGTCTAGTAGAGTAGGACAATAAAGCACAAGAGCTTCAACTCCAAGTCTCAGCGTGTTTTCCTTCACTCGAAGTCAGGACACCTCTGCTTCGTGAGCTGCACTGGTTGCCAGTTTACTTCCGGGTACAATTCAAGGTGGTGGTCCTTACCTACAAAGCCCTACACGGCATAGGGCCTGGTTACTTGAGGGACTAGTATCTGCCCAGCCAATACGATCTGGTAGGATTGCTCTGCTCCAGGTTCCTTCAATTAAACAATGCCATCAATTGGGACCCCAGAAGCACGCCTTCTCTGTAGCAGTGCCTGCCCTCTGGAATGAAGTTCCCCCAAGATTCAAACAGCCCCCCCCCATTGGTGTTTCAAAGGGCCCTGAAGACCCAGCTCTTCACCCAGGCCTTTGGCAGTTGTGTTTGAAGCCCCCTTTTCTTCTTTTAAGCCCCGTTCTTTTTTTTTTTGTTCCCAGCTGGGTTAGTCATGTTTGATCTTTTTTGTTTTATGTTTTGTTTTAATTTTTAGAAAATATTTTTAAATTGCCCAGAGTTACTAGGAGTCAGGCAGCATACAAATTTAATACATTTTTTACAAGTTAAGTATATGTGAACCTGCCAAATGAAGCTAAGCATTGTGTGCAAACTGGTCACTACGGCTTGTTCAACAAACTATATATAGCTTATGTATCTTGCAGAACAGAATTATCTAAAATGTAGCAAACAGATATACTGAATATGATAAGATATAAAAATAACAATCTGATTCTTCAGTCTAGGTGTAAGTATTCTCTGCTCACCTATTCGTCGCCCCTTCTAGATCCCTCTGTTTGGCTGGGGGTCCTCCTCCGCTATCCGAGAATCCACGCCTAACATAAAAGAGCAAATTAGCTTTCTCTAAACAAATGCATACATTCTGGAACATATAATGCTCTATAAAGATGTATGCAGTATTTAAAAATAGCCAAGTACCAATTTCTTCATGAAAGGTGGAACATAAATCCAGTAAGTACTATTAGTAAGACAATCCAAGAACCATTTTCCTATGTAAAATGAATAAAACTTTTATAGTTGGTAGACAGTAGTCACTACAAAGGTATATATTTAAAGCATTAGGGTTCTAAAGCTATCATACAAAATATTTAACAGCTTTCAAATGATATTTTAATGTGTAAACATCGTAATTTAAAATTATCAAACGTTAATTTACAATCAAGAAGTGCTGAACAGCACAATCATTTTCAATATTACAAACGTTGTTATGCAAGCAATATTAGAACATCCTTCCATGTGACTCTGTCCCAATTGTGGTACCATGGTAGTAACAGAATGTAGCAGTACGATAAACTTGCATTTCACTGATCATTCTTGATGTTTGCTTGCCTACTCTAGAATTATAATAGAAATCTACAAATCAGATCAAGTCAGGGCTGTGCTGGATTTTCTGCAAAGAGCCTTGCATGATTCCACAGTGTGCTAATCCAAGGTGCAGCTGATTGCAGCTTTCTTTCCTAACTTAAAATAAGATGCACTAAACAGTTCGTTCCACTCGCTGGTCTTCAGGCACTCACCTCAGTAATATGCTTCCGCGTCCCCTACCTCCACCAGGGCCTGTGATGGCCAACAATCTACCTTGAGCGGGCCTACAAAGGAGAGACACACAATGAAATCGTAATCGCCAGGAGGGTGAAGGAAGTACAGTAAGGGAACATCCGCCTCTCAAGAGCAACGCTAGGAGCCTCGTGTTTGCAGAGCGCTGCAACGTTTCCCAGCTCATGCCGACACCGTTAGCGGAAGCACCAGCACGCCGCCCTCTAAGCAGAATTCCCCCGTCCTCCCGGGTTGCCTCCACCCGCTCAGGACACCTCTTTTCGGCCTTCCGCTCACCTCCACCCGGGCGCCGGAAAAATCGGGGACGCTTAATAGCGGGCCTCTTCTGTGAAAGGAGGCGCTCGAGCTGCTTAGATCCGAAGTGGGTGCAAACAGCACGCCACCGACCTCCCGGATCGCTTGCCGAAGAAAAGGCGCAAACAAGGCCGCGCGGTAAGAAGTCAACCGCAAAGCAGAGCCTCTTCCAAGCCCCAAGCCCTCTTCCCCCGCTACGGCCTTACCGTACATCGTTGGGGTCCCGCCCTGTGAGCTTGCGGATATTCTCATCGACGTGCTTGAGGCTTTCCTTGGCCTTCTCCAGCTGCTCCTGTAGAGCCCGCACAGCTACCGCCATACCTGCCACCACAACTGCGGCCTACTCAGCCGGGACCCAAAGCACGGTTAGATTAAGGGGGCAGGAGACAGCCCAGCCTCACGTAACGTGGCTCTTTCAAGAAATCCACCAATGAATACTCGACATTTGGAGTGATACCTTTTTTACCCAAGAGCTATTCGTAACCTCTAGCGAATGGCCGCCCTATGAGTTTGAGTGGCACTGCATTGCTCCAATCAATGGGCACGTTCTTAACCAATGAAGAACTGACATTAAGTCCACAACGTTGCTTGCAACCACTGAATCGCTTTGCTTCTGTGAGCCTGCCAATAGCTATATGCCAGAGTAGAGTGACATCTTTAAAACCAATCAAATGATAAGTATCTCTCAGGACAACTAATCAGTGATTGACGGAAGGGTTACTTCTTCCTTTTCCGCTCTAGGACAAACCTTACTATTCTTCGCGCGCTTCTTTGGTTTTCGGTAAAGCATAAGGGAAAGTGAAATCTACGTTCGTGATTGTGAACTTCAAAACATATGCAGCGTTAAAATGAGGGTTTTTATTTCTGCATAGAACTTAGGACTAGACTAGGATGCAAAAAGATAAACGGAATTAAATAGGGCAAATTAGAATGTCAGTGACTTGATATTGACATATTTTTATTTTATTAATAGTTCGCAGTATTCTTGTGTTTTTATTTTTGTGTTATACCTTATTTTTTCTCTGTGAGCTGCCGTTTTGATTTTGGCAGTATAGAGATGGATAATAAATAAGCATAAATACCATTGACTCCTGGCGACTGCCTGGACAGGTTCCTATAGTTTTCTTGGCAAGATTTTGGAAGTGGTTTGCCCTTGCCTTCTTCCTAGAGCTGAGAGTGACTGGCCCAAGGTCATCCAGCTGACTTTGTGCCTAAGGAGGGACTAGAACTCAGAGTCTCCTGGTTTCTAGTATACCAAAGTGGCTTTCTTAAAATAAATACAACTATACATTTATTCAGTGCCTTACGTCCTGGGCTTATGTCCTGGACTGCACACCAGTCAGTAATGAGACTAAAAGGTTTGAATATTGGCTTTGGATCCAAAGCTGGAAACAATGAGATGGGAGATAGCCAGTGTTGTAGAAATGCTGGAAATGTATCCTGGAAGAAAGCAATAGCAAATAACGTATCAAGCAAATTGCAGAAATAGTGACTGGGAAACTTTACTACTATCACAGTCAAAGAAAGGCTTTCAGTGGACTTCTAGTGTTACCTGGAATTTTAGGCTTCCTTATTAGCTTTTTAATAAAGGTGATATTAGCATTTAAGCATGGCATCCATGCCTTCTTTTCAAGTTCAAGAAACCATGTTTTCCTTTTACCCATAACCCTTTCTTTTACGTGCAAAAACTAGCCTTTTCAGCAACTACATGGGGCTACCCTTGAAGAGTATCCGGAAGCTTCAGCTGGTCCAGAATGCGGCAGCGCGGGCAGTTATGGGTGCTATAAGATCAGCACATGTGATACCTCTGCTGCGCGAGCTGCATTGGGTACCGGTTTGCTTCCGGGTCCAATTCAAGGTGTTGGTTATCACCTTTAAAGCCCTACATGGCATGGGGCCAGGGTATTTGAGGGACCGTCTCATCCCGATAACATCAACCCACCCCACCTGTTCATGCAGAGAGGGCATGTATATAAGCTTCTCAAAAAAATAAAGGGAACACTGAAATAAGACATCCTAAATCTGAATGAATGAAATATTCGTATTAATTACTTGTTCATTACATAGTTGAATGTGCTGACAACAAAATCACACAAAAAGCAATGGAAATCAAATGTAAGCAACCCCTGGAGGTCTGGATGTGGAGTTACACTCAAAAATTAAAGTGGAAAAGAACACTACAGGCTGATCCAACGTTGATGTAATGTCCTTAAAACAAGTCAAAATGAGGCTCAGTAGTGTGTGTGGCCTCCACGTGCCTGTATGACCTCCCTACAACGCCTGGGCATGCTCCTGATGAGGTGGCGGATGGTCTCCTGAGGGATCTCCTCCCACACCTGGACTAAAGCATCCCCCAACTCCTGGACAGTCTGTGGTGCAACGTGGCGTTGGTGGATGGAGCGAGACATGATGTCCCAGATGTGCTCAATTGGATTCAGGTCTGGGGAACGGGCGGGCCAGTCCATAGCATCAATGCCTTCGTCTTGCAGGAACTGCTGGCACACTCCAGCCACATGAGGTCTAGCATTGTCTTGCATTAGGAGGAACCCAGGGCCAACCGCACCAGCATATGGTCTCACAAGGGGTCTGAGCATCTCATCTCGGTACCTAATGGCAGTCAGGCTACCTCTGGCGAGCACATGGAGGGCTGTGCGGCCCCCTAAAGAAATGCCACCCCACACCATTACTGACCCACTGCCAAACCGGTCATGCTGGAGGATGTTGCAGGCAGCAGAACGTTCTCCACGGCGTCTCCAGACCCTGTCACGTCTGTCACATGTGCTCAGTGTGAACCTGCTTTCATCTGTGAAGAGCACAGGGCGCCAGTGGCGAAGTTGCCAATCTTGTGTTCTCTGGCAAATGCCAAACGTCCTGCACGGTGTTGGGCTGTAAGCACAACCCCCACCTGTGGACATCGGGCCCTCATACTACCCTCATGGAGTCTGTTTCTGACCGTTTGAGCAGCCACACGCACATTTGTGGCCCACTGGAGGTCATTTTGCAGGGCTCTGGCAGTGCTCCTCCTGTCCCTCCTTGCACAAAGGCGGAGGTAGCGGTCCTGCTGCTGGGTTGTTGCCCTCCTACGGCCTCCTCCTCGTCTCCTGATGTACTGACCTGTCTCCTGGTAGTGCCTCCATGCTCTGGACACTACGCTGACAGACACAGCAAACCTTCTTGCCACAGCTGGCATTGATGTGCCATCCTGGATGAGCTGCACTACCTGAGCCACTTGTGTGGGTTGTAGACTCCGTCTCACGCTACCACTAGAGCAGAAGCACCGCCAGCATTCAAAAGTGACCAAACCATCAGCCAGAAAGCATAGGAACTGAGAAGTGCTGTGGTCACCACCTGCAGATCCACTCCTTTATTGGGGATGTCTTGCTAACTGCCTATACTTTCCGCCTGTTGTCTATTCCATGTGCACAACAGCATGTGAAATTGATTGTCAATCTATTAGATGATGGTGGCCTTTGGGGTTTCAGGCTTGAAGTAATCCAAACAACGTGTTGTAAAGCTAACAATATCTTTATTGATAGCATAAGGCAATAATGGATGTATAGTGCATTATTGCAAAAAGGAAAAATCAAAGCATAAGCAGAGTTCCATCACCAGAATGGAAAGAAAAACATCATGGTCTGTGCAAAGACCAGGCATAGTTACAGTTCAGATACAAAGTACATGTAGATAGCAGTCTACATAAAGCAAGCATAGGAAGAACATAAGTGAGAACATAAGTGAGAATGAATACCCATGGTTCATAGCTGAAATATACCCATGGCTCAGAATTCTGATTGGTTCATATGGGCACCTCTTTGAGCCTAGCATTTTGGTAGCAATTGTACTTACTATAAACCGTCACACGATGGCAGTGTGGCGCATTGGCTTTCCCTCGAGATACTTTTCCCCTGGGAAAAATACTGATAACGGTTTGTTTTGGCTAGAAGGGCACCTGTTGTTTACGGCTACGTGCTTGCAACAGAGGGACTTGTAAATTTCCACTTTCAGGCCAGGTTCATAGTGAAGGAAATGCCATGCGTTTGATTCTGCATAGAATACTTTAACCAAATAACTTTAACACAATCAGTGTTGCTACCTAAGTGGACAGTTTGATTTCACAGAAGTGTGATTGACTTGGACTTACATTGTGTTGTTTCAGTGTTCCCTTTATTTTTTTGAGCAGTGTATATAGAGAGATATATATAGATATAGATATAGAGATATAGATATAGATGTGTGTGTGTGTGTATACACACACACACACATACACACACACACCTCCTAAACAACTACCCCAAGGATAACTTTTATTTAATTATTTACTTCCTACTACTATTTTACACATTCCTGTCTACTATAATAAAGATCAAACTAAAAAGCATATATATTGTCTACCGTTATACTTGATAATACAACAATTTTAATAATTTTAATCATGTTAAACCGAAACCCAAATATTTTTATACCTTAGTAATCTTAATCCAAATCATTAAAGATAAATGAAATTAGTCAAACCCTAAAAGCAATCCAAATAGATATTCTTAAACCTTTATCCCACTTTAAAATAGACCAAAGCATTTACATGTCCCCACAATGCACAGAGCTTTTTTTCTTACAGAAATCAAACAGCCCAACTGCCCCCCTCAAAAACTCCGACTTCTCTTCAGAAAACCTCCCATACATAATAACCCCTTCTTTTCCATGGCATTCCATCAGAAGATCAATTTCACTTATGACTTGCAACTCGATCTCTCCCTTTAATTTCTTCAACTCAACTATCCAATCTTCCTCCAGCATTTCAACAGAGATCAAAGAAACATTTCTGTCACTGTTAAATTCTTCAATTCCATTCACAACATCCCCATCCAAGCGACACATTTTAAAGCTCATATTTTTCACAATGTCCTGAATGCCTTGCATAAAAACTTGGTAAGAATCAGAAAGAATTTGTTTGAAATCTCGGTGAAAGTCAGAGAAAGTCTGTTTAAGATCCTCCATGCCTCAAGCAGTAGATTATGCCAACCCCTAGGAGCTTAACCAGTGAAAGTCGAGGATATGAAGGAGTTACAGAATATGTTTACACAAGTGAAAGTGATAAGCAAACAGTTCCCCAGGGAAAGTAGTGATGGAGTTTTGAAGGTTAATAAAAGAACTCCAAGCAGCTAACAACAATCTTGCAAAGTAGAAGCGTGAACCAAAAAGGACTTGTACATTAAGCTTAATTATGTTCAGAAATAAATTCAGTCTTCACACAGTAGTTAGATGAAGAAAAAAATAGAGATAGCTTACATTTATTTAGTAGAACTGGATACAAGTAGATTCATAGTAGAAAACACTTAATCATCACCGGTTCTTTGCAGACAATCATCATGGAAATGGAAATGTCTGTGTGCAAGCGAGATGAAAGGATGAGAGCTGCATTCTGCAGCACCTCCTGCTTGCAGGTGTGCCCAAAGAGTAATGGAGATTGTTAACCTCCAAACTCAAGAAGGAGAAAGGAAGTGGACATCAGGTGACCCATGTGACATCCCACAAGCACAATAGAGATGCATTTACTAGAAGGACCCCCCTTATGCTTATGAGACAATGCTGAATTGATCCCTGATAATTCCAACAAGTAGAAGCAAAAAACTGAAAGTTCAAAACAGCCGATTCAACGTGTAGGAAAATGCTAGTATCTTTAAATTTAGTAGAAAAATAGTAACAGGGAGACAATTATTTACTCTCAATCCTTCTTAATATTTGAATGGAAAACAAGCCAAAACTTAAAAAGAATTTTTTTAAAAAAAATTAATCCCAAAAATAACGATAAGCACCAAGAGAACGTCTCCTTGCTGTAGAAAGCCTCTCTTAGGGTACATATACCTAAAAAAAATATAAATTGGGTGATTTAGAAATGGGGTGGCCGGTCTTAATGTCCCTTTAAGGCTACAGTGCGGCTTGGAAAATGGTGACGTCCCAGCCTCCTGGCTACTCTTACCAGTCAAGCGCAAATGCTGTTTGCGATCTTCTGGCTGCAAGCCGCTATCCAGAGGACAAATGGGGTGATTACAAGTGTTTTCCTTTCCCGGAAAAACACTCCTGGGCTTCAGGGAAAACCTGCCTGAGCCCCCAAAAAATGTGTTGTCAGTTCTGCCCGTTAAGTCCGCAGGCACAGCTGTTCAGTCCGCCATGTCCCCACCAGAAGCCATGTGTGTCATATTTACATAGCGCTTAGTGAAGGAGGATTGTGGAGATATTAGGAAAAAGATTAGTTTTCTTACAGATATTCAGTGGTTCTGGAAGATCATACATAAACTCTCAAAAAATTATTCAGATAGATATTTATCTTGTGTAGTAAGTTTAATTTGCATCTTTTAAAAAGTTTTAAATAAATATCCCAGCAATGATAGTATTTTTGTTGTTCAGTCGTGTCCGACTCTTCGTGACCTCATGGACCATAGCACGCCAGGCCTTTCTCTCCTCCACTGTCTCCCGGAGTTTACTCAAATTCATGTTCATTACATCGGTGATGCTATCTAACCATCTCATAACAATTTAATCAATGTGAATACTACATAGTACAGCAGAGCTTTCCAAACTTTTAATGTTGGTGACACACTTTTTAGACATGCATCATTTTGCGACACAGTCTTACAGCAGGGCATCATTTCCTGACACACTCTTACAGCAGGGCGCAAGGCAGGCACTAGGACCTGCGCGGAATCACAGCAGGTTTGGAGGCAGCAAGGCACAAGGCAGGCACTAGGACCTGCATGGAATCCTGGTAGGGCTCGGAGGCTGCAGCAGCAGCAGCAGCAGCAGTGGCAACACACCCAGACACTGCAGCCGACACACTAACGTGTCCCAACACAGTTTGGAAAGCTCTGTAGTAGAGGATTATTTTTAAAAAGTATTTCTATAGGACACAATATGTAATTAAATATACTTTTAAGTTGAAATCCAAAAATTTGGCTGGCTGTCAGGAATTCCTCCAGCATCCATGTGTATGCATGAGTGTAGATATCTGGGCATGAGTATGCTGGAACATCTCTGTGTTAATATGTATGTTACATATGTCTATAAATGTGGGCAGCTGTGCTGTCTCAGTTGCCACATACAGCTTAATGCAGTTTTTATGAACAAAAAAGTTCTCAATTTCTGCCAGAGATATATCTGGAATTTGATAGGCTTTAACTTCTAATCAGGTGTATAGAATTGTACTGTTAATTTATTAATCATGTATGTTAAATAGTGCAATCTTATATTTCTTCAAAAACTAACGGGCCTTATTCTCAGACCAGTGATTGCAGTATTGCAACATTAAGGCATATTTTTTCAAGGAATTATACTGATTCCTTTCCATTGCCACTCTTCTCAACAGTAAAATCACGCCTAGAGTCCCATATAGTTACTTACCATTGACCCACTGCACCATAATAAATATATTTCTTTACGTTTTTCCTTTTCTGCAAGAAAATTACTCATTATTCCGAAATGAACCCAGCGCGCGTTCAGAAAACGCTATAACGTATCCCTCGCCTATTATTTACTTAGAAGAGCGCACTACCCGCCGGGTGCAGTAACTAACCGAGGCCGGAACGTCCAGGAGCTCCGCCCCGACGCCGCTGCCTCCGGTTGCCTTGGTGCGCCGCCTCGGGTCTTAACAAGAGGTCCGGAGGTTGGTTTGCGTTGCACCGGGGAGGACCGGAGGGAGGGCGGGGGTTTTTGATCTCTTTTCTAGGTGGGGGCCGCTCGGCATGAACAAGTCGGAGATGGCGGACGAAGCTCTCTTCCTCTTGTTACACAACGAAATGGTGTCTGGGCTGTACCGCGCCGCCGATCAAGGCGATGGGGTGAGTGTGAGTTTCTAGGCAGGAGCCCGACGCTTCTCGCGTGTAGGGGAAAGAGGCGAGCCTTGGGAGTCCTTCGGTTTGAGAACAGCCTCTCCAACTCATTCTTCCGAGAGCCAAGTGGGCGCTTCCAGTTTCGAAACGGCTCTTCAGGCTGAGTAGGTGGTGGCGCCCCTTTGGGGATCGTGCAGTGGCCCTGCCCGGAGTGTTTCACAGGCTTCAGTGGCTGAACAGATTGCTTAGACCTCGTGCTGGGGGTGCGGGCCCGGAGGTCTTTTTGGACAAACCCGACCAGGGGGTGGGGGGTATTGCTGAATTCATACCTTTCTCTTCCTGTTGTTGGCTGTGGAGGCTCTGGGTAACACGGAATGGTAGTAGAAGGGAGGATTTGAAGAGAACAGAAATGATTTGTTGTCACTTATTTTAGCATAAGAAAAAGTTTCGTTTTTTTAAAAAAAAATTAATGTAGAACCTTACTTTTCTAATGGTAAATGTATGGCTTTATTTTGCCGACCTGATTACTTATTTCCGAAGTTTCCTTTTTATTATGCACCATGCTTGCCTTTCTCGAAAGACAGAAACTGCCCATTTGGAGGTGTTGTAAATCCCTACTCTTGTCACATCCTTTTGACTACAGGAGAGGCAAAGCCTGACAGAGGTGGCTTCTGATGAAGGCTGATAGGGTTCTGTTTCCCTTCCTGGTGGAACTTGATATCCAATGAAGTGGCTTTGGGTACCTCCCAACCCCCATCTTATTAACAGTTGGCAACCTTTCATATGCCACATGACTGTGTTTTTGCTACAACAGACTAAAGCTGTCCCTTATTAGCACAATAAAAGGGTAATACGTGCATGTTTGATTGTCTCAGATCTACTGCTCTTGCATGACAAGTGTCACAGTAGATTACATTTTGATTCTACTTTAAAATAGATGAGGTAAAAGAGAACTGAAAGTAGAACATTTAAAAGCAATTTTTAAAAAGTAGATTATTTACAACTGCTACAAGGTTTTCTTTTTGTAATTACAGGAAAATGGGCGTTGTATTACAAAATTGGAAAACATGGGGTTTAGAGTAGGACAAGGATTAATTGAAAGGTGAGTGGAATGTTTACTTTCTCTTTTGACAATTTTCTTTCTTTTAGAATAGGGTTGTGTAATCTGTGATGCCAGGGCCAAATGCAGTTACCCCAACCCCCTTTTTTCAGCCCCTAGAACACCCCTGGACCATCTTTGCTAAAAACTGAACTGTTTTAATCTATTTGGGATGAAAAATAGCTGAAACTGTATGTCTATGAAGGTTCTCAGTCATCCAGGTGGAATTGTCTGTAGCTTGAATCATGTCAACTGGATTTCTATTTTCTCAGTGGAAACGTTTCGCTCCTTGGATAAGCTCCTTGGATAAGGAGCGAAACGTTTCCACTGAGAAAATAGAAATCCAGTTGACATGATTCAAGCTACAGACAGCTGAAACTGTAGCGCAACGCCTAAAATAGGTGTATTACACTAAACTTTCTGTGCCCTTGCTGGCATCACCCACTTTGTGGTCCTCAGTGCCCCTGAAAATATTAAGCATGGCCATTGGCCATCCCTCCCTATTTTAAAGTACTTCACCAGGGTTACTGATGTTCTTCTAAGACAGAATACACATTCAGTCCATCTTATGAATATAAAGAATATTGCTTGTTCTGAAGCAGAGCTTTCCAAACTTTTCATGTTGGTGACACACTTTTTAGACATGCATCATTTCGCGACACACTCTTACAGCAGGGAATCATTTTGCGACACACTCTTACAGCAGGGCACAAGGCAGGCACTAGGACCTGCGTGGAATCTCAGCCGGTTTGGAGGCAGCAAGGCACAAGGCAGGCACTAGGACCTGCGTGGAATCCTGGCAGGGCTTCGAGGCAGCAGCAGCCACATCACACCCAGACACTGCAGCCGACACACTAACGTGTCCCGACACACAGTTTGGAAAGCTCTGTTCTAAAGCAAGCTTTTCCAACCAAGCTTTTCCACTTGTGTTGGACAACATGTCTTCCTGCCACTCCCAGCCAGCACAGCTGTTAGTGGGTCTCAGGTTTGGGAAGGTTGTACTGCACACAAATAGTATAAGAAAATACTAGGGGTCAGAAATATTGACTATCAGTAGCTGGAGGGAATGCTTATGAGGTTTTGTGCAGTATTGAACCATTTGATCTCTTAGAAAATACATTGATTTATGACTGGTGAGTTTTTAACTGACTGTCAAATTTTCATTGCACACATGTTACAATATACTCTTTTATTAATTTTTGAAGGAGAAAATGGGTTCAGAGGAGAGACGGAGATGGTAAAACACTAAAGCTAGATCTTATATTGCCAGTTAGGAAGAAAGTGATTTGGGTTGGAGAAATTTGGGGAATTACTATTCTGATATACTTTTTCTTAATTCCATATTTTAATTTTTGGGGGGTAATCTCTCATTGCTCTTAATATAAGACTACCTATGTTTTTCCAACTGGATTCCTTTTGTCTTTAGAAATATAACATATTTATTTCATTTATACTGTACTGTATATTCAAACAGTATTTTTATCACTGTAATGAAGGATACCTAAGTTATTATATTTTTATAATAAGTGTCAAGGAAATAAATAAAAAATGAAAAAATAGCTTGCATTGTTGCAATTTAACTTTAAGAGAGAAAGTTGGCAAATAGTATTCAAAAAGATAACT
Source organism: Charina bottae (assembly GCA_023362775.1). NCBI lineage: Eukaryota > Metazoa > Chordata > Lepidosauria > Squamata > Charinaidae > Charina > Charina bottae. The sequence continues at coordinate 126,163,427 of JALMGJ010000001.1, forward strand.
GCATATTGCATGTATTGGTCTAGTGGTTAAGGTGCTGGGCTAGAAACCAGGAGTCTGTGAGTTCTAGTCCCGCCTGAGGCATGAAATCCGGCTGGGTGACCTTGGGCCAGCCACACACACTCAGCCCAACTCACCTCACAGGGTTGTTGTTGTGGGGAAAATAGGAGGAAGGAGTATTAGATATGTTCGCTGCCTTGAGTTATTTATAAAAATAATAAAGGCGAGATAAAAAGTAAGTAAATAAATAAAATTATGATATTTATGACTTAGTGGTTGCAATAGCAAGGAAGCTACCATTTTTTCAATGTAACCCACTGAGCCCTCTATGTTCTGCATGCAAAGTATATGTTTAGCCACTCAGTTGTAGCCCCTCAACCATCTCCTGTTATAAAATCAGTTGGTGTATTTTAGGTTTGATTGGGTTGTGCACATTTTGCGCTGCTGCTATTTATGTTGCTTTCTCTCAGGTTCACCAAAGATACTGCCCGATTCAAGGATGAATTAGATATAATGAAATTTATCTGCAAAGATTTTTGGACTACTGTATTCAAAAAACAAATTGATAATCTCAGGACCAACCATCAGGTATTGTAAGAATGAACATTGAGTCTGTAGAACAGGCAGTGAAACTATGTTCCATTGCTATGCTATGTTGTTCCTTTTCAGACATTTGAATTCAGTGCATAGATGTTGGCAGGTATATGGATGTCATAAATGAGAGCAACATGTACACAGGGCTAACAAAGCAATTATTTTTCTCCTTGATGAGTGTCAGTGGTATTTCTAGTCTTGAATAATATTTTGCCTATACTTTCATTGAAGTTTTAAAAACATTAATAAAAACGTATAGTGAAAGTTGCTTTGAATATTAAAATGAATCCTTACTTGGGTAATGCGACGCTCACTGTGGTCAATTTGATCATCGTAAGGGTAAGCTGATGATACATTACACAGCATAATTCACTTGACTTCTTTCTGTCCACATTTCCTGTGTATTCCTCTGAAAGACCTAGGAAGTATTCCAATTCTGCGAAATGCATATGTATGCATATTAAATCACTTGATGACATTCTGCTAAATGTCCACTAACACCCCCCCCCAATAAAATACTGTTTTGAAGATTTAAGTGATATGGAGATTCTGTTTCCCTTTCTAGTCATGATAGTAAATTCAGAAATGCAAATTACTGGTTCATTTGGCACGTTTAGATCTCAGTTTGCATGTATAAACCAGTGCAATGTATATATTCTGCTTTCTGCATGCATCTTTATTTCCTAACAAATTTCCTAGCACTTGTTTGATTACTAGTCTTCTTTCTACCCCTTTGTTATCTCTTCTTTTTTTTTTCTACCCCTACTTCCCCAAATTGGGCCATTCCTAACCTTTAGCTATCTTCTACTACTCTTAAGACTTTTAAAAGTTTTTTTAAACTCTTATCTCTTTCCTTAGTCACTCACTTGATTCTCCCATACTCTTTGGAACATGAGTCCAGTAGGACTCAAAAAAACTCAGCTAGGAACTGACTGATTAATTTTTAAAGCTTGAAAACTGATTCTAAGTTGATTGAGGATAAGAGGGCTAGATTTGCAGTAGTAAAGTTGCTAATGCATCCCTAGTGAAAAATGTACAAACTCTGATTTGGCTATACATGGGCAATCTTAACAAATTCTATTGATACATGGATCAGCTTTCTAAGAAATGTTTGAGTGTGACATTAAAAGGAATAGCAGGATATAACTGTATTAAATAAAATTTAAAGTGGAAAATGTTCATTTCTGCAGGGTATCTACGTACTTCAGGATAACAAATTTCGTCTTTTGACTCAAATGTCTGCAGGAAAGCAATATTTGGAACATGCACCTAAGGTATATGTTTTATATCATATTCAAAGTAGCTTTAAAATGTCAGTTCTTTAATGGACTGCCATTAAACCCTATGTCTCTCCATATATGTGTGGGGAGGCAGGATGGAATTGTGGTTTCCTGCTCCTTCCCTTTCTCTCTGTGTGCACAGGTTGCATATTATGTATATTACGCTGGTCCTTTTATGCATACTGTATTGATTTGTCTGAACATACAGTATGAGGAGCTAAAACCTGGTAAAGTGATAAACTCTGCAGTGCCTGCCAGTCTTTCCCTCTTCATATCCAACTGAGGGAGAGTTCTGTTTCTACTCAAAGGAATGTGACTAGAAATCTCTCCAGACTTTGCTACTGAATGTTACAAAATCTAAAAGCAAGACATGGGGACATGCAGTATGTGGGAAGGACCCAGGATACGGTGCTAGCATGTGCAGTCCAATAATTCTATCTGGTTTAAGCTGTTATTCTTTCAGATGAACCTTTGAACAGGGATGTATGCTGGCTTAAAGGGAAAAACCAAGGCTTGAGAATAAACAGACAAGAATGCAGCTTTTTAGGGCTAACAGTGTTTACTGGTAGCATAAGGCAATAAATGCAGATATAGTACATTATTGCAAAAAAGGTAAAACAAAAACAAACTTATAAGCAGAGATACGTGTATTGATCCCAGGGCCAGAGTTCACGCCACGGCCTATACACAAAGGCAGGCATATCTGCTCTGCTCAGCCCTTAGAAGTAGGATACACACACAAACATGACTAACAAGACCAGACAGACGTCAAGAAACCAAGAAGTATAGAACACCATTTTGCATGGTTAGATATGCAGTTCTTTCAGCATTCTGATAGGCTGACAGTTAGGTGTGACACACACCAGGCCTCAAAGCACACAGCATTGGGTGGCAGTGGCTTGCATCTCAGCAAGCACGTGAGTTCCCTCCCTCCTTGCTCAGGGGGCCTGGGCAAGGCTTCCCACAGAAGGAAATCAGGAGGATTTGTTCTCATGGGAAGATTTCCATTGCTAGCCATAACATGGTACCTTCTCGCTCCCTATCTCATGAAGATGTAAACAACGCCATTCAAAATTATGGGAATGCTTGTTATCTAGCCACCTGGCGTTCACGTCATCATGAGAACGCTTTGCTGGTAAAGGATGCAATTTGCCAAAACACTTCTCATATGGCTAATCTGACACCCCTCCCAAATTGGACCCGACACCAGCGATGGGATTGTCAAAGCTATAAAATACATTTTTACAGAAACAAGAAAAACATGGTTAGTACATGTATTCATTTACAAGCTTCATTTTTTCAGTTTTTACAACCAATAGTCATCAACACTAGAAAATGGTTTAAAAACACTTGTTACACATATGTATAATGCACAATATACACTTTATGCAATGTTTTATTCAGATACATACAAATACATCAAATACAACTTATGCAGTAATATAAAACACAGTCAAATAGAAACAGAAAAACATTGCCCTCATTGCCCCCTCCTTTGCAAAAAAATGCAGCTGGTAAGCAGGAATTCCAATCCTGTTGCATGCTGTTAGCTGATTTTTTGAGGCAAGGGTTTGTTTTGATTTGAAGAAAATCGCAGGGCTGTTTCAACCCTTTGCAAGCTCACATCGAGGGCTAAACCATTTTGCAAGCTTGGTACCCTACCTGGGCAAAACTAATTCAGGGCATGTCCACTGCGTTACTGCAGAGTGATATACTGTACAACAAATTAAGGATAAGCCTTCCTTTACACATGACACTCTGTAAAGAACCATAGGATTCTCTATTCTGGGCTTTAGAAAACCAACATCAACACCAAGATAAATGTTTGAATTTGTGCTGAACTTCCTCAGCTGGCAATTCTATTTCAGCTGACTGACAAATTCTTATTCAAGGTGGAAAACTTCAGTTTCTAAGTAGAAAACCAACTACATAAGTAAGAAGTTCTACACACTTCTACACTCTCTTATGGACACACAGAAAACAGCACATGACTGTTCTACACATCCCAGTTTGTCTACACAACAATGACTGGCCTGCTTTAAGATCCATAAAGCACCCTGTTAAGTCAATGAACTGTCTGGGAACTGCCACACATGTACAGCCAAACTCTTGCCTTACACACACTGTTTCAGGGAGATCTATATTCACATATGCTGTGTCAACATCACAATATGTAAATGGACACCTGTTTCACGCTACGCAACCAGAAAACGCACCACACGTAAATATTCTGGCCTAGCTGTGGGCGCATACACTAGATCCACAGTTCACAAACTCCTTTTGTGCAACAAATCCCTGGGCAACAAAGCTGGCTTTACATTGCAGAGTATTATCAGGAAGAAATGTCTTTCTGAACACTCATCTGGAACCTACAGCTTACTAAAACAAAGGACAGGTTGGTTACTTTTAACACTTCACCAAAACTCAAACGGACTATCCTCAGCTGTGTTCCAATGTTCTTGCCTCTCAAAAGGCTTGGAGCAGCACGTCTAGCAAAGACTGGGTTTTTTCAGGCATTTTGTCACCTGCTAAATCTCAAATCTGTCAGGCTTCACACCCTGGAATAAGAGGACCCATGAGGAATGACCACTGTACTTCCTCCATCACTGTCTCTTTTCCCTAATACCTGACTCCCCCTCCATGCCCTACACTTGCTCAGGTGAAATTTCCACTTCCTTCACCTGAGGGGCCCTTTTCACACTCGGAGACTGGGGAACAGAAGAAACCTAAACTGGTTTTTGCCCATCTACTGAACCATGGACAGTGGGTTTACACTAGCAATGCAGCAACACTTCTGCAACCTTAGCATACAACCTTTCCCAACCAGTAGGCTGCTTAAACATAAAGCACTTCTGGAGATTTGGATTTGACCATGGCTTAATGAAACAACGATAAGCCTTGGATTTTAATTAACAACCAACAACCAACAACCTGAAGCACTCTGCTTCCTTGGTTCTTCCTTCTCTGTGACCTGGGGTTGTGAACACACGGAAATGTTTCACAGATATGCAGGTACTTCAGTGAAGGGCGCTTGCCATACCAAAGAGAATAAACTTCTTTTTACAGTTGAATTCTACAACCTGTTAGTTAGAAAACACACACTGCAATCAAGGCAGCCTCCCCCCAGACATGGGATGGCACCTGAGCAACTAACATCAGGCTTATTTTTAATGGTATTCACAACACCAACACTCAGCTAGAATTCCAACATTGGCAAGTCTTTGGGAGAATACTTTCCTGCAAAGCCAATTCTAGGACACATGGCTCAGGAACTCTCCACTACAATCAGACTGGAACTGACCTATTAGATAACCATATTTTCATCCTACTATTGCTACATACACTTCAAAGCGAGCACAGACCTTCGCTTTAGACTTCAACAAGTAGCAACAACACAAGCAGGTATGATTATCAACCAGAAGGAACATGAAACTCGCACCCCACCATTACTTGGGACATGGGGGCTAACTAGGTCTCTATGAACCAACTGAAATGGTCTAGTTAACACTCTGTCACTTTGCCTAGCAACAGATACAGTCCTGATTTTAGATTGTTTACACACAGTTTACACACAACACAATCAAGAAACTTTTGCACATTTCCTGGGTTCTAACTCAGAATGCATTTGGCTATCTGAGACACACTTTCCCATCCCGGGATACTCCAGTACTTTGTGAAAACTTTATGGATGCATCTCTGATGTGGGGAAACATTAAACACACAATGTCCTGTCCACACAATCTCCTTCTTAGGAAGCATCTCACACACTTGATTTTACAGTTTTCTCTAACACACTCAGCCTCATCTCTTTCAATGAAACATCCAGCACCTTTGAACACAACAAGTACACTCAGACTTGACCAGGGCTGGAACACTGAGGAGAGAAAAACAAGTGTACACATACACATTCTTATCACAGAAATATCAGCTAAAATTACTTGCTGAACTCAAGGCTTGCATTTGTAACAATAACCGTCCATGTTTACAAACTTTACAGCAGCCGAATTCAAAAACCAAGTCTCTGAAAATGCTTACACATAACAGCAGCCGGTAGAGCAGAAAACTTGGATTCGTTGTTTAGCTGACTTCTGGCTTCTGGCTTCCCCTCCCTTCGTAAATCAGGCCTCCTGTGCACAGATAGCATCTGCTGGACGATAGCAGGGAGTAGCCTTGTAGAATCACAGCAAACCATGGCAAATGTAAATTCCATTCCAGGTTTCACTTCAGCTGGAACGCTCTGTTTGGAAATCTCAGGAACAACGATAACAGATGGCTTCTGGAGGTGGCTTGTAAAATAATCCACAACAAGGTCGCAGGGAGATAGCGTCGTTGCTTTCTCGACCAGTAGCTCCAGGCTTGACAAAATCTCGCACGCTTTTTCATAGCACCAGAAAAACATGCCGCCTTGTTCAAATGCAGCAAACAAAGTCTTGAACTCACCACGGTGGGTCATCACATTCTCAGCCTGGTTGCAGCTTCAAACTATAAAGCTGTCTTAATAGACCACCAAGGGCAACAGAGTTCCACTTCGTATTGAAGGCTCCAACAGCCGCTCAGCACCCATTACTCAGTCCTTGAGCAGCTGATATAATTCCGTTCAGAGGAGTTGAGTCCCAAAAGCAAAAATGCCATAAGCACAGTCCAAACATGCTTGCACTTCTTCAGAGAGATCCTCTGGAGGTGGATTTGCCACATACTGCCACAAATCATCTTCTTGCAAAAAGAATGATTCCATCTCCACACACCAGGTCAGATAGTTTGTGCCATCTAAAGCCCCAAATGGCAGACTGACCAGACACTGTTCAGCCATTGCTGACCACTCAAAGAAAACATGTTTACTCTGAAAACAGCCTTTAAAAACACATTCCCTTTTTCAGCCAGGTAACAACGCAGCAAAGAAAACGCAAATTTCTCTCTGGGCAACATAACCTGATGGGATGTATGCTGGCTTAAAGGGAAAAACCAAAGCTTGAGATTAAACAGACAAGAATGCAGCTTTTTAGGGCTAACAGTGTTTACTGGTAGCATAAGGCAATAAATGCAGATATAGTACATTATTGCAAAAAAGGTAAAACAAAAACAAACTTATAAGCAGAGATACGTGTATTGATCCCAGGGCCAGAGTTCACGCCACGGCCTATACACAAAGGCAGGCATATCTTCTCTGCTCAGCCCTTAGAAGTAGGATACACACACAAACATGACTAACAAGACCAGACAGACGTCAAGAAACCAAGAAGTATAGAACACCATTTTGCATGGTTAGATATGCAGTTCTTTCAGCATTCTGATAGGCTGACAGTTAGGTGTGACACACACCAGGCCTCAAAGCACACAGCATTGGGTGGCAGTGGCTTGCATCTCAGCAAGCACGTGAGTTCCCTCCCTCCTTGCTCAGGGGGCCTGGGCAAGGCTTCCCACAGAAGGAAATCAGTTATTTATAAAAATAATAAAGGCGGGATAGAAAATAAAAAAAACCTTATCTTATTTCATTATTGGAGAATGAGCCAGATTGCCTTTGCAGTATGGTATCCTTTCAACATGTATAACTGGTATGCTGACTCCATCTCCTGAACAGCCTGGCTATTGTTTTCCCTGTTCTGGTAACCTTTAAGGTGGACTATAGTATTATATAGTATATAGTATTATCCAAGGCTGGAGTTAAAATTGCTGGAAGAAACATTAACTATCTCAGATATGCAGATGATACCACTTTGATGTCTGAAAGCAAGGAGCAGCTGAGGAGCCTTATGAAGAAGGTGAAAGAAGAAAGTGCAAAAGCTGGGTTGCAGTTAAATCTCAGAAAAACCAAGATTATGGCAACCAGCTTGATTGATAACTGGCAAATAGAGGGAGAAAACGTGGAGGCAGTGACAGACTTTGTATTTCTAGGCGCAAAGATTATTGCAGACGTTGACTGCAGCCAGGAAATCAGAAGACGTTTACTTCTTGGGAGGAGAGCAATGATAAATCTCGATAAAATAGTTAAGAGCAGAGACATCACACTGACAACAAAGGTCCGCATAGTTAAAGCAATGGTATTCCCCGTAGTAACTTATGGCTGCGAGAGCTGGTCCATAAGGAAGGCTGAGCAAAGGAAGATAGATGCTTTTGAACTGTGGTGTTGGAGGAAAATTCTGAGAGTGCCTTGGACTGCAAGAAGATCAAACCAGTCTGTACTCCAGGAAATAAAGCCAGACTGCTCACTTGAAGGAATGATATTATAGGCAAAACTGAAGTACTTTGGCCACATAATGAGAAGTCAGGATACCCTGGAGAAGAAGCTGATGCTAGGGAAAGTGGAAGGCAAAAGGAAGAGGGGCCGACCAAGGGCAAGATGGATGGATGATATTCTGGAGGTGACGGACTCGACCTTGGGGGAGCTGGGGATGGTGACGGCCGACAGGAAGCTGTGGCGTGGGCTGGTCCATGAAGTCACGAAGAGTCGGAAGCGACTGAACTAATAAACAACATAGTATTATATACATTGAAGATGGCTAAGTATATAGCCTTCTGCATGTAGTAGTTGGTTGCAAACTGAACATGAGCTGGAGGTGTGATATGGCTGCAAAAAATATGAATGTAATTTTACATTGTATCAACAGAAGTATAATTTCCAAATCACAGGAAGTAACCCACTCCATTTGACATCAGTCAGACTCCAATTTGAGTACTGTTCTGGGCACTGTATTTCAAGAAGGATTCAGAGAAGTTATAAGGGCAACAAAGATAATTAGGGGATTACAAATTTATATACTGTATACATAGGAGCTGGTTGTTGTTTAGCTCTGAAAAAAGATGATGGGGGAGTGGGGGAATATGATCACACTCTTTAAATACCTGAAAGGTTGTTACATAGAAAGTGAAGGCAGTTCTTATTTGTCGCAGAATGGAGGGCATGGAATAAAGGATTTAAGTTACACAAAGAGTCTGGTTGAATTTTATAGAAAAAACCCTTCGCAGCAGTAAAAATAGTTTGACAGTGAAATCCATTACCCAAAGAGATGGAGAACTTGTGTTCATCGGATGTGCTCAAGTGAAGGCTAAACAGCCATTTGTCTGGAATGCTTTAATTTGGGTTCATGTACTAAATAGGGGATTGGATTTGATTGCCCAAACCAGAGGTTTTATAGTGTATTATACTGCATATTCTGTCTTGTTGACAGCAGAAAATGCACCAGTTATTGTATCATGTCTGTATCTGGTAATGGGACCTGGACGGGGGGCCACAGGAGAAAAACAAGGTCGTAAGGGGGCCATGGGTGAAAAAAGGTTGAGAAACACTGGCCTAAACAATCTCTTCTGACTCTGTCATCCTCCGATTCTTAGAAAATGTCTTACAAACCATAAGATTTTGGAGATCTCTGACCATGGAGTACTTTGGGTGGAAAAGGCCCATTTTTGCAAAGCCTCATTTGTATAGCTTCCATTGGAACTTGGGCAGAAAGGGCAAAATGTGTGCTTCAGAAATGGATCAAGCCTTTCCATTTTCTGTACATCCCCTCACCTTACAATTATGGGAGAAAAACTATGCTAGCCCTATAAAATTGTACTTTTTTCCTTTCTAATGGGAATGATAAAAATATTTTTAAACGAAGTCTGAAAAAGGTGCAAATAACATTAAAAGTGCCCCTCTCCACCTTTTACCTCATTGAGCCATTAATGGTTTGAAATTTTGTGCAAGCCTCTTCCTTTCCAGGCCATAGAAATAAGTCTGTACTTCCTCAGTATGAGTTGTATACATTATTTTAAGATTAGAGTTTTATTGTGTATGTTCTGGTATATCTTGCAGTATTTGGCATTTACATGTGGACTAATTAGAGGCGCTTTATCGAATTTGGGAATAAAGAGTATTGTGACAGCTGAAGTTTCAACAATGCCTGCATGTAAGTATGTGTTGCATTAGCAAAATGAGATAAATCTGCTCTCTCTTCTGTTTAATACATAAGTGAAATTACAAAACAGTTGATTTTAAAATACTGGTACTAGAACAGAAAACTTTACTGTACCTTAATGCAAAATTGGTGAGAAATAATGCGAGTTGGCAGTAACGTCCAGCTAGAATTGTCAAGCTGAACAAGACATCTGCTTCAATTCACAGGTCTTTCCTAAATGTCAGAGAGAGTGCTTTTTCTCTACATGTACAAAGCCAGATATGCTTACAGCACTAGGAATGGAGGAGTAGCTGTTTGTTTTCTACTCTCTCCCACAATTCAGTGTTCTCTTCTCTCCCACAATTCACTTAAGACAGTTTCTCTGTTTAATAACCGTATGAACATAGAGGGCTTTTTGAGTAAACATGTGCTGAATTATGTTCAAATTTAGATAGAAATAAATTGGGATTTTCAGAATGTGAAAGTAATCAATTGAAGAGGAAACAGAGATTGTAGTCCCATACTTTACTTACTCAAGTTCTACTCAAGGCAGTGAACAGATTGCATTGTAAATATACTTCAACCTTTATTTATTTATTTATTTATTTATTTAATTTCTATCCCTTTATTATTTTTTATAAATAACTCAAGGCATCGAACATACCTAATACTCCTTCCTCCTATTTTCCCAACAGCAACCCTGTGAGGTGAGTTGGGCTGAGAGAGACTGGCCAGCCCAAAGTCACCCAGCCGGCTTTCATGCCTAAGGCAGGACTAGAACCCTCAGTCTCCTGGTTTCTAGCCCGTTGCCTTAACCACTAGACCAAACTGGCTGCTTGAAACTGAACATGACTAGAATTTTTTGAAGTACATAAATTTGTTTCTGATAAAACAAATATCGCTTAACAATTTTTTTTTGTTTGCAGGTAAATTTCAAGTGATGATACAGAAGATATAAAATTCATTCTCTTGCTCTGTAAAATGACAAAATGAACTGTATTTTATTTATAACCATGTTAAGCTATCCTTTGTTGTATTGTGTCAGCTTTGCCAAATACATTAATTTTCCAGATGTGATCAATTGCCATTCTTCATAGGTTTGCGGCTAGATTTTTGATTATGTTCAGTTTGTGTGCCCATGAATATAATATGTATATTACATGTTTGTAAGGATGGGTAGAATATCCTAAATAAATGCCAAGCTCTAGTATCTGGTTAATTCTACACAATTTTAATTTTGCAATGTTGAAATGGTTCAGGGCCATGGAGCTATGAGAATGGTACTCCTACTTTCAGTCCCAGAAACAGTTTAGGAGTGTTCCATAGACAACAAAATTGTTACAAAATGATCTTACACAGTAAAAAAAAAGGATGCACTTGCTTATCTAGCTGGAAGTTTAAATAATTACATAAACAAGTGTGATCTAACAATTAGGCTTGAACTGGGCAGTTATTGTTCCAAATCATATTTAATGTATAGATGTGTGAGGTGTTATCTGTTATTTATATAATACAGTTCAGTCTTATGACATAATGGTCAGAATCTTGCTTAAAAGTTGGCAACACTGGGAATATTTATTTCACAATATTTATTGTGAACCGCCCAGGGTCCCTGATAGGGGAGATGGGCGGTAATATAAATTTAATAAAATAAATAAATAAATATTGTTCATATTTATGTGTTTTTATCATCATACGAATAAAGTTCTTGCAGTGCTTCTGAACAAGCAGTAGTTAACAGTAGGCAAGGTATGAATATTATCACCGCCCAGAGTCCGTTCCGGGGGAGATGGGCAGTGATAAATTCAATGAATGAATGAATGAATGAATTACAGCTAGGTATAAACAATGTTTAATGAAATTGCTTCTAAAGATCAATAAAAGAGAATGTATGTAGCTCAGGGTTGAACTGTGATGTCCTTGGTGCTCTCTGTTGATGTTACCTAGTTGGGTAATGAAATGTCTGCAAGCAAACAACCAAGCTCGGAGAGCACCAAGGACTCCACTTAGATCAGTCTTTGCTACAATTCCATACAGTATATAGAATTAGTATTTCTTTTTATCAATCTACTATTCAAAGGAATTTCACATTTTTTTTTAAAAAAAAGTCTCCAGTATAGGCCAGCTTGGCATCAAATATGACTGGCTTTACTATATCTAATGAATAGCAGATGGGAGCACCTGGGTGAATTTTGCTCCCCTCAGAAAATTTAAGCAGGATTAGACCTTGTTAATACTTGAATGGGAGACCACTAGGAAATCCCAGGGTGGTAGGGTAAACAAGAAAGTCAAGGAACATCCTGAAGAAAAGCAATGGCAAACTCTTTCCATAGTGTTTCCAAGATGCATTGACTGAATTAGTGCAGTATTTTAACGCCTCCATGTTCACACTTAATGTTTTTAAAATTTTATTGTTCAACGTAAATAGCCTTTTTATTAGTCTGCTTCAGTTCTGTTGGGTTTTAATAAGATAAAACCTATTGCTTCATTGTGCAATACCTTGAATAAGGAGACAAGCATAGTTTGTATGTAGATCTCACATCAACTGAATTATGGGCAAATAAATCTATAAGAAAATATTTTATTGACATCTCCACTTGCTAAAATCAATCTGTTTTCTTAAAAACAAATGTACGACACCATGTCCAGTAAGGTCACATTGGAACATGTGACATGTCCACTCTTCATACTCCAGTCATAAAAGTGCTGACTGACAGGGGTATCCTGCCTGAGAAAGATTGACATCTTGTGCATGTATAGTTTCCAAATGCTTATTAGGATGCCTCATCAGCCAGGTCATGTTGGTCAAAATACCTGTTAGGTGGGAGAAAAAAATCCACAAATGTTGTAAATATCATTAAGAAAATCTTCAGACAAATGTATCAAAGAAAGGCAATACTTCCACTACATAGCTTGTCTAGATTTCCATTTAGTTGAACATCGATGTAGTATGAGAATTATACTATTTTAACTACCTCTTCAGGTGCCTTTCAATCCTTTTAATCCAGGATACCCTGAATTGAATTTTTGCATGGAATTATAAAATATGTGACTTGAGGCCTAGCATTTGAAGCTAAGACAGCATGGAGAGACCTTATAAAAGGTTGCAATCATTATGAATTTCATCATGCAATTTTAAGTCCTCTCCTCTACAATACACTCATGAAAAGAGATCAGACTGTATGATCACTAATGAACGAGAAGACTTGAGAAGGGCAGAGATGAAATTAGAGAAAGAGAAATTATGTGGCTATATACTAGTTGTTGCCAGTGCATATTGTAATATTCTGTAATATAACCTAGTAACAGTTGATTACTGCCTTTTAAGTCTCCGGAAAGAAACAGAACATATAATTGAGTAAAAATTACAAGTTTGTTCTATTGCAGAACAATGCTCATATGAGTAATGATGCAGAATCTTGAGGGTAATGGTGGAGAGATTCAGATTTTATTTTCCTTAAATAGCCAGCTTAGTAGTTAAAATCATTTGCCATACCTTCCAACCAAACAAATTAACAAGTTTAGAGCAGACACTTTTTCATCATTCTTGTTCTCCTGCATTAGAAGGAAGAAAAGCATTAATGTGGTTTATTTCACCAAATTTCAAGCAAATAACAATTGTTATGAATTTCCAACAAATTATAATGGATTTTGGCAATAGTCTGTGATTGACAGCACTAATAAATATATTTCTAGAAAACACTGAACTATCTCTTTTAGATATTCATCAAAGACTGTAAATAGTAAAATATGTCAACATTTTGAATATTCAGTATAGTAACAGCAACTGCCCTTCTCTCATGTTTTGAATTATTCTGAAATATCAAAGAAACAAGATGCACAAAAATGTACACGTTTCAGAGAAATGAAACCTTCAAACTATTAGGATGATCAGGATCTTCCAGTATTCCCCTGCAATATTCAACTAGTTCAGCTTACCTCCAGTACCCTCACTTCAGAGCACTGCCTAGCCAGTTGTCGAATTAGAGAGTGAGCCTCTGGTAATAATGGTTTCTCCAGACAAGCTAACAAAGCATAAAGCCATCTGCCCTAGAGAAATTTTAAGAAATTGCAATGAGAATTTAAAGATAAAATCTTCCTTGCATTGATTCTCTGTGCACAAGTCCATGTCAGTTTCTTGGCAACAGTGCAGAAATGGTTTGCCTTGTTACCACCTGGGATTTTTTTCTCATTTCTAGTCTTGTCTACAGATTTGGGATTTCCTAGTGGTCCCTGCTTCAAGTAGTAATTAGGTTCAGTCTAGTTATTACAGTTTTTAAATGAGAATTTAGGAAACCACTAAATTTCACTTAAAGTGAAAACGCCAATGTTCAAGTTTCATTTCGGTCAATGACCAGCAAAATTTAAAATAAAAAGAGACAAAGTACAATCAAAAGATATGATGATAAGCCTAAAACATTAAAAGTTATACAATAAGAAATTATAACATAAAAGTAAAATTGTATATCCCCTGACAAATTATCAAGTAAAATATTTCAATTTAAAAATATATAAAAATATATTTAAAAATATATATAAAAATATACATTTAAAATAGGGCATTATTTTTCGGTCTGAATTTGTCTTATTTTCATTGCAGCAACACAAAATTTGGCAACTGTACACGTAATATAAGGTTTTAAATCCTGAAGTAGATAATTGACGTAAAAATTATCTGGATACCCAGGGAGTTTTTCTATTAGGGGCTCAATGTAAATTGACCTGATATCCCTATAAAATTTACAGTGTAGCAGTACATGTAGAATAGTTTCGACTTCCATTTCACCGCATGGGCAGATGTGCTCAGTTATGGGGACTTTGTTATATCTGTCTTGGAGTCGTGCAGATGGGAGAATATTGAATCTGGCTTTAAAAATGCAATTCTCAGCTTAAAAAGTGAAAACAGATTTATTGTTTTATCAACATATATTTGATCCCATGGTAATAAGACCATAGGTAAATGGGCATAAACCAATATTTCTTAGGTCAAAATCAATTAATGAAGATACAGTATTTAACAAAGCTTATAGATCAGAGCTTTCCAAACTGTGTGTCGGGACACGTTAGTGTGTCGGCTGCCCTGCCAGGATTCCACGCAGGTCCTAGTGCCTGCCTTGTGCCTTGCTGCCTCCAAACCTGCTGTGATTCTGCGCAGGTCCTAGTGCCTGCCTTGTGCACTGCTGTAAGAGTGTGTCACAAAATGATGCCCTGCTGTAAGAGTGCGTCGTGAAATGATGCATGTCTAAAAAGTGTGTCACCAACATGAAAAGTTTGGAAAGCTCTGTTATAGATGAAGGACCACCAATATTTTCAGGATCTGGGTTTCACTGCACAAGGTCTGTACACATTTAAAAAAAAAACAGATTTCACATGAGAACCCTGAAATTTCGTATTTGGAGTTCAAAAGATTTAATGAGAAGGGTTGCGGGGAACCATTTCAGGGTACAGTGGGTGCTGACTTGTATTCTTTTTATAGAACCTTGTGCATAACGATGTGAACTGTAGGCATTAAAATCCACCTTCAGTGATGTAACAAACAGATTTAAAATTTAGTTTTAGAGGTATAGCCACCAAGTTAGGTTTTTATACAGCTTGGGCATACACAGAATCTACAGTATATAAAAGGAAAGTAGACACTAAAATCTGAAGGCAATTTGAAATTCTAAGAGAGCAATACAAAAATTCATTTTAGAGGGACATGTCCTTTTTATAGCTCTACTAAACACAAGGCAAGTGCTAATATTGACATTTCCAAATTAAAAGAATTTGTTAAGAAACATATGCTTAGCTTCCTTTAATTTAATTTCAACGGTGATAATGCCTCTTACAACATAAAACTGCAAGTTACCAGTTCTGGAGTAAATTCTTTCTCCACAAGCCAGTTTGTCAGGTATTCCAAGACACTGGTCACTGTTGCCTTTTAGGACAGAGAAGCAGCTGTTAAAGTTTTGCATAGTGGTCGCTTCTTTCCTAGTGCATTACACAGATTTATAATTAGATGTTTTATACAAATGCTAGAAGAATTCAACAAATGACCAATAACTAGTACAAAAAAGTAATATTTTACAGTCTTATGAAATAGTTGCTGAAACAGCTTGTCCTAAAAAGAATTTTAAAAAGTATGCAAGAAAATATTACGAAAATACATAATATAACCTTTATATAATAATCAAACCAATTAAAGATCCACAGGGACTACAGAAAAAAAAATACAAAACTGCTCAGAGAATTCTCAAAGTCCATTGCTTTGACTCCTTCTATTAATGTACTGTTATCGTTGTACCTTTTTTGTATCTCTCTTTTTTCTGGTGAACATTGGATTGTGTTACAGGCCTCCCTAATCGTTTTTTTTCTATTGACAGCAAATTGGAAAATCATTTTGTTGCAAGTGAAAGGGATTCATGTAAACTAATGGAAATAACTGTATGCATGCCACTAGCTGCTTCTGAGGAGAGGCACTATTAGGATAGGATACTTCCATGACATGAGGCAGGCCTGAGGCCAGAAAATATTGCTTCTCCATCATAGAACCTATGTTATAGAACAGCCTCTTTTCAGCAGTTAGACTGGCCCCCTCAGTGAGAACTTTCCAGAAGCTTTTAAAGACACAACTCATCTGGAGAGCCTTTAAGAAATGACTATTTGCCATTTGTAACCAGATGTTATTTGTTTACCATTAGCTATTATACTGGTGGCTTGTTCTTATGGTGTACTGCTTTCTGTTATTCTTAATTGTGTAAGATTTTATTGTATTTTAATTTGTTGTTAGCTGCCATGAGTTTAGAAAATTCAATGGCATACAAATTAAAACAATCAGTCAGCAAATATTTAAATAAGTGACAGTATAGCTATAAAGAGTTGGCCATCAGCTACAAGCAAGGCAATTCTATTATTTACTGAACTCTCTGAAATTCCTGATGCCTTCTTAGTTGCAGCCTAGCAGATAAAAAAGTGAAATGGAGAATTCTTTGCATCTCCCCATCTTTTCTGGGCCTTTTAAAAATGCTTTCCTCTCATTACAAAACAATTTAGATCTAACGTTCTTTTAAATTTATCATTACTTTAAGGCTAAGAGAGAACCTTTAGGGTTCTTCATTTCCTAAGCAGTACATCTCTATTTGGGATTATCCAAGTTCAGGATTTTCAAGCAAGCTATGAAGGCAGGTAGGAAAAAAAAGGCAAAGTTGGATTCACCCCACCAAGACTGAATGGAAATGGAAACAGACAATAAAAGTAAACTACCTGATTCATTCTGCTAACAATGCTCAGTAATGGAGGAAAGCCAATCTGAAAGAAAAGACACCAGAATATGTTGGATTTTTAAAAATGGTTGGAAATCTAAATACTTAAATTAATTTTAGATCTGAAGACTAGCACGTTATTGCCATTTCTTTAGGAAAGACTGTTTAGATACTTCTAACTTTTAGAACTTTGTTAAAATATAATGTAGTTAAGATCCAGAGATACATGCAATAATCACCATTTGCTTCTTTAGAAGCTGAAGAAATTTTCAAATGCAGTCCTGAATATTTATTTACATAAAAATTATATCTTGCCTTTCTAATGTATACGCATGACGAGGGGGCCATGGCCCACTAGTGGGCCGCGGCCTGTTAGGAACTGGGCTGCGGGGCTCCTGCCCACAAACCCCACCCCTGGTGCATGCGATTGGCTCCTGCCCGCAAACCCCGCCTCTGGTCCATGGAAATCCCGGAAACCCCACCCCGCCCCCCGGAAAAATTGTGTTTTGAAACCGGTCCCTGGTGCCAAAAAGGTTGGGGACCCCTGCACATGACCATGTGCCCAACAATTAAAATCAGTACATAATTAAACTCATTTGAAAGAGAAATACAAAGAATAGAATCTTCAATACAATAATGTTATCATTCTTTGTAATAGTTCTTTACAAGGAACAGGCAGAGAAAGCAATAATATGTTTTGGTAAGGCTGTACCCGGAGTATGGAGTGAATACTTTCCTAAAAAGGAATGCCTTGATCAATTACTGAAAGGCCAAGAGGGTCCCATGCCTACTTGGGTTCCCAGGGTAGTGGGCTGCATAGTTTTAAGTGTAGCCACTGAGAAGACCATTTGTCCAACTCCACCAAATGTGCCTCTACCATCACTGGGACATATCTGATATTAGTCTCTGAAGACTTTTTTGTACTTAATATATAAAATCAATATTCCAAGTATATGCAGCAGAAGAACATATTCTTTCTACAGTATGTTCTATTCGACAATTATATTGTAGATATTTATGGATGATTATCATATGTACAAACTTCATACATATATCTGAACATGCATACAAACTCTGGATCATAATACAGCTATTTAAAGGTGGTATAATAATTTAGGCCAGATTTAACACTCACCTGTACATAATCAATTCCTGGATTTTCACCAGTGGAGACTTGATCTGTTATCTCTAAATATAACTTTTCACCTAAGCAGAATTTTTTCCAGCCTTCTTCATCATCTGATCTGGGCTGAAGGATTAAAAAAATCAGGTTATTTTTCCTATTTCATGAACTGATTATGTTGTGGGTTTTTGGTTTTGCAAAAAATATTTTCCTTTATTCAAGGTTCTCCAGCCTTTATTTTTTAATTTAAAATAGTTATTAGGGCAACTTAGTGTAACTCAGGAGCAAAAAAAAAAAGATCTTTATTAATGGCTATTAATAGCATATATGTAAATTTATAGTATGCTGAAAATATTACATTTTACTCACCATTGTTACATTGCTGTCCAAATGTTGTGCTTTCCAATGATTCCTGTGCTTGTTCACACTCTGAAAGATAAACTTTTGATCAATTAAAAGGCCCTCCTAATTGACAAATGTTTGATTACTTTTAACATATACTTGCAGGTGGCAGAAATGACATTCTTCTCACGTAACAAATAGCTCTTCTAAGATGATGCTTGCTGAACTATTCACTTGGATCGTTAAGCATTCATTTCTGCTTCAGAGTGGCTATTCTTTACTCTATGTAAATTTATGAAGATTTAATTAATTGTATAGTCGAAGGCTTTCACGGCCGGAATCCGATGGTGGTTGTGGGTTTTCCGGGCTGCGTGGCCGTGTTCTGGCAGTTTTGGTTCCTAACGTTTCGCCAGTGGTTGGCATCTTCAGAGGACAGGAGCACAGTTAGAAGATTCTGTCTGTGCCCAAGTGCTAATGCCAATGTGCTAATCCCACAGATAGCACCACACCCCCTAATCACAATAAACCCTCTCCTAATATCTTGTAAATGACCCACAGAAGACACCCTCTCAGCAGCTATAAACACCAGCAGGAACACACACTCTCCACTTGGGCACAGACAGAATCTTCTAGCTGTGCTCCTGTCCTCTGAAGATGCCAGCCACAGCGACTGGCGAAACGTTAGGAACCAAAACTGCCAGAACACGGCCACACAGCCCGGAAAACCCACAACCACCATTTAATTAATTCCTTAATGTATACAATCAATTAAATTTAAAGCAGATTACAATCCTATTATTAAATCCATTTTACACCACTTCCTATAAAAAAGCGTCTCAAAGAGCTTCTCTCCCCAATGTTGTTTAATGCCTATATGAAGCCAATGGGAAAGTTCATTTGGTAGCATATCAATAATATGCAGATGAGAGTCAATTTTATACTGCTATCCAGGCTCAGCTGGAGATGCTATCGAAGTCATCCTGGTGTCTAGAAGCTTTTGGTGTCTGAATGAGATGAAGCAGGTTGAAGGCAAATCCTAGCAAGTTGGAGTTATTTGCTGGTCTCTGTTAGTTCTGGTGCTGTCTCTTGATGAGGTGGCAGGATAAAGGTTATACGTTATCTTCTCAGAACCTTTGGAGAAGCTTACGCTATCTTCTCAGAGCTCCAAAAGCTCTGAGAAGATAGTGTAAGCTGAGAAGATAATGTAAGCTTCGGGAGACAGTTTTTGGAAGGGAATCACGTGGAGGAAATGTTCACCGGAGAAGCTGGGACTGGCAGTGAGGCGCTTCTGCTTCTCCCGCGGCGGCTGAGTGAAAACATCAAAAGGTACGTGCGGGGAACTGGGAGAGGAGGCAGCTGAATGAACGAATGCAGGCTGGGGAGGCTGGGGCTTGCTATGGTAGCTGGGCTAGGGAGGCTGAAGCTGGCTGCAGCCCCAGAACCACGCGTTCTGGGTCTGCTTGCCACCCCTCAAGGCAAGGTGCAGGGCTTCCAAAAGGGCAGAGATGGGGGAAAGATAGGCGGGTGGGGGGAGTTGAAGGTAGTGTTCGGGTCTGGGAGGGACCAAGCCTGGAATGGCTTGGATTGGGGTGGGTGCTCAGGCTAGCGACCGGTAAAATTCACTTAACAATGGCAAGGGGAGTTGCCAGGATTGCCGTCACTAAGCAATGCCATCTTGCTTTACAACCACATTGCTTAGTGTCGGAAATTCTGGGCTCAATTACTATCGTTAAGCGAAGACTACCTGTATATGTAAATGCAGTACAAGACCTACCTTTCCCATAATATCAAGTTTGTGAGGTAGATTTGGCTGAGAGGTACCCTGTGAGGCCTATGCTTTGGGAATTCTCACTGACAGCAAACAGCTATAGCAGTAAAAAACCATCTTCCTAAAAATGGGAACTATGGCTGCAAAGACCCGAATCGGCACCATCATGAGAAACATGCCACATAACATCACTGAATTTGTACAGTTGTAATCACTGTTACCTGGCGAATGGCTGAAAAATGAGCCACTTGTTGCTGTTGCCATTTCAGAGTTGGAGAGTATCCTTCAGGAGCAGGTTGACACCCTGAAAGCTAAGAAAACACAGGCAATATAATGAGAACATGAAGAATGTTGTGTTATTCGTACATGCACAAAGATAGAAAAATACAGAACTACCCACAATGGAGGACGACTGTGAAGATGACAGAATTAGCAGAAATGGCAAAATTGACCTGTTTGATCAGGGACAAAAGAATAAGTACTTTTCTAAAAGACTGGAAACCCTTCATGGACTTTTTCTTCCCTAGATTTTTTATCCTGCTTTTATTACTTTATAAGTAACTCAAGGCAGCAAACATACACAATACTCCTTCCTCTTCCTCTTTTCCCCACAACAACCCTGTGAGTTGGGTTGGGCTGAGAGTGAGTGACTGGCCCAAAATCACCCAGCCGGCTTTCATGCCTAAGGTGGAACTAGAACTCAAGAGTTTCCTGGTTTCTATGACTTGATGATTTCTGGATTTGCTGATTGACATATGGGAAGAAGTGAATTATGTGATGTAACCTTGATGGGGGAGGAGTGACAATAAGTATGTTTGTAACTGCTGTAAGGAAGATTGGAAGTCACTTCTTTAAATATTTCTTTTCTTTCTCTTATTTACTGAACTTTTTTATCTTTTATCTTTTTCTTAATTCTGTTTTCTATATTATTTTCTATGTTTATCCTTTTCCTGTTAAAACAATTTCTAATAAAAAATTAAAGAATAATAATAAAAAATAATGTCATGTTATTCAATTTTAACACAGCCACTTTTTCAAGTTCCATTTTGCAGGACTAGACACCATGCAGATGGATTGTATAAAGTGTTTTATTTTAAAATGGGCAATGTCTTAACAGTATTGTATTGATGACGTCCGATCATGAGAAGGGTCCCTGTATTTCATTATACTTATAATGATTTTAAAAAACCTACTGAAATATTTACAGTCTGCTTCTTTTTCAGTTTCTTGGGGTCGATCTGGGCCACAACAACATCAGGACATTTTGCAGCTTCAATCCTACAAAATAAAAATGTTCAAAATTTCAAATGCTTTTTAATTTCTAATCAAGCCTAATTTAGGAATTAATGAAAGAATTAAGCCTGGAAGAGTCTTAAAAATCATTCTAGCTTTATCTGACCATCAGTCTGGGTTTGTCAAAATATGAAAAAGTGGGTGGGTTTGTTACATATCTAAAGGCTACATTTCATTTGATGGATTACGGTTTGAACAAAACTAGGCTAGATGATGTATTCCTTCAAATCATAATGAATTTAGTTTTAAAATTGATTTAGATTCATGGCACAATGGAGAAAAGTATCAGGTGCCTTTCATTCCATTTAATCCAGGTCTGCATCATTTGGAGAGGAGGTGAGAACCAATATTACTAAATTTAAAAACAAAATGTCAAAACCTAAAGGAATCAGTATGAAAAGGATAGTACAGATGGATTCAGAGCCACATTTCATTATTAGCCCACCTTAAGTTCGTTCAGGAAATCCCACTCCCACAAAATCAAACCGCCATACTGCATTATCAGTATCAAAACTAGGAGAACCTCTGAAATAATTTGTCAGGTCCTACCAGAACCATTCATCTTTATTGAAGAAACGCTTGTCGCATTTACCCCTAAGCAAGCCGCTAAAGGCGGCGGCAACCATAAATATTAGCGTCCACTTGGTAGCGCCGAAAAAATTAGAGCTCCTTCACACAATCCGCTATCCTCAATCGCTAGCCATCTTTGCGGGCCGCGCGGACCGGATGTTTCCACCGCACGGAAGAAAGCAGTACGGCCCCTCCGGCCGGCGCCAGTCCCGGGCCGACCTCGTCCAACTTCGCCCACTCACCAAGCGCATCCCCATCTCCAACCTCAACCCCGCCCTCCCTCCTTCCACGGCGGGCGCCGCCACCCGAACAGCTCACTTACTGGACCCGCTTTAAGTACTCTTGGGGAGTTCGGGGGGGCACCGTGGGGTCGAAATCTTCCGCGAGGTCGCAATCCTCTACAGGTAAAAGGCGGGGCATCAACTCCTCCACCGCCGACTCCATTGAGGCGCTCGAAACACCCCGCAGCCTCACCCCGCACTGGCAATAAGCATGCGCAGAAACATCGGCGCTCCTGGCGGCGCCACGGTTGCGACTGGCTAGTCGAACCCGACCGAGTGCGCACGCGCACGCGCACGCGCACGCGCACGCTTTTAGATCGACCGAGAGGCTAAACGGGGGAATCAGTGGTTTGCTTTTCTTTTCACTTCATCCCCCGTTTCAGAACCGAGAACTCGGTGCGGCGTTTTATTTTATTTTGTCTCTGGAGGCTTTTTTTTGCAGTTCTAGATCTAACGGGCTGGATTTATTCAAGGAAGCTTCTGTAAAGGAATTACATTCATACATGCTCGTTTGAAGGGTATTTCCATACAGGAAACTTTACAGCAGTTTCCGAGGCAGAGGGGGGCACGTTCTGACGTGGATTGGAAGGTAAGGCCCCATGATGCTAAGTGCGACAGCTGCACCACCACGATCTCTGCCGGTAACAGCCAGGAAAAAAGGCTCTGATTTAGGATGCATTGCTCCAGACTGGGACTGCTTGCCAGCTGTCTCAAGTGGCTTGTCCTTCGAATCCGGATCTGCACAAACTAGTTCCACATAAAGGCTTTTACAAAGACGGAGGAAAAATACTAAACGAAGCACTACTTTTTTCAGTAGCCATACTAAAGTAAAATATTCTAAGACCTTTTAGTGCTTCTCCCCATCTCACTGTGTTACTGGTAGTTATGCCAAGATTCCTGCAGAATAAACAATGGCCATCAAATGTTAGTGAGCAAGGTAAAAGATAAAAGTTCCCCCCGCACATTTGCGCAGTCGTGTCCGACTCTAGGGGCCGGTCCTCAACTCCGTTTGTTAGCCAAAGAGCCAGCGTTGTCCAAAGATGCTTCCACGGTCATGTGGCCGGCATGACGCACGCGGAACGCTGTTACCTACCCACCGAAGTGGTACCTATTCATCTACTTGCATTTGCATGCTTTTGAATTGCTAGGTTGGCAAGAGCTGGGGCTAGTGCGGGAGCTCACTCCGTCATGCGGGACTAGGGATTCGAACCTCCGAACTTGCGATCTTCTGATCGACAAGCCTGGCGTCTTACCCGCTGAGCCACCACGCCCCTTATGTGAGCAAGACTGTGGTTTAAAGAAAAGCAGGAACTACAGGTTGCTGTTTTGGCCTGAGGCACGACACTGAACCTGGGATCTTCCATCCCATAGCAATGCCTGTCAGCACCCTGGAGGACACTTTCCAACCCATACATAGTATGCTTCTATGAATACCAGTATGAAATAAATATGTTGAGAAGGCTTGGTCATATAGAGAGAAAGAATGAGAGTTGGGTAAGAAAACCAATATATGAAGGAAGTGTGAATAGGCTGAGAGGAAAGAGAAGGCTGAGAAAATGGTGTTTGGATGGAGTTGATGAGATCCTCAAAATGAAAGAGGTGAAGAGTTTAAAGAACAAGAGGCAGTGTATGAATATTGTGGAAGCAAAGATGGTTTGCAATGATAGAAAGTTATAGAGAGGCATAGTGAATGGTGTTGGTGTAAGCTAGTTTTAGTTATAGTTCCTTTTCATATCTGATACCTTTTCATTCTCTGGCTTACTATTTCTTTTTGTGTTTTGCATAACATTGCTTACTCTAAAAGAGAATGGTGTGAGTGGCACGGATATATCTACACACGTACATGGCTAGTAGTAGGGATAAGTGGCAATTTGATTTAACAGAAGTGACTGTTTTGCTGGTAGACTGACTAAACTGGATACTAATCCTGTATTAGAATTGTTTATATTAATTACTTCACTACGTAAAAAACTGACTACTCAAGGCAGGTTTGTAAACAACTGTTTATTCAAAGTCTATTTTAGAAACATGTATCACTGCTATGCGTTTTATTTAAAAAACTTTATAAAAATACAGCAATATACATATTAGCGTTCTCCATACCTGCTTACCTGTAGAAAGCTTCTACATTAGTAATACTATTCAGTAGACTTTCATCTTTAGAAAAAACATTAAGCAATGCACTGCAACAAAGTGCATCACGTTCACATTAAAATTGTAACATCAAGTATCATCTCTACTGTAGATCTAAAACATGATCAAAATTATCTTAGAGATAATATGGGGGGGGGTTTACATTTATCACTACAGATGCTAAATCAAGGCTGGTGAAGCTGTGGTCTTCTAGTTGTTGATGAATTACAACTCCCAGCTGCC
Source organism: Charina bottae (assembly GCA_023362775.1). Lineage (NCBI taxonomy): Eukaryota > Metazoa > Chordata > Lepidosauria > Squamata > Charinaidae > Charina > Charina bottae. Next base: position 126,188,166 of record JALMGJ010000001.1, read on the forward strand.
TTTAAAAGCATGGCTGACTTTAAAGGATGTTAGGAGCTGCAATACAGGAACAGCTGAAGGGCCACAGCTTTCCCAATTCCATACAAAATAGTACAGAAGACTTCATTAAAGTAGCAACAATGTTATTTTGTATTGCACAATTCATAACTAGAATAATTGGTCTTAATTTTAAAAAGCCAATATAATAAACATATTTTATTATTATTTTGGCTCTTTTCCCCCTGGAGTGTCACTGGAAAGAGTCTGCTTGCAAGCCCAGTTCCACCTATTTAAAAATTTTAAAATTTCAGAATTTAACCACATAATTCATTCAAATCTGACAACAATATGTGCATTTGTTTTTTCTCATAAATAAAGTGAATACTTGATTTCAAACTCTTCAATATGTTTGATAGTATTTGATGGGCCATATTTGACCCATTAGAAGTGTTGTTACCAGTGCCTTGTTCATGAATTGGATACAAACACTTGTTTATTATGGAACATAAACTACAATCTATAAAATGTAGTTCCTACTGATTGAAGGGAACTGTATACTTAATCTGAAGTTACACATTAAAAAATACATATCTACAGCAGGCTTCTGGTATCCTAGAAGACTGAAAAAAATACTGAAGGGAGGTAGATTGCAAATATAAGTAAAAACAGCCTTCTTTACTCCAGATGTGTTGGGATTACCCCTTCAAAAATATGGCTATGCTGAAGCTGAAATGCCAAGACTTCTGGAAGGTACCCGCTTGGGAAGGATGGAATAAAGGCCTGAGACAAATTGGTAAGTAGTAGAACTTTCAATAACAAGTATCAGAGTAAATAGCAATGGAAAAGCAATAAAAAAGAATGAAAAAAGACTAGAATTGATTCAACAGGACAAGGCAGAAAGTTCCGAGGAGTGCAAATCCGCTCAGCCTAAATAAAGTAGGCAGATGCACAAGGTCTAATCCCTAAGAGGAGTTGAGGGGGTAGGCAGGGATTTCGAACTACATTTTCTTTTTATCAGTACCTATACCTCATGCATTGCAGTGATTTTCAACAGTCTGTAAAACACTGATATCACAGCAAAAACAATTTTTCAACGACCCAGTTATTTTGGATTTTAAAAATCCTACCTGGATCAAAGTATCCTCAGATTTTACTATGTAAAATGGAATAGACTTCCTAGGGTCATTGATATGAAGTAAAAAATCCAGTTTTTATACCATTTCAGAAACAGTTACTGTATTTGGAATCCCTCTTGAATGATATGTGCTGAAAACATACAGTATTTTCCTAAGGAAGCATCATCAGCTTTTAGAGCATTCTTCTTTCTATAGGTGAAATTGATGTTACCTATTGCCATCCACTCTGGGGAAGACTTGCCTGCACTGAAAAGGGTGTTCCAGGTGTTCCTGCTGCTGGGGGATATGTACTGAAACCATCAGATTGAGAGGCGTAGTTTTCTAGAGCAGAAGCAGAGTGTATCTTCAAACAAACAAACAAGAAATTAATAGTATGTCTACAAGCAAGGAAGGTAAAATACAACTCTCAGAAAGCTTAACTCAGCATTTCAGAAGATGCAATATGAAAGTTACTTAGCTGACATGCATCTGCATAAATTTCATACTTAGTTCTTAATGGAAGAATTCGGCATTAATGGACAAGGACATTTATGATACATATGTACTGGCATATCAAAATGAGGCAATGAAACTTCGCTTTGATGACCAGAATCTCTGTTATCACACACAGAGTAAACTGGTGACTTCCAGAGGTGTTGGATCTCAGTTCCCAGAATTCCCAGTTAAAGGCCATGCTGACAGAATTCTGATAGCCCAACATACTGTATATGGAAGATATTAGCTTGGGGAAAGCTATGCTAAAATTTATAATCATGGCACCAGAAACTTGCATTTCAAAAAAATCTAAAACAGATACCTGATTTCATACAAGATTCCACAATTATGCATCTCTATCGGGGCAAACAACTATTCTGATGTCAAGGGCTTTATTACAGGAAGGGTCTCCAGGGACTGATGATCTGACTATCTGAATCTAAGCATCTGCTGGAAATATGTAAAAGATCCAGAAGATACCTGGGACAGGCCATCTTAGCTGATCCGTTCCGTGTGGAGGTCATTAGTTCCAACTAGGCAATGGAAATGTAGCAATTTATACACACACGTGAACTGTGCGTTCCACATAATGGCCTTTAACATGAAACCACTCGTTTTGTAAAATTTAGATATTTTCCTACCGAAATAATTCTCTACCGCCACTGTACAATCCCTGATGTTTCTTCCTCATATCAAATTTTAAATAAGCAAAATAAAATAAATATTTAATGTATTTTCTGTACAGATGTGCATATAATACTTTTATTCTCCCTGCAGAACTCGGAACACTCTGTATTGTTTTCTTGTCATTTCTCTGTTCTTAATGTCTATCTTTTCTATTTATATATTGTTTTACCTGTAGTAATGCTGACTGTGCAGCTGCGCTGTGCTGAAGTTCCTGCAGGGAAGACTGTGTTGCACTCTGAGCAAGTCCGGGGATGCCAGGAAGAGAGAGGAGTCCTGGAAAAACTGTATTTCCAGGGGCCTGAAGTCCAGAAGTCAGGCTGAAAAATGCAGAAGTAGAACATTTTCAATTCTGCACATTGCAACAATACAGTTTGCTAATTGTTACATTCCAAGCTATGTTATTGTTACAGCTTACATAGACACAATGTATGGAATCAATCAATCAATCAATCAATCAATCAATCAGCATTTGATCAAGAAGTGTTTTCAATGTGAACGTGGTTATTTGGAGTTGGTTATTTCAATATATGTGGTAGATATATCCCAATATTTTATTCCTAATTAGAATATCTCTCAAAAATTCCAATCAATTTTTTAAAAAAATCCTCTACTAGGATAGATCGTACCCTGCTAGATTAAGGAAATTAAGAGAAACCATAGACAGGATCTGTCAGTATTTAAAAATAACAGAGAGAACTAAGAAAGTAAGCATAATAATTACCAATACTTTAGCATTCACACTTACACTTCATATTGCACATTATTTTAAAACATCTGCCAAAAAGACACTGACTTTTCAGAGTACACATACCCAGCCTGTGCAACAAGTGCAGAGTTGAAGTTTGAGCTAAAGGCCGAGGCAAACCCTGGCAGCACTGGAGCTGGAGATGGGGCTGTGGCAGCTGCTGGCAGTGGTGCAACTGCTGCTACTGTAGAAGACGCCTGGAGCCCAGGGAAAGAAGGGAGAGCAGGAGTGACAGAGGGCGTGTTAGAGACAGGGAAAGGAGGGAAGGATGAGTTGCATGAACCCAGTGGCACTTGGGGAACAGGAAACAGGGAGGAGACGGCGCTGCACAAGTTAAGGGAGAAGGGTGGAGCCGGAGCAGCTGCCGTGGCAATGAGTGGTGGGAGAACGGTGGCTGAGGAGCTGACATGTGGTGCCAAAGTCGTCGTAGGTGGAACAGGCAACAGAGACCCTGTCGGGGGAAGTGCTGGATTGCCAGTGAAAGCAAAACTGTTGGTCAAGGAAGTGAAAGGAGGAAGTGCATTATATACTGGAGCAGATGAAGCATGGGGGGCAATAGACGGGGAGCTGTTCAGAGGAGAACTCAAAGAGGAAAGTGCTGGATTGAGGGAACCAGTTAAGCTGCATGGCAACGAAGGAGCTGAGGTGTAGGCGTGCCCAAGGGCCGGCAAGCCCGAAGTGCTGTGACTAGGCCCAGCAGAAGGGGTTGGGCCTTTGAGACCCGAAAGGGTAGGGCTCGCGCGCTCTGTTTTAACTAGAGCTGGAATTGCTGGGGCAGCTGGAGCGGAGGAAACTTGCTGTTCAGGATTGGCAGGGCTTGGACAATGCGGAAGAGCCGCCGAGGAGCCACAACTGACTGGCAAAGTGGATGATGACAATGTTGTTAAAGGGGACTGCGATGGCAATGCAGGAGAAGTTGCATTACTGCTCCCTCCCGGTTGAGAGGGGAGCCCTGAGAAAATGGAGAGTCCTGCAGTGGAAGAATGCTGAAGGGAAGAGGTAGCAGCTGGAGTGTAACATTTGCTACTGGATGAAGAGGAGGCTTCAGAGTTCTGACTGAGAAGACCAGATAAAGAAGCAAGCTCAGCGGTCACAGCCGAAGGCAGAGCACTTGAGTTAATTAACGAGCTATCGTTTACTGAGAGAAACCCCTTTAATGCGGATAGAAGTGGATTAGGTAAGTTAAGTGGGCAGGGTACGCTAGTGGCAGGAGAACTGGCAATGGTAGATGAAATGGGGCTAGCTACTCCCTGAGGAGTGGGGGTCAAGGACAAAGGCAGGCCAGCAAAAGCAGATGGCAACGAATTAGGATTATTAGCTGGGGCAGTGACAGATGCTGCAGAAAAAGGAAGGCTGGCGAAGGGTGCAGAGACAGACGCAAAGGCTTCGTTAGGTGCAGGGGTGGCACACAGGGTGGAGAGCCCCTGGGGGGCTGCAGCGGCAGGCGGCACAGAAGCTAGCCCAGAGAAAGATGCCGGGAGGGGAGCAGTGGTGGCACAATGAGCGGATGTGGCAGGAACTGCAGGCAGCGAATGGGATTTGACAACAGGAGGGACCGGAGTTGATGGTTGGGGTGGGTGGACAGAGGAGATAACCTGCCCAGGGAAGACGGGAAAGACGGGGTTGGACATGCTTATCCCTGGGACGGTTGGAGATGGAAGTGCTGATGAGTGGCTTATTGCCTTAACCGACGGTGGGGCTGGGGCTGGAGTAGCAGCAGGATTAGGACCATGAGGTGCAAAGAGATGACTCATTTGTGTGGCAAAAGCTGGAAAGAAACAAAACCAGTAAGAATTCTTGGGAAGCAGCGGAAATGCTTGTATTCAACATGAATGCATTCTAACACAGTTTACATAGCAATGGACCAGCACAGGAGCAAAATAAAAGATGCTACTACAACTACCAAAAAGCAAAATGGTATGCAAAATGAGACAAAATCACTGGTTCAGTTACTGCTGTCTGAACTGTTAAGCAAGCAAAATCAATTCAGTACTAATTTTAGTCCCATATCCCCATGCTAGCTTTTGTTGCTCTAGTAATATGGCTGTTTTAAAAAGTTAAGGTCTGCATGGCATGTTTTGGTTCTATTTTACATGTCTTTTCCCCTAGATGCTTACTTTTTATTGTTTTTTTTATTATGTATGGTGACCAAAGTAATCTGGAGTTGGGTATTTTAAAAATCCCAATCAATCAATGGTCACACAACCTTCATGAGCTCAAGCTTGTGTGGTTGCCCATTTCTTACTTGCATGCAATTAAGTCTCCTATTTTGAACTTAACTTTTCCAAAACAGAAAAAACCACCCTGATTATTTAGAGGGTTTTATACTGTAAAATAGATACCTTAAGATTTTTCAAAACTTGAGGAACCTATTTTATCTCCATAATTCCTTCTTACCTAAACCCAAACCAATCCAACCCCCCCCCCCGCCAACACCCTGGACTAAAATTTTCAGATCTGCTCATTCATGAGAATGAGGCCCATGGAGTGACCATCCCTGGTGCTGGGTGGAACCATAAGTAATCTCCTGGGCATCTTCAGAACTGCCTTCTTCACGTAGAACCAGTTCATCCTGTATCCTTGTTCCAAACATGGATGCTAAGCATTGCCTGTATATGTGAGCCGAGATGAGTGGGGTCAGCAACATTTTTCGGTGGCAGTGCAACACACCCTTTGGAACAGCCTTCTCTCAGAGGCCGTGTTGGCATCATCCTAGAAGTTCACCAAAATGGAACTTTCCTACGGGGCTGCTATATACATCTGAGCTAATGCCTATGATTATTGGTTATTTGATGGTTTTATCTTAGTAATTTAATTTTAGTTTTGTCTGTAGGCCATTGTGAGTCAGTCTGATTTGGTGGTATACAAACATAAATACCACTGAAAGTAGAAGGAACTCAATTGTGCTAAATAGGCTTGATGAACACGTAATGCTTCAGAAACTCTGGAGTTTTTATAGTTTAGAAAGAATAAAGAAAAGCAGTATTATGCCAGAAAACATAATGGGAAGGAGCTGTACAGCGAAGATGGTGAACTATTAATTCTAGATAAAAATGGTAATTATTATTCCCACAAGGAGGAATGGATGGTGAAATTAATGGAACTGGTAGAAATGGCAAAACTGACAGCATTGATAAGAGAAAATCACTTGGCTGGATTTGTTTCTACGTGGAAACTGCTTTTGGACTTTTTGCTTGTACCTGAGAAAAATGAAGTTTTGATTTTCGGTTTTGATGATTACGTTGTTATAGCTTGTAGAAATAATGTGTACTATGGTTTGATTTAGAGTATGAGATTAACGTATTACTTTGTATTTCTGTCTGTGCCGGAGAAGGTCGGAAGTAACTTATTTTGTATTTCTTCCTAATTATTTCTGCACTTTTTAGTTCATCTTTTTTCTTTTAGTCTTTCTTCAATCTTTTCTATATTTTGTATTTTATCTGTATTTTGAAATTTTAATAAAGTCTTATAAAAAAAATAAAAATAAAAATGGTAGTTATTAAGCAACTGCATTACAGAACATACCTCTGACTAATTCTGCTAAACAGGGAGAAAAAGGAAACCTTTCTGACTTTAGAGCAATCTTATTAAGTACAGTAATTGGATCCATGGCTGTTACCACTCTTTCTAATTTTCTTGTGAGACAGTGTTAAGAATTTTCAAATAGCAAGTCTGCTCAGAAGTTCTTTTCACTCTGGGAAGGGTAAATGAATACAAGGGGACAAAATTGCAATTATCCAGGAAATCCATTATAGCTGGATAGAGTTAGAAATTGTATTCTCTCATGGAATGTCTGTCAATGGAGATTTTAAAAAGTTAAGTTGTGTGTAATGCACCTTGTTTTTTCTATCAAAGAAAAGGACAGCCATTCACTTTTCCAGCAAGTGGTGGGAAATAATTCAGCCCTCATTTGTAACTTGACCCCAGTATAATACAGTGCCATACATGTTGTACCATTCACATTTGAGACATACTGCACAGAACAGTACGCAAAAGCATGTGAAAGGCAGAATAACTTTTATACACATTTTCAGTCTCCCAATTTATTTCTGGTTCACAGAGTATTTTAATGGTTTAATCTTAACCATTAAACAAAAGCTTAATGATTGTTTACTTGATACTTTAATTGTTCCTTGATACTAAGGTTACATTGTATTGTAAACAGTTAAAGAAAGGATTTTTTATATAAAAAAGTACAATCCAGTGCATGTTTACTCAGATATAAGCTCAGTGGGGCTTACTTTCAAAGCATAAATATTTTTTAAAAAATTTAGAAAGAGGGGAACTTGCACCTTATTCTTTAAGAAGAAATTCAGTTATCTGCTAATGAGAGCAAATACAGTTTTTACCCACTTGTGCTAAACAAAAGCTTTCAGCTAGTAAAGTATCAAGTCATCTCACTTGCAGAAATAACACTCAGCATTAACAGTACATAGCTTCAGAGTCCATCCAAATCTTATTATCTAATCAAACATAGGAACAAACATAGTGAATCTGTCACAGTAATTCCCAATATGATATATATCCAGTATTGTACAATATGAGATCAGCTATTAGAAAAAGAAACTCTAATCAGTTAGTAAATTTGGCACATTTAATACCTTATCTTAAAATTACTATTTTTTAAATCTGCAAACATATTTTTTCAGATTTACTGTATGTATATTAAATTACAATAGCTTGCCCTTGTAAATGGATAGCTTACCTTGGCTTTGGGAAGGTTTTGCTTGATTACAAAGTTCTTCATTTTCTATATAAAGAGTTTAATGAATTAAGGAAAAAGAGAATACTCATCAGATTACCTATCAAATGCGAACAAAAATCTAAGGCGTTCTCTACGCTGCTTTGATTAACACTCATTAGTATAATTGATTTGAAGGGAGAACCAAAACATTTTTGCTCAAGCCCAGTAAAGTGTCTTGCCAGTAAAATCTGGGTTCAACAATGTTAGGGAAAATAAAAATTTACTTCTGCTATAATTTGAGTAATTGGCTCAAATAACGTCTAGGCTCCATCTAGTTAAAAAAAGCCCATCCTCCTGGCTCAAGCTTCCCCTTTACTAATGCTCTGATGGGCTAAATCCCCCCACTGTGATTCTTCTCACATTTCTGCCTCAACAGCAGAAGCACCTCTTGGTGAAGCGACAAAGAAAAATCTTGGTAGACGCATCTCACTTGACGTTCCCCTTTCAGAACAGCTGCAGTGGGGATGGGCTGAGGGAGCCTGGCAGTAGCTTGCTGGAGCCAAGAGCAGGATAGCTGTCTCGGTCCCCTACATGTTCTTTCTCATTTCTTGGCTTGGCTGAAGCATAAACCAGTCACCCTGGGCTTTCCAAGGATACCTGTTTTACCTGTTCCTACATTACTAGAAGTATATGGTGGTGGAGCTGGCAAACCAGGAGCTATGACATTAGCCAGTGGAAGAAGACCTGCATTGTTGTAAGCACCTGGTAAGGAAACAAAAGACAAAGAGGGATGAAGAAATAATAAGCCTACATTCCTATTGGGTTGCTCTGTTCATTGTCTCACCCTAAATAACACATGTGATCTGCCCACGTGAAAGACATGGCTCCTCCAGAAGGCTTTAAAAATATTTTAACTTTGTTTATTTATATAAAGCTATTCAGCAACATTGTACATTACCTGTGTGCTACCTGGAAAAAAAAAAGCTTAATTTGTATTATACTGCATGCTGCCCATAAAACAATGTTGCTGATTGGGCCTGGAAGAAAAACAGAAACAGTCACTTGGCATCTGATAGATTGAAAAGAAGATGCTGGGCAAGAATTATCACACTGTTGGCTCTCCTTCCTCCCCCCCCCCTTATTACTATTTATGGAAGGAGCAGAGAATGCGGAAGCATCAATTCCTAGCAAATAACAGATATTTTGCTTAATACCAATAAAACTCCAGGGAGAAGAATTTTCAGCTATGAGCACCACTCATTATTAGAGGCCATTAACTTATCAGAAAAGATTAGAGAAGACTATAAAATAAACATCTGGAAAGCAAGCAATCTCAGATAAAATGAATTCATCCACATAATAAATAAATACATATGAGGCTACTAGCTATCTAACAGATGTACCAATTAGGTCACATTAACCAATGTCAAATAACAGGAGCAAAGCTTACTTGGTGCAATTGTTGCATGTGGTCGACAAGGAGGAATAGGGTAAGGAACAGGCTTGTGTGGATTGTATGTTGTTGGAGCCTAAACAAGAAGGGCAAAGATTTAATCTTTTTCTATCTTTATAAATTTTATCTGTCTTTTGAAATTTAATAAAGTTTCTTTAGAAAAAAAGAAGGGCAAAGAGTATATACAAAACTATCATGAAAATAGTGCTACCCAAGGCACAATAGTGCAACCATGACACATTAGGCTTTGACAAAGATTCTTCTTTCTTAGACTCCCTTCACAACCCTTTTGTTGTTGAATCTTTTCACTCCTTGATTCCTCCTCCTATAGCTTTCCTTTTCTTTCTCTGTCTGATTCCATCTCTGTGATGTGCTAGTCTAAATCGTGGCTTACTTTGCCCGCCTTTTCACTCCTGCCCCTTTCCTTGCAGCTCAATAACTTTAATAATTGTATCGAGAGAGAAAGTACGGCGGTACCTCTTGCCCAGCACCATCTACGCCCTGAGGAAACATGCCATATACCTGCAGGATGACGAACCTTTGGTTCGTTCTGCTGCAACAATGTCTAAAAGGGGCCACCGCCTGCCTAAGCAGCCTTTCCCAACCCGCAGCTGTGTCGGACTGCAATTCCCAGACTTCCCACTCAGGCATGCTCAATGTTGGGCACAAATTATAAAAAATTATAATCCTAAATAGTTGGAAGATGCCAGGTTGGGAAGTCTGTCCTTAATAATCAAACTTCTGCTTTCTTGCATTCAAAATGTACTTGAAATACTTTCTTCTCATTCCTTTTATAAAAGTTCTTCTTTCTTAATAGCTAATATTATAAACATCCTAGCAGGGTTTTTTAAAGAACAAAATCTTAGATTTATACATCAGCCACTATCTGTTGTATAACTGTAACAAATTAGTGTTGTATTTGTCTCATTTTCACCTTCAGTTAATTCTTTTCCCTACTAAATCTATTCCGTTTTCAACAGCAAAGCCAATGATACTTTTTGATAGCTGCGTTACTGTGACTTACTGGTTTTGATGGCCCAAGAATGCGAGCGGCTATTCCCTTGCCTTCACTGGTATAGTCGTCATTCTCCTTCTTAACAGGGGAACCCTATAAAATAAAGAGCATCCATTAGTGAGCATATAACATATAACTCTATGTGTCAAAAGCAAAGATATAGATCTGGTTCAAGCAATACACTAAGTCATGATTTGCTTAATCATGGCTTATGCAATAAATTAGCTGGTTAATGGATAAACTGTAAAATATGTTTAGAAACCACAATGGTTGGGTTCACACCACACAATAAAATTAAAGTAAAATAAAATAAAACAAAATAATCAAATCAAATCAAACCTTGGAATAATATGTGAACCCAATCGCAGTTTGTACAGAAGTATTCATGGAGATTATTACTATTAATATATACAAAGTCCAAAACCTGAGAATAGTATATTTTCCATTACCAGATAAAGGAAAATATATATGATGAAGAACAGCATGACAAGAGATCTTCTTCTACACTTGATCAGCATGGATACAATTCTATGAGCATTAGCTAGAAGTTAAATAACACGACAAATCTGAGATAGTTTGAGCAGGAAAGAACTTCCCAGAGAGAGGGTACAGGGTTCCACAAACTATCATGGTATGTTAAAAGACGTAGAAAACTGCTGCTACAGCATTTGAGATGATCACAAAGTTGCCCTTCTTTTCAATGTATTAATATGTGGTTTTAATTAAATTGCCTCATTGCAACTGGTCTCCTTGTCAAGCATATGCAGAGTTTATTTATTTATTTATCTATCAAATTTCTATAACCGCCCATCTCCCCCTCAAGGAGGGACTCTGGGCGGTTCACAACAACATAACATCAATAAAATACCATAAAAACAATAAAAATATAAATACAATAAAATCCAAGTGGCAGGTGGTTCTTACAGTGACGTTGAACATATTTAAAATATTTGAGATATTTGAGGTGGCTATAGGAAATCAGCCATCCCCAGGCTTGACCACTTTCCTTTTTGCCCCAGGCGAGATCACAGAGCCAAGTTTTTATTTTTTTTTCTGAAGTCCAGGAGTGAACGGGCCTGTCTTATCCCTGGTGGGAGGATGTTCCATAGGGCAGGTGCTACTGCAGAGAAGTCTCGCCTCCGGGACCCCGCTAGATGGAATTCTTTCATAGAGGGGGTCCGCAGCACGCCCTCTCTGCAAGATCGGGTGGGACGGGATGATGTAATGGGGATGAGGTGGTCCCTCAGATAACCTGGTCCCGTGCCATGTAGGGCTTTAAAGGTGATAACCAACACCTTGAATTGGACCCGGAAGCATACTGGTACCCAATGCAGCTCATGGAGCAGAGGTGTTATGTGTGTCGATCTTGGTGCACCTAAAACTGCCCGTGTGGCCGCATTCTGCACCAGCTGTAGCTTCCGGATATTCTTCAAAGGTAGCCCCATGTAGAGCATGTTACAGTAATCTATATGGGAGACAACCAGGGCATGAGTGACCATTCGAAGGGCCTCTCGGTCAAGGAAAGGGCGTAACTGGTGCACAACACGAAGTTGAGCAAAGGCCCTCCTGGCCACAACTGCCACCTGCTCTTTGAGCAGGAGTCGTGAGTCCAAGAGGACCCCCAAGTTACGCACCGGGTCTGTCTGGGGTAGTGCAACCCCATCCAGAACTAAAGATGACAAATTCCCAGAAACCGAGGGGCCATTAATCCACAGCCACTCCGTCTTACCAGGGTTCAGCTGAAGCCTGTTTTTCCCCATCCAGACCCCTACAGCCCCCAGGCACTTGGACAGGGTGGTCACTGCATCACTTACTTCACCTGGGATAGAGATGTATAACTGGGTATCATTGACATATTGATGATACCTCAGCCCGTGGTGACGGATGATCTCGCCCAGTGGTTTCATGTAGATGTTAAAAAGGAGCGGTGAGAGTACCGAGCCCTATGGGACCCCACAAAGAAGGGCCCGTGGACTGGCTCTCTCGCTCCCTATCAACACCAACTGGGACCGGCCCTGGAGGAAGGAGGTGAACCAGCGCAAAACCACGCTGCCCACCCCCAACTCCCTGAGCTGTCCCAGAAGGATACCATGGTCGACGGTATCGAACGCCGCTGAGAGGTCAAGAAGAGTGAGAATGGATGCACTGCCTCCATCTCGCTCCAGCCAAAGATCATCCATAAGCGCGACCAATGCAGTTTCCGTCCCATGACCCGGCCTGAAACCTGACTGAAAGGGGTCCAGATAATCCGTTTCATCCAGAATCCTCTGGAGCTGCAACGCCACCTTCTCAACCACCTTCCCCCAAAAGTGTTCCATACTTCTGAAAAATGTTCTCTCTCAACATACCAATATCACTAACCAAGAAACTCATACCTCACCCTGTACTATAGGTAATAAATCGTACAAATTCACCACTTAATTTTTTATGGTTTATGCTATGGTTTTGTTTGGCAAATAATTTGCAATAGGATTCACTTCTTCCTATTTAGTAAATTGCTTCACAAAATTAAAGAGAAAAAATTGTATTAGATTGTTTTGGTAAAATGCATTTTTCAAAAGCAGCAATGCTACTTCCTTAGAGATTTAAATACAATATGAAATTCAACCAAACTGAAAGGTCAGCAAGACCATACGTACAGGAAAAATTCCATTGATACGGCTAGGCTTCCCTTTTGGATAAGGGTTCCCGGGAATCATGCCACAGGAAGATATCATAGCATGAGGTGCTTTGCACCCTGCTTTGGAAGCCTGGAATACAAAGGAAAAAAAAAACCACACAGAAACTCAGAATGAGAATTTCACTACTGTGAGGTAAGCCAGCCTGTTCTATGACACACATGAAAGGGAACATTAACATAATATCCACATTTCCAGACTCCAGACGTATAATGGTTACTGCAGCAGGATCAAGACAAGTATAGCCTCTATTGTGGGGCCATGCAGATCTTGCTTTTGCATGGCACTGCTTCTTTTTTCAAAGGCCTTCAACTTACACATCAGCGGTCAAGGGAAAGAGGGCAGCAGTGGGCAAAGCCCAGCAAGGCTTTTCTTTACTTTTATCCAGAGACTAGGATGACCCTTTTTAGAATCCTAGGAAAGTTTACTGTATATTTTGCATAAGCATCCTCTCTGGGAATGGTGTTCCCTAGGTGCAGCATAGCACCTCCCCTTTTTTTGCCCTACCTGAAGGTAGTTCTGAAATTTGTGGCAGGGCAAGGCAGTGCCGGTACCAATTAGACAAGTTCACAAGAAATCCATGATCATCTATCTACTTATATTTCGAATTTCGTCACCACCCATCTCACTCAAAGAGCGATTCTTGGCGGTTTACAATAAAACTTTTGATAAGTGATAGTTGTTGAAGAAAAGCAAGGAAGCCATAGCGAAGGTATTTCAGGGACTGCTGTATATATATGTATATATAGAAACCCTATATACAGAAACTGATTTTTAAAAAATCTTGTGCTCTTTCTTTTTCCCAACTTATGTAATGGGCTGCCTGGTCTCTTCATTTGAGTGGAATGGCCTGTTTCATATGTCCTTTGTTTTTGCATAGTCAGATTTGGTATCATTTATTTTTCATTCACTGTGTGAGAAATAGCTTTCGCATCTTACAAGCACTGACTGAACCCTCAAACATTTGAAACAATTGCTTAAACCTCTGTGAGTGTGTTCAGCTGGGCTAGTTGGGTTAACAGTAAGATGCTTCTGGATTCTATCAACTTTAATTTGAACAGATCTACTTTTTAAATTATGCTCTTTTTATGGAAGTTCCCAACTGATTCTTTTCTTTGACTCTGTTTAAATAGGATACTTCTTACTTACTGAGTGAATGTGCCTCACACATTTTGATGTTTTAAGAACTAACTCAAACTACCTATATCCTTCAGCAATCTTTCAAAATGCCTTTTCTTAACTTTAATCTCTAGTAGACATCTCCCAATTTCTTCTAGCCACATTCTCTTTCTTATCTTGGTGACCTCCAGATATAAGAATGCAATTCCCAGAATTCCTAGCTAGTAAGGAGTTTGAAATTCCAACATGGCTGGAGGGGTATCAGGTTGTGGAAGACATATTTACAAACATTTCCCCACAGTCCCTTTGTGAACATGATGACTTACTTACTTACTTTTTATCCCGCCTTTATTATTTTTCTACATAACTCAAGGCGGGGAACACGCCTAATACTCCTTCCTCCTCCTATTTTCCCCACAACCACCACCCTGTGAGGTGAGTTGGGATGAGAGACAGGGACTGGCCCAAGGTCACCCAGCCGGCTTTCATGCCTAAGGTGGGACTAGAACTCACAGACTCCTGGTTTCTAGCCCAGCACCTTAACCACTAGACCAAACTGGTCTATATAATATAATTTATATATTTTAAAAATTAAGTTAACAATTTTGTAAAGCTCAGAAAATTATTTTCCTTCTCTAAACAATTGGGGCATTTCCACACCTTTAACATTCTCCCAATGTACATCTGCTATATTTCTTCTGAGAAGAGCTCATGGATCTTTTTCTTTGACTACAGTTTTATAAATAACTCTAAATCATGCATGAGCCTTGCATTAATACCTGCTCAAGAATTCTTCTGCATCTCTTCTTCTCAGACATGCTAACCCTGAAGAGGTCTTCAATAAGACGGTAATTCTGAGCATCAATTATATTGCTATAAAATAAACAGTTTTAGAAACCATTTATAATCCTTATATCCACAATCCATGATATTGTAATTTAATATTGCTTAATTATATTTTTCAGAAGAGGACTAATAAACAAAAAGCTAATCTGAATATAGAGCAGTGTACTGTATGGCTATTTTTATATTTATTGTTTGTATACAAAACTGGTTGTACAGAGCAAGATAATACCAGATAGTTACAACTATTTAGAAAAAGTGTCCTAGCATGCATGACAGGAAATCAACAGCAAATACTTACGAAGCCAACAATTCTAGTGCAATAAGCTTGTCCTTGCTAAATGTGAAACAGTTGAGGATGTTAACCACTTTTGCTGCAGAAACAGCTACCATTTTCTAAAAACAAAAGCAAAGTTGCCTCAGTCCATATTACATTCTTGTTTTAAGCTCAAAGTACAAACATTTCAACTTCTGGTAGCAGAAATTTGGATCAGAGTACATATTAATGCTTCATTAGCTATTAAAGCATGCTATCCTCAGAAAAGAGACCAAGCTATAAACTAAATAAATGCAGGAAAGGCAAATAAAAAAGAATTGGATAATATTTATTATTATAACAAGCCATTGTTTCAACAGAAACTTACATGCTGTAATGCCTTCATTGCTTTTAACTGTGGTTCAGCCCAAGAGAAATACCTTAGCAGCTCAACAATCTGCAACAGAAACCATTCTATAATTCACTACGTATTTATGCAAGAGAATTTGTTTATTTGGAACTACTGCCTTCTCTTGAAATAAAAACATTTTCTCCCATTTTCGAGACTTTTAACTGAATCTTTAATAGGCAATAACAAATTTATCAAGATTTGAATATTGGCTATCTCTACAAAATAAATATTCTGAATAATTAGAATGTAAAATTTTAATCCAGATTTGGTTGATGAGTAAATAATTTATTTCTATAACTTGAAATCTGAATGTTGGTGTTATAACATTGATGGTGAGCTTTCAATGTTAAGTCTGCATCAGTTCCCACATGCAGTAAAGCACAAATTAGAATGTATAAAGTATAAACATCTCATGTTGTTCTTTCATACAGTACATTTCTTACAATGTTGGATTAATCAAGGTTAATCTCATGAGCTCTTTGCACAACCCAGTCAAATGCTGAAAGGAAAACAAAGCACCTTTAAGTGCCAGTTTCATGCTGCAGTAAACTTCCCTTAGTCATATGTTATAATGGTTTATAAAATAGTTCGCCTCCATTACCTGTTCACTAGAAAAGTATCCATGTACATACTCAATGGCTTTTAATTTGTATTCCATCAACACAGCCTATAAAACACAGAAATAGTATTTGTCAGTCTTACTGGAAGTTAAAATGCAAGGTTTCTGACAAGCCTGTTGGGTTATCAGAAAACAGCATATAAGATATGAAGACTCTACATATTTCATAAATTATTTTATTTCTTTTTATTGTTAGCTATCCTGAGTGCAATTATTTGGTGGAAAGCAAGGGTATAAATTCTTTAAATAATTAGGCCAAAAGTATCAATATAGTCATTCCAACCCGTCTCCCAAACTCAGTGAAGCTCTCATCTTCTGTATATCTTTACTGTACAAACACTAATTACCTTTCTAATTTCATCAAGAACTGTCTCAAATGCTTTTTTATCCATCTTGTTTTCTTCAGACAGCCTTTTGTCTGTTCCAGCGACCCCTTATTGCAGAATTGTCTCCTACTGAAGGAATAGGAAAATTGTTGGTGGGAGAAGTTTGGGGGGAGATCCACTTCACAGAACTGTCAAACAATACAGTTATCTCTGTTTAGAATAACAGAAACTGCTCAAGACAGAAATAAACACACATTCATAACCAGCCTGGTATGAGCATCTTGTACATTATGGTCTTAAGCAGAGGCAAGAAAACAAAACCTCATACAATTCTCTTGTGAAAGATGCCTTATATTAAGAATACAATCCAATGCACTTTAGATGGGTAATCTCTCCAAATACAACAGGACTCACCTTCTAGTAAAACTGAACCGAACTGGTAAACTAGCTATTGTGCTAACCCATAACGTGATCTTCTTAGCTTAGGGTTTTATGGACCCAACTACTGTGCTTGTAAACCATGTTTTAGCACACTATATGGACTCAGTCACTTGTTTATCCAGTAAACTACATAAAGAAACCATAGCCAAACGCGACATGTGAACGTCATGGACATTTTCTTTTTATAGTAAATGAGCAGCGCTCATGTTCCGGATTGAATTCGTGCAGCGTCAGGCTCGGCATGGTACTCGGAAGTAAAACCCTGGGATTAAATAGTTTACTCGCAGGTCAGGTGTTCCTGGGTGGATTGTGGCTTTAAGGAACAGCATCAGCTAGGAAAGCGGTCTCCAAGAATTCTTGCATTGCTCGGAAACCACCGCTTAAGACGGCAACCTCGAAACGAGCGAGGCAGGCAGGCAGGCCCCAAACCCTGCACGCAAAAGGGGGAAGGCTCGAGGCTCCGTCCCCGTTACTCCTGTCACCGATCCTTCTAAGCCCGAGCTCGGCTCTACTTACCATCAGAGGCGGACCAGAAAGCACTAGAAATACAGCCACTGCCCGGCGACTGAACCGCCCGCGCAACTCCCCGGGCCCCCTCCGCTCGCAATAAACTTCGCCTTTCGCCGCGCGTCAGTGATGTCATCAGACAGGCGCCTCCAATGAGGATCCCGCTCGCCGTCCTTCAGTTCACAGGGGATGCCGGGAAGGGAAAGAGCAGGAGGGTTGCTCCGGTGTCTGAGGCCCGGACCGGGCTAAGTCTGGGGCTACGCGCGGAGAAAATAAGGCCCACGACTATGTAGGAGGGGCTTAGTACTCCCGCTGGTCACAAGCGGTTGGAAGTAAGGTTACTTGAGAGTAACGAGCTGTATTCAGCGGCCGCGCGTTTTCAGAGCTGTGTCAGGCTGCCTCAGTTTGCCCTCCTCTAGAAGTGGTAGGCTTCAGATCTCACCGCCCCCATCTATTGCCTAGAAGTGACAGGGGTTGAAACTCTGTATGGAGGGCACCAAGTTGGAGAAGGCTGATGGGGTTGCCTGCCTGCTCAGCCTCCCAGGGATAAAATGCCAATTATTGAGCCAGAGACTAGATAGTTACACTTTTGCGTAGAATTTCAGTTCAGAACTTAAAGACCTGGTTCTGCCGCCTTGCGTGGGGGGAGGGGGGGAACAGTTCCTCTTGGGGATGGCTGGTGCCATAGGGCCCTTTTAAACATCCAAACATCATACCACCGCATCTTGGATTTTTATATTTAATTTTAATATATTAGAGTGTTTTATTGGGTTGTTTTAATTGTCGGATTTTAATTTTTGTGTTTTGTAAACCGCCCAGAGTTCCCTTGCGGGGAGATGGAGCGGTATATAAATTGAAACATAAATAAATAAATAAATAAATAAATAAATTTTGTATCAACCCACGTTTTTTTTTGTGCCGAGTCAGTGTTGACTTCTGGCAACTGCCTGGGCTAGTCCCTGCAGTTATCTTGGCAAATTCTGGAAGTTGTTTGCCCTTGCCTTCTTCCTAGGGCTGAGAATGATTGGCCCGAGGTTACCCAGGTGGCTTCGTGCCTAAGGCAGGACTACAGCTCACGGTCTCTTGGTTTCCAGCCTGATGCCTTAACCCAGTGCTTTCCAATCTGCCGCCGTTGGCAACACATTGGCGGCGGGGACGTGCACAGCGGCGGCGGGGCGGTGTGCACGGTGGCGGCCTCCGCTAAAATGCAGAAGCGCTGATGGCGCGCCGTGTATGCCGCCGCTTCTGGGTTGTGTGGTGACGCACCAAACTGTGTTGTGACACACTAAAGTGTCGCGACACACAGTTTGGAAAGCTGTGCCTTAACCACTAGTCCAAACTGGCTCTCATCAACCCAGCTTAGCCAATATTTATTGCAGGTTTCACAGAACAGTTAAATTGTAATTCCTGGTATCATGCAACACATTAAGCTGTACACCATAATTTACAGACCACACTGGCTGGATTCACACAAAATGCAAAGATAAAAATAAAGAAACTACATTTTACTTCTTCTGTGCTCTGAGTCACTTGCACCTTAAAAAAATGAAAATGTTAGATTAAATGTTAAAAAAACAATTCGTTATTTAATTTGATAACAGGTGGTTTTCCATAAGGCTTCTCCTAAGGTTACTTTGTCTTCCTTCATTAGCTCTTTTCTAGAGGCAATAGTTTTAAAATACAGTAACAATCTTGTGGAGCTCCTGAAGTTTTAAAGGTAATATGTGTAGATATACTGGGACAATAGATGGAGACTTGTTTGGTTTAACATTTGGCTTTACTGAAGATCTATTATGAGTATGTTTCTCTTCCACGTTCCTGATAGTTGATAGTTCCTGTGACAGTTGGCCAGGTTTATATAGATTAGTATATTGGAATGCTGATCCAAATCTGAGAATAATGGATTAATAAACTCATCTGGACAGCATTAGGCAGCAGAAGACAAGTGGAAGTCATTTACTGTACACTGCACGTATTCGCTGACATTCCTCTTCATTAGCAACTAAGGACTATAAAAAAGCCCAGCTGGATCAGGCCATAGGTTAATTTAGGGCAGCACCGTCACACTGCTCATCTGGATGCATGTAAAAACTTACAAACCTGGACTGGTTTCTACTCCTGTTGTTTCCCAGCAACCAGGTTTACAGCATGGTGCCTATGATTCAAGGAATAGTGAACAGCCATCAGTATTAGTAGCCATCGATAGACTGAGCCTTCACAAACCACCCCACTCCTTGTTTCAAGACTGTCCAGATTGGCTGCCATTACCATTTCTGGGCAGCAAATTCCAGTTTAACTATATGGTGTATTTCCTTCTGCGAGCCCTGAATCTGTCTGCATTTAGCTTGGATACACGATCTCCAGCGTTAACGCTGCGCAAGAGAAAAACTTCTCCTTAGCTTCCTCCTCTAGGCGATGCATAATCTCACATTCCTCGTCTAGCACGTCTCCCTTTCCCTTTCCTCCTTCCTGGCCGAAGAGCCCCACTTGCTGTGGTCCTTCTTGGGAAGGGAGCTGGCATGTAAGCCGCCCCCCCCCCATCGTGTCAGCTGCCTTTGATCTAGTCCTGTAACTCCATCCGTCGAAAACGATGCTATCTCGGAGTCCTGGGAGCAAAGGATTTAGTCATCTTCAGCAGACGGATAAGCGCCGATCCGCAAGCGATGCACAGGCAGCCGGGAGCACCGGATGCCTTTTCCGCCCAGTGGGGGCTTCGCGACGGACCGGAGCAAAACCGAGGACTCCTCAGGGGCCCCGCTCCCGCTTCGTCCAACTCGCTCCTCAGAAGGACGAGCGAGAGCCAATCGGCAAGCAGGAGGAGGAGGTTTCCCGGCATATGCAAATAAGGCACCGCCGCTGAGCACTGTGGGAAGAGCGCGAACCGGAGCTCAGCTCCGCTCGCGGTACGGCGGAGCCTCCGGGAGTCTGGTCCGCGCAGGAACAAGTGTTTGCAAGGGTGAGCGGGAAGAGTCCGGCGGAGCAGTGCCGGCCACTATGTGCTGAAGTGGGTGTAGGAGAGGTGGGTATGCGTGTCGGCGCGAGGCAAAGCATACTTACCTGGCAGGGGAGATACCTTGATCATGAAGGAGGTTTTCCCAGGGTGAGGCTCATCCATTGCACTCCGGGTGTGCTGACCCCTGCGATTTCCCCAAATGCGGGAAACTCGACTGCATAATTTGTGGTAGTGGGGGACTGCGTTCGCGCTTTCCCCTGATCATTTAGTTCAAAAGATAGACTGAAAACACACACTGCGAAGTTGCCTAATAATAAGAGTGTAACTGCAGTATTCTAGGTTTAAATTGCGGTTTAACAACTTCTTTCTGGAAACACTGTAATTATTGTATTCTAGGTTTCAGTTGCGTTAGCGTGGTGTGTCGCCACACCACCCAGAAGCGGCGGCGCCGCCGCATGCCCCTCCCGCGCTGTCACCGTGCGCGCGCGTGCTGCCGCGCGCCGCCGCCCGCCCCCCCCGCGCTGCCGCCGTGCGCGTGTCGCCGCCGGGTGTGTCGCCAGCGGCAGCACTTTGGAAAGCCCTGGACTAGATAGATGTGCAAAGCAGATCGAGCGCAGCATAATTCACAGTATTTCACCATATGAAAAAGGGGGGGCCCATTGAACAAGTAACAAGTTGGAGGATGTTACAAAGCAAATAATAGTCTAGCCCAGGGTTTCTCAACCAGGGTTCTGTTGACCCCTAGGGTTCTGCGGGAGGTCACAAGGGTTTCCCTGGGAGAATACAGGCCTACACATGAAACGAAGATAATGATTGTGTAACTGCTGGCCTATATTTGAGCCTGAATGTGCAGGGGTTCCTCCAGGGTCAAAAGGTTGAGAAAGGCTGGTCTAGCCACTCTGAATACCAGATAAAGATCCTTTTAATAAAGATTTGTATATGAAAAAGATGCTACTAGACTCCTGATTTCCGTGCTACGATAGACTAACACAAATCTCCAAATATGCAAGGCATAGATTTATCTTTTCATTTAATAATGCAAAAGCAGTTCGGTAGCCCCAGGTTCACTTAAACTTTTTCAAGCACTAATTCGCAACGCAAAGTTAACTGGCTAATGTATTGTCGAAGGCTTTCACGGCCGGAGTTCAATGGTTGTTGTGGGTCTTCCAGGCTGTGTGGCCGTGTTCTGGAAGTTGTGGTTCCTAATGTTTCGCCAGCATCTGTGGCCAGCATCTTCAGAGGGCAGGAGCACACAGAAGCGTTCTTTCTGTGCTCAGGTAGAATGGCTAAACTGTAGGGAAAACTTTCCACCGTTCAGCAAGCTTTCTCCCTAGCATTGTTTCCTAACGCGAGCAGCTCGGTAGCCCCTGTGAGAGCTCCTTACCTCTCGACCGAAATATCTAGGAGACGACAGACTCCTACGTAACTGTATGATACCGCAGTTACACTGCTATTGCTTAGGAGCAACTGCCCTAGCAACTTCGCAGTGTGTGTTTTCAGTCTATCTTTTGAACTAAATGATCAGGGGAAAGCGCGAACGCAGTCCCCCACTACCACAAATTATGCAGTCGAGTTTCCCGCATTTGGGGAAATCGCAGGGGTCAGCACACCCGGAGTGCAATGGATGAGCCTCACCCTGGGAAAACCTCCTTCATGATCAAGGTATCTCCCCTGCCAGGTAAGTATGCTTTGCCTCGCGCCGACACGCATACCCACCTCTCCTACACCCACTTCAGCACATAGTGGCCGGCACTGCTCCGCCGGACTCTTCCCGCTCACCCTTGCAAACACTTGTTCCTGCGCGGACCAGACTCCCGGAGGCTCCGCCGTACCGCGAGCGGAGCTGAGCTCCGGTTCGCGCTCTTCCCACAGTGCTCAGCGGCGGTGCCTTATTTGCATATGCCGGGAAACCTCCTCCTCCTGCTTGCCGATTGGCTCTCGCTCGTCCTTCTGAGGAGCGAGTTGGACGAAGCGGGAGCGGGGCCCCTGAGGAGTCCTCGGTTTTGCTCCGGTCCGTCGCGAAGCCCCCACTGGGCGGAAAAGGCATCCGGTGCTCCCGGCTGCCTGTGCATCGCTTGCGGATCGGCGCTTATCCGTCTGCTGAAGATGACTAAATCCTTTGCTCCCAGGACTCCGAGATAGCATCGTTTTCGACGGATGGAGTTACAGGACTAGATCAAAGGCAGCTGACACGATGGGGGGGGGGCGGCTTACATGCCAGCTCCCTTCCCAAGAAGGACCACAGCAAGTGGGGCTCTTCGGCCAGGAAGGAGGAAAGGGAAAGGGAGACGTGCTAGACGAGGAATGTGAGATTATGCATCGCCTAGAGGAGGAAGCTAAGGAGAAGTTTTTCTCTTGCGCAGCGTTAACGCTGGAGATCGTGTATCCAAGCTAAATGCAGACAGATTCAGGGCTCGCAGAAGGAAATATTCTGTTCCCCTGGCCTCTTGGCTGGCCTTTTGGGAGAGTTATTTTTCCCCCTAAAGACTCAGACTTCGTATAATTTCCCTCTACTATTCCACAGGTGCCTTGAAAATAAGGGGTTGCGACTCCTGTGAGCTTATTTGAGAGCACATTCACTAACCAGAGTGGTGTTTAATTTTGAGGAAACATATTTAAGTTATTACATTCTGCCTGTTAATGCAATTTAGCACAATAGCCACACATTTATTTTTATGCTTTTTTTTTTTAAAAATGAATGTTGAATGAGAATAATACAGTTGTTAATTTTTCAGCTGCCAGTGTTATGCATCTCTTTGTGTACAAACAGACACATATATAATTTAATTTAATGTAATATAATTAACTGCCTTTCTGCCCATTGGGCACTCATGCTAGTTAACAATGAAAAACAAAACTTAAACAATTAAAGTCTTACAGAAACAGTTAAAATCACTGTTAAAACTAAATATGACTGATCATGAAAAATTATGTTGTGCAATATGTCTATGAAGGTTCTCAGTCATCCAGGTGGAATTGTCTGTAGCTTGAATCATGTCAACTGGATTTCTATTTTCTTAGTAGAAACGTTTCGCTCCTTATCCAAGGAGCTTCTTCAGTCTGAGCAAAGTTGGTAAGGGAATCCTAAATATGTTCCTAGGTAGCTGTGTGACCTTACACCTGGGGCTAGGTCATGGTTATATTGAGATGTTATTTTTAAGTCCTTTTATCATCTAAAGGAGGGTTGTTAAAATCACCATGCTGCTGTTGAGCTTCTGAAATGGTCTTAATCTTCCTAGGCACAGAAGACAAAACGGGGAGGAAGATGGGGGAGAGGTTGTGCCTGAGGCCCCCACCTCTATTCAAGGAAGGATTTTCCAAGTTGGCATAAATGGATTCCTTGACCCCTCTCTCAAACCACCTATCTTCTCTGTCTAAAATGTGAACATTAATGTCCTCAAATGAGTGTCCTTTTTCTTTTAGATGAAGATAAACTGCTGACTCTGGTCCTGTGGTGTTATTTCTCCTGTGTTGGGCCATCCTCCTGTACATAGGTTGTTTGGTTTCTCCAATGTAGAGTTCAGAGCACTCCTCACTGCACTGGATTGCATAAACTACATTGCTTTTCTTGTGTTTTGGAGTTTGATCTTTGGGGTGTACAAGCCTCTGTCTCAGTGTGTTGGTGGGTTTGAAATATACAGGTATGTGGTGTTTGCCAAATATCCGTTTTATCTTTTCAGACACGCCAGCCATGTAGGGAATGACCAGGTTCTTTCGTTTACTCTGAGTCTCAGCCCTATCTGTCGCTGTTTTAGGTCTGGTAGATTTAGATTTGGTGAAGGCCCAATTTGGATATCCACAGGCCTTCAGGGCTGTTCTCAGGTGCTGATTTTCATTCTTTTTGGAATCCATGGAGGTGGGGATGGTTTCTGCTCTGTGTGACAATGTCCTGATGACTCCTAGTTTGTGCTGCAGTGGATGGTGGGAGTCAAACATCAGATATTGATCTGTGTGTGTGGGTTTCCTGTAGATCCCTATTTCTAGCTTGCCACCGGTCCCAATGAGGACTTCACAGTCTAAGAATGCCAGTCTGTTGTCCTTGGTGTCTTCTCTGGTGAAGCTAATGTTGGCATCTATAGTGTTTATATGGTCCGTGAAGGCCTGTACTTCCTGGGCCTTGATTTTGACCCAGGTGTCATCCACATACCTAAACCAGTGGGTGGGCACCGTTCCCTGGAATGTGTTGAGTGCTTTCTTCTCCACTTCTTCCATGTATAAATTGGCCACAATGGGTGACACAGGAGAACCCATGGCACAGCCGTGTTTTTGTCTGTAAAAGTCACCTCTGTATGTGAAATAAGTGGTGTTAAGACACAGGTCCAGAAGATGGCAGATTTGGTTTGGGTTGAGATGGCTTCTCCTTTCCAGGGTGCTGTCCTCTTCTAGTCTCTTCCTGACAGCGGATAGAGCATCAGTGGTGGGGATGCTGGTGAAAAGGGAGGACACATCAAAGGAGACCATAGTTTCATCTGTATCCAGTTTCAGGATCTTTGCTTTGGAAACAAATTCTTCCGAATTATGGATGTGGTGTTCAGAGTGTCCAACTAGAGGTGCTAGTATGGTAGAGAGGTGTTTGGCAATGTTGTATGTTACCGAATTGATGCTGCTGACTATGGGTCGGAGGGGTGTTCCTTCCTTGTGGATCTTAGGAAGTCCGTAGATGCAGGGGATGGCTTCTCCAGGATACAGACGGTGGTAGGTAATCCTATCGATGGAGCCATCATGTTCCAATTGTTTCAAACTGTCTATTACCTTTTTCTTGTAATTGTTGGTGGGGTCTCTTTTCAGTTTTTCATATGTATGGTGATCCTCCAAAAGTGAGGTAATTTTATTGTGGTAGTCTGCAGTGTTTAGAACCACTGTACATCTTCCTTTGTCAGCAGGTAAAATGGTGATGGTTTCATCTTTGCTGAGGGCTGTCAGGGCTCTCCTCTCTTGGACGGTAAGGTTGGGGGGAGGAGGTTGAGCACTGGACAGAGCTGCAGATATTTTAAGCCGGAGTTGTTCTGCTTCTTCAAAAGGTAGGTGGTTGTTGTGGATGGCAGATTCTGTGGCTGTAATGAGCTCCACAACCGGAACTTGCTTGGGAGTGATGGCAAAATTAAGACCTTTGGCTAGGACATCTCTCTCTGGTTGGGTAAGTTCTCTGTCTGAGAGATTTTTCACAAAAAAAACACCACATCCATAATTCTACTACATAATTCTACTATTGGACTACAATCCCAGGATGGCAATAGAAGTTCTACATTTTGAGAGCACTGTGTTGGGAGAAGTTGGCATAGATTTTCTGAATTGCCTTGGTATATGACTTCACATCAGTAAATGCCACACATTGCAGAACAAGTGAGCAGTGTTGCCAGTATTGGTTTCCCACTGATGATAATCAGAAATTCTGGCAGTGCTAGCAGGATAACCGTACTGGGATAATGCAATCCATTTCTCTGGGTTTGCATGATATAAAAAGGTAAAGGTTCCCCCCGCACATTTGTGCAGTCGTGTCCGACTCTAGGGGCCGGTGCTCATCTCCGTTTGATAGCCGAAGAGCCAGTGTTGTCCGAAGACGCTTCCATGGTCATGTGGCCAGCATGACGCGCGCAGAACGGTTACCTACCCACCGAAGTGGTACCTATTCATCTACTTGCATTTGCATGCTTTTGAATTGCTAGGTTGGCAAGAGTATAGCTAGTGCGGGAGCTCACTCCGTCACACAGCGCTCGGGTCTTGAACCGCCAACCTTCCGATCGACAAGCCTGGCGTCTTAACTGCTGAGCCACCACGCCCCTTTGCATGATATATTGGGACATAAATTTACCACATTGGTGGGATTGTACAACACACCATGCTAAAATGCGGTTGGCTAGTTTGTGATTCAGTGCATCCTGTGAAGATAGCCATGGTTTGAGGATACACTAACTTAGCCTCCTGCATGTTGGTGTCCCCTAGGCTACTATTTCCATCATCATCAGCCAACAAAATTGCATGACAGACAAGGATGCAAATTATAAGGCCCTTTCCAGTGCTGAGTTGGTGCTCCCCCCCCCCGTCCTTGAGTTTCAGAAAACTCAAGGTTAAGACCATGGGAGCATTATATTTACTGTCCCATTGCTGATCTAGATGCTGCCACTGTAGTCAACTTATTTCCCCCCAAAATAATAAGTGATCAGTCTAAGACAGGGCTTTCCAAAGTGCCGCCGCTGGCGACACGCCAGTGGCGGTGCAGCGGTGGCGCGGCGGCGACACAGGAGGGCGTGCAGCGGCGCATGCACGGCGGCGGCGCAGGGGGGCGTGCGGTGGCGCGGGGGGGCGTGCGGCGGCGCACGCGCACGGCGGCAGCGCGGGGTGTGTGTGGTGGCGCAGGGGGGCGTGCGGTGGCACGCGTGTGCACGGTGGCAGCGGCTGCCGCTGTCACCATGCACGCACGTGCCGCCGCTTCGGGGTGGTGTGGCGACACACTTTTGTGTCGCGACACACAGTTTGGAAAGCTCTGGTCTAAGAGATTCTCTGTGCATTCTGGCTGCCCTGCATGTTGTAATACTGGGGAAAATGCTACTTGAATGTAATGTACAACTAAGGATATGTTAAGCCTGACTCTCTCATGGGCAGGGGTATAAGATGAAGACCACATCATAGCATGGCAAGTACAAGTGTTGGGATGGTGGCGCTGGGAGTTTGTGCCAGTGGGGAAGGCCTCATTGTTGAAAACATCTAGAAGATACCAAGTTGCAGAAGGCAGGGATACTATCATAAGTAATGATCACCAGCATTGGGTCTCATGATTCCTCAACACCATGGTACTGTGTGTAGATCCACCTGATCATCACAGCAGCCTTTTGCACTCTCCAATGCAGTGTTTTTTAAACTTGGCGACGTTAAGACTGTGGACTTCAAGCATGCTGGCTGGGAGTTGAAGCCCACGCATCTTAAAGTCGCCAAGTTTGAAAAACACTCCTCTAAATGCAACTTATACGTTGTCTTTAGCTTCTACAGTGCAGAGTTTCAACAGTCTGTAACAATGCCCAGCCAGGAGATGCAGTGAAGAAAAAGGCCGCCGGTGTTGAAGCTCCAGCAGTGACGGGGCGTTTAAAGAGGAAGAAGACTCTCGGTCGCTCTTAGACTGCGACTGCCTGGCGTTGAAGGAGATGGAGTCCCAACCAGGGTAGAAAGCGAAAATATCCTCCCTCCGAGTTTATGAAATGATAGAGTCCCGCTCGGACCTTCGCGGCCAGCCACGCCCCCTGCCGGCTTCGGCCTCTCATTTTTCGCCGCCCAGGGCCCGGGCCAGCCTCCCGTCGCTCACGGCTCCGCCCCTTCCAGGGCGCTCTCTGCCCTTTGACGTGGCACCGGTTTCCCCCCTCAGCCATGTTGGTTGCGTCGGCGGCGCTCAGCCTGCTGGGTTCAGTGTGCGCGAGAGCGAAGTGAGCGAGGCGAGCGGAGGCTCCCGGAGCTGAGGTGGGTCGCGCGGACGGAAGGAAGGCTGGAGTGGGCAGCCGGGAAGGGTCGGTCCTCGCCGTCTTCGCCGGGGAAGCAGAGGGGGACACACCGCCGGGGAGAGACCCGGTGGTCCGGTTTAGGAAGCGGGAGAGGAGGGGGTCTCTTTCGACTTCTTCAGACCCCGTCGGCTCTCGGTGTTTACCGGGGGATGCCATCGCGCCCCCTTGCCCAATAACCTGAGGTGCCGTCGTGGGCTGGAAGGGTTCCCTCCCTTTGAAATCGTTTTAGCCAGTGGTGAAGGGGTTTCAGCTTCAGAGTCCTCTATCCTGCCCACCCTTGCCGTGAATATCCATTCTTCTCCCTTCCTCTTCTTCCATTCACTTCCCCCAATAAAGCTTTAAAACCCAAAATAGTTTCAGACATTCGGAAAGAGGGCTTTCTCAACGTGGGGAGGGAGGTGGTGTGGGTGTGCGTTGGGCAGATCAATGAATGCTGCTTCCCTTTTGAAGTGGGTGTGTTTGAATGTTAGAGCATTAAGAAACGTGGAACTGTCATGCCAAGCTGGACCTCGTTTGTTCTCCCTTTGACCACCTTCTCTGGAAGTGTGTCTAAAGTCTGCTCCTCTTGGTTTCATTGAGTTGCATCTGAGCCACCTAACTC
Organism: Charina bottae; assembly: GCA_023362775.1. NCBI lineage: Eukaryota > Metazoa > Chordata > Lepidosauria > Squamata > Charinaidae > Charina > Charina bottae. The sequence continues at coordinate 126,216,584 of JALMGJ010000001.1, forward strand.
AGGACAACATCCCCAGATGACATTCTGTATTAATAAGCCTATTTATGGGTCAGGAGACAGAGAGATATCAGTGTCTTTTTATTAATGGAAGTGGCTGTGGAAAAAGGTCTGTCAGTATCAAAGGGAGTAGAGTAGTCTAAAGCAGGGGTCCCCAACCTGGGCCGCGGCCTGTTAGGAAGTGGGCCACGGGGCTCCCGCCTGCAAACCCCACCCCCCGGTCCATGGAAAAATTTTCTTCCACGACCGGTCCCTGGTGCCAGAAAGGTTGGGGACCACTGGTCTAAAGTGGTTCTTAAAATCAAAACATTAAATGGGAAAGGTAGAAGCAAGACCAGAATATACTAGAAATAGAGGTTTCTTATGGGAAGAAACAGAGGTTTAGTAGATTTTTGTAAACTTGAATACTTTTTATAAACTCAAATACTTCTGCTGTTAGTGCCAAATACTGCCAGTTGTACAAGAGAATACATCTATGTTGTTCAAAAACCACTATAGTTCTTAATTAGACAGTAACAAATATATTATGGCCTGAGCTTTTGTGGACTACAGCCAAGATGTCAGATGAATGAAGGGGAACTTACATTTTTAAAGAAGGAAAAAAGTCAAGAAGCAATGTTATGCTATATTAATGATATATTTTCTTTGACAAAACACAGTGACTATGTATCAGATTTTAAAATCTGGCAATTTAATTAAGAATTTATGTATTTTAATTAAATTTTAGGGATTGAAAGACATTAACATAAACTTGTGTAACATATTCCATGGGGATTTGCAGAAAAAACAAGCTGTATCCTAAGGGATTAATTTGTAGTCATCTGTTTTCCAGCTTGACTAGGCATATTGAAATAGAATTAAATATTATTTTCAAGGGGATAGATCAGAGCTTTCCAAACTTTTCATGTTGGTGACACACTTTTTAGACATGCATCATTTCGCGACACAGTAATTTATTTATTTATTTATAAAATTTATATCACTGCCCATCTCCCTCCACTGGAGGGACTCTGGGCGGTTTACAACAGAATAATTCAGTTTTACTAGCAAACCGGAGATTAAACTAACTAACTTATAAGAGATATGAACACATACATAAATTGTAATAGCGAAATGTATGGGGACACAACATATCTCATGAAAACAGAGTTCCCATTTACAGCAGGGCACAAGGCAGGCACTAGGACCTGCGCGGAATGAGGTGCTTGAGGCTCTGAGCGTCCGACTCAGAGGTTTCTTGTTACGTTCGCATGACACACCTACACACTGCAGCCGACACACTAACACAGAGCTTTCCAAATTGTGTGTCGGGACATGTTAGTGTGTCGGCTGCAGTGTTTGGGTGTGTCATGGCTGCTGCTGCCTCCGAGCCCTGCCAGGATTCCACGCAGGTCCTAGTGCCTGCCTTGTGCCTTGCTGCCTCCAAACCTGCTGTGATTCCACACAGGTCCTAGTGCCTGCCTTGTGCCCTGCTGTAAGAGTGTGTCGCGAAATGATGCATGTCTAAAAAGTGTGTCACCAACATGAAAAGTTTGGAAAGCTCTGCACTAACGTGTCCCGACACACAGTTTGGAAACCTCTGGGATAGATGAATATATGCAGGAGCTAGTTTCCTGGACTTTGAACTATTTAAAAAGAGACTACATTCATGAACACATATATAGATGATAAACATACTTAGTAAGAAGTAAGTTCAGTAAAGAGAGCCGGTTTGCTGTAGTGGTTAAGGCATCAGGCTAGAAACCGGGAGACTGAGACTTCTAGTCCCGCCTTAGCCACAAAGCCATCTGGGTGACCTTGGGCCAGGCAGTCTCTCTCAGCCCTAGGAAGGAGGCAATGGCAAACCACTTCTGAAATCTTGCCCAGAAACCTGCAGGGTCCAGGCAGTCAGCAGAAGTCAACACTGACTCAAAGGCACACAAAAAAAAAGTTCACTAAATTCAAAGGAACTTTTTTCCTAGGAATGCAGACTTGAAAAATCCTTAATTATTTTTCTATAATAAACCAGTTGGCATTTTAAACCACAGCATGAACTACTGTCAAATAAAAAAAGCTTTTACCATAGACACCAAGGAGTTGGAAGGGAGGAGGAGGAGTTAAGAGGAGGAGATAATTTTATAGGAGTGATAATTTTCCTGAAATTTCTTGAATTTTGTAAGTCAAGAAGGCTCTGGTTAGAGTCCAACAAAATCATAGTAGTAAGATAACATATAGTTTAAGGCTACAAGGCTACAGTGAACTGATTTACTGAATCCCATTGTATTCATTAGAATTGACTTCTGAATAAATAAGCTTAAAATTCTGGACTATAGCCTATTGTTTTTGGACACTTTGTAGTACACTAATCAGTGTTTGTATAGTTTTGCTGTATTTATAGGAACAAAGAAATTAGTAGTGTTATTTTGAATTTAATATGCAGTTGTGGTATGGATTTGTAAGATGCTTTGTAATTCTTAGACTAGAGTCCTGAATGGAGATTTCTGAAATTAGATTCTGCGCGTCTTTGAAGTAGAGATGTGTAGGATTATCTTTGTATTCCACTTATCAAGGGTTGTTGTTGTTGTTCAGTCGTTTAGTCGTGTCCGACTCTTCGTGACCTCATGGACCATAGCACGCCAGGCCTTCCTGTCCTCCACTGTCTCCCAGAGTTTACTCAAATTCATGTTCATTACATCGGTGATGCTATCTAACCATCTCATCCTCTGCCGTCCCCTTCTCCTTTTGCCTTCAGTCTTTCCCAGCATCAGGGTCTTTTCCAGTGAGTCCTCTCTTCACATTAGGTGGCCAAAGTAAGGGTAGGTTACTGTTATTTTGATGTAACAGTTATACCTAAGAGATAATTATTTTCCCAAGACTGTATGTAGGCCCCTTCTACATAAAAATAAGTTTTGCTTCTCCAGCTGTAAAGCAGCATTTTTGCAGGATTTAGCAAATATCCCCACCTTTTCCTCTTTGAGTCTACAAGGGTCCTTTCCAGCTGGCTAATAAGAAACTTTAAAAATTACCGCTAGCTGACACTTTACTTCTTATCCCAGTGGGCATGAAGGATCCTGTGTGCATTTTGTATCTTTTTGTAGTCTCTGCAGTCTACATGTTTTTCTGGCCTCATTATCCCAAGGAACATTTTCTGAGGTATGATACATATTTTTTTCTTTTCTTCAACATTCCTTTCTCATTTTAAGAAATGTCTGGACTGTAGGTATGCTATGATTTATTGATTTAAATCCTGATTAAACTGGATCCTTATGAATATGGGAACCAGTTATTTGTGAGTAGTGAGTTTAAATTGCTTTATTCAAAGATAAGAACTTTGCTGAACTTGATAAATCTGTTTAAATTTCATTTAAGCCTTTTGAACTTTGCCATCGCTCAGAATGGGCAGGGAATACTATTATTATTTGCATTTTACAAAAGCATATTTCTTTCTAGATCAGCTTTATCTGTGGTAGAGAATCTGGCAGTCAAGCCTCTGCTAATTACACATGAAACAATCATGCCAAAGCAATAAACATTTAATCTTGACTTGTAGAATGACCAGTTTATGGCATTTGAGAGGGAAGGATCTTTGTCCAGAATCAATTGTAGATTATAGATGATGCTTTTAAGTGTTTTTGCTGAGAGCTATAGGCAACAACTTATGTTTTCTCTTCAGGTCTTCATTGGACATTAGCTGCAGCAGTTAGTTGGTTCCTTATATATGTTGGTGCTCTTATATGCTGGTTATTTAATTTCATACTCATGTCCTGAAAATTACATGGATTGGTCTTAGATCAGCTTGATGGTGAGGTAAATTTGATTGAAGTCCTAATAGAACTATGTCAGAGCCTCCTGACTGTGGGTCTAGTTAATAAACAAGCCATTATGAATCTAGATAGTGAAGAGTTTTCTGGATTTAACAGCTGAAGAAGCTTTGCTTTAAGTCAGTTGCAAAGATGTTAGCATGCTGTACTGCCATACTAATGCCCATAAGCAGGCCTGCACAAGTTGTAGAAGGGAAAGGGCCAGATTAATACTTAAAAATAATCCCTGGCCACAAAGGAATAGCTGGCGTGCTGATCAGCTGTTCAGCAGTGTCCATGAGGCCTGGAGGCGCTTGGCAATGTGTCTTTTGGGGTGGAAGTGGCTGCGAAAACCTAGGTGGCAACAGTGGATCCTTCCTGGTGGTGGTGATATTTGGTGGCAGTGGATTGATTATTTTTCAGAAAACACCAGGCCACATAAGGCTGCTTGGTGGGCTGCATGTTGTGCCACTGACTTTGGAAATACAAGTTTCCAAAAAAGAGAAACGTTTCTGGGTGAGTTTGATGTGATGAGGTTGATAGCTAGATGTGCTGGAACACCATTGGGAATAGTATTCCTGGTAGCTTGTAGTCCATCTTTATGGAGGGTATGGATGTACAGATTTCAAAATCCACCATCTATGGAAGATGTTTTTTGTGAGGATGTTAATGACTTGTACTATGGTCCCATTAGCAGCTTGTAGTGTTGATGGTGTAAAGTCTGTATGCTGAGCTCATACAGTGAAAGGTTGGAGATTTCAACCCTTTTCTCCCAGAAACTATTTGTGTGTGGCTTGGTAGTTCTTGCTTCCATCACCTGTCTTCTAGGGAGTGCCTCATCTGGCATCCTTCTCCTAACCCAGGGGTCGGCAAACTTTTTTATGCCAGGAGCCATTTTGACATTTATAAAATTTATAATATCACTCGAGGGCCAGGGGGTGGGGTTTGCGGGCGGGGGCCAATTGCGTGGAAGGGGGCGGGGTTTGCGGGCGGGAGCCAAGCGGTTCACCAGATTAGCAGGTCTGGAAGTAATAACTAGATTGGTGTCGTGTGTAGGTGCAGAAATAACACGCCGAGGCAAGGAATCTAGTCTCTAGTGTTTATTGCATACCTACATACAGAAATCCTGCTAAACTAACGGTGCCTAAAGATTCCCAAGTATATCAGTCCAACCTAGGGCAGAGCTTTCTTCTGACGTTTGGGAAAATAGGCTAGGCTCTCCGAGCTGCGTGCTCGCTTCTCTCTCATGGCCCAGCCCTCTTCTCCACTCTCTTGTGTCTCCCTGACAATTGGACAAAATCATCCTCAAATTTTTTTTCTCCTGAACAGGCAACTATGTTTTTGTTTTGTGCTCTACCCAGACCACACAGAATTATGGGGAGATGTGTTTAAGCACATGGTTAACTTTTCTACTGACTTAACACAATTTTTAAAAATGTTTAACTTGAGCTGGATTACTCCCCATCATCAAGTTAATACTTTTAATGTCACAGTAGTGGAATGGGAAGAGAATATATCTAAATCTATATAATACACCTTACCTGGTACTGTTATATTGCTTTTAAAAAATGGAGAATGGGAGAGCAGACAGGAGGGCTTGAATTTGGAAGGCAAACGGGGATGGAATTTGAATAGGTCCCTTGGTAGTAGAGTTGTATGAAATGCTTTGAGTTTGAAGTGTTGTGGGCTTAAACTGCTGTGGCTCAGGCTGAAAACAGCATTTTTGGGAGTGTTTCAGACCTGTTTTGAATCCAGATCAAGTATCGGAAATGGGGTTGTTTTGAGCCTGAAGTGCTTCTGGAATGGTTAGAACTCCTCCTCCGCCCTTCCATTGGCTGGCGGAGTGGAACCCTCTCCCGGGGCTGCTCCCGCAGATGGCTCTGACTTGGTTGAGCGGGGAGCGGAGGGGAACGATTGGTGGGCTCGGCGTCTGCGCAGTGGGGGAAATGTTGGCCGAGGTGTGGCTGGCTTTGTCCGCTTGTTTCTTCGCCGCGCTGCTGGCTCTGCGAGCACCGCCGCTGAAAGCTCCGCCCGTGGCTCTCTCGCTCAACTCGCCGGGCTCTTTCAGGACCTGATCCGGTACGGGAAGACCACGACCGCCTGTGGGCAGCACCCTGCCCTTTTGCAGACCTTTGATGTTCCCAAGAGAACCCGCACAAGAGCCACACTCAAGGGGCCAAAGAGCCGCATGTGGCTCGCGAGCCGCGGTTTGCCGACCTCTGTCCTAACCCAATCCCTGTGTGTGTAAGAAACGGGGGCTCTACCGCCTGTGTGCCTCGCTGGTGAGTGAAAAGAAAAAAAATATAAATATATTCCATAGCACTACCTCCTGGGCCTGTAGCATTGTGGTGTATAGTAGTGCAACAGAAATTAGCCCCCTTTCCCTCTCCTCCTTTGTGGGGAGATCAATCTCACAAGTAATAAATAGAAAACAAGTTGTGTTTTTTTAAAAAAAGGAAAAAACCATACTTAAACATTCCTTTTTAACTTTGAATATTATCAGGAATATTCAGTGGTAAAGGAGATAAAAAATCTATATTTTTATCAAATCGCAGACAGCATCTTTAGAACAATCTCCAATATAAGGTTCAGAGCAGATATCACCTATTTAGAAGCAGATGTGATGTAAAGAAGTGCCAATTTGCATAAAACACATAAGGACTGAACTTGTATAGAGGAATAATGACCAGAGGCAAAGGATTGGATTAAAAAACACGCACACACACAAATTGGTTGAACTTTGTGCAGTTCTTAGCTGACTGTTTCATATTGCTCAAGAGCAGGGCTTTCCAAACTTTTCATGTTGGTGACACGCCTTTTAGCTATGCATAATTTCATGACACAGTAATGAGGAATCCCCACCCCCTGGCCCACGTGATTGGCTGCCGGCTGCAAACCCCGCCCCCAGCCTACATGATTGGCTCCCGGATCCAAACCCCGCCCACCGGCCCACGTGATTGGCTCCCGGATCCAAACCCCGCCCACCGGCCCACGTGATTGGCTCCCGGATCCAAACCCCGGCCCCTGGCCCGCCAGTCTTGTACCGTATGTATTGTATTGTATGTAATCGTAGATAAAATACAAAAATGCCCTCCAAGTGTGCTTGATGGGGAGGTCATGGACCCAAGACCATGAGCAGTGTTTTTCAGTCTTGGCCACTTTCAGGTATGAGGACTTCAACTCCCAGAATTCCCTACCCAGCAAGGTTGAGAAACACTGTTAGATATTGCACAGAGGGGCACGTTTGTTTGAAAGTGCACAGGGCATGAGATGCGTATGATTCTGTACCAGGTTCACGAGATCATGAGGAGGGCTGTGCTGAGGGGGGGGACTGGGTCAGCCAAGCTGGACCTCCCCGCTCCCAGTGTAACCACATCATTCTTGTGTGCTTTAAAACAAGAAAAACGACTGTATATTCCTCACTTGAAATAAGGGCAGAGCCAGAGACGAAACTGTTCTCTTTGATGCTACCTGACAGTAGTTATTCTAAACATCCTGGATTTCCCCACCTATTTATTTATTGGGCTTATTTGTTGCTCCAGTGGCTGATTATGGAGCAATATACCCAACCTCTGATAATTAGAATTAAAAAATAGCATTATATAACAAAATAAGTCATTATATAAACACTGGGAACGTAGCCGAACCTCCAAGGCTTCCAGGAACAGCCAAGTCCTCGTGGAATCGGAGTTGGAAGGGACTGAAGAGGTCGTCCGGTCCAACCCCCTGCACGCTGCAGGATTCACTCCTTAATCCCCGACAGATCCAGTCTCGGTGTGAATAATTGGGCAGGAGCGGCTGCAGCACCGAAGACGGGAGGCAGCCACTGAACAGGCTCGAGTCCATTATCTGCGTGGACGTTCCGGCGGAAGGGAGCTGCGGCGCCCGGAGGCAGGAACTTCCTCCTCTCCCAGCGCGCCCCCGGAGAAGCCGTGCAAGTCTTTCGCGCCCGACCCCGCTTCCCACCGGCTCCCTCTGGGGATCTGCCCGCGGCGCCCCTCCGCGGTAGCCAGCAAAGGTTCCCCAAAACGCCACCTTTCCGCTTCAGACGACCCGCGCCCGCAGCTGGCCCAGCACCGCCTCCCGAGACCCGCGCCAGCCCTGCCGGGTGGAGACAGGCCAGGAGCCCTCCGCTCGTGGCCTCCCTGCACCCCCACCCCCCGGCGCGGCTACCTCGTTGCCTCCCTGCACCTCCCAGCCCCTGCCTCGTTGCCTCCCTGCACCCCACACCCCCGCCTCGTCGCCTCCCTGCACCCCCCACACCACCAGTGCAGTGGCCTAACGACATCCCTGCACCCCCACACCCCCAGCGCAGCGGTCTAACGACGTCCCTGCACCCCCACACCCCCCAGTGCTGCACCCCCCACCCCAGTGGCCTAGCAACGTCCCTGCACCCTCCCCCCAGTTGCAGCCCTACCGGGCTGCTAACTTACCTGGCTTCTGCGGTGAGAGCTGAAGAGCTGGGTTCAGAGCAGGGACCTGTCGCCGCGGCAAGGGATGGGCGGGGCTGCACGTGGTGCATGGCCTCCTCTTCCGGGTTCCCCTGCGACACACCTGGGCCCTCGCCGCGACACAGAAATGTGTCGCGACACACAGTTTGGAAAGCTCTGCTCAAGAGTATAGACAACCCCTGGAACAGATATTATGTCTATGTCAATGTGTTTTCTGGAAAATTATTTTTCCTGCAAATTACAACTTTCTTTCGCCACCCCATCCCCCCTTTCCCCACTTTGGCATGCCAATTTCTTGCTTGCTTCTCTCTTGCTTGCTGGAGAATTGCCTGCAATTTCCAAAATAACAAAAGATTTCACACCTGGACCAAGAGGGATTGTGGGGGATCTCTCCTTTTGCTATGGATTAAAAATACTGTAAGCATTTCTCCTCAGGAAGATTCTGCTTGAGACAGGGAGATGTATGTTCCTTGTCTTGGAAGCAGCTGACATTCCTGTGAAAGCCAGGTGGCAGTGCAACTATAATCTTCGTAAGTGAAGCAATGAAAATGGGTCCATCCTGTCTACAACAGGGCAAGGAGATGTGGTGTCCCTGAAGTGGTTTAATTTGCATGTAATAATAAATTGTAGTTTTGAGATAAATAAATAAGCCTCAGGCTTGTATGCCTTTCTTCTTGCTCTTATTCTAGAACAGCATGGAGAGAAAACTGGAAGCCTTTGTTTTCTTTTTTCAATTGACTGTAGTTACTTTTTATGTCACACCCTAGGTAAGAAAGCTAGGAGCACTGACAACCATTTGAAGTCAGCATATTTCATGAGATAAATTAATAATCACCATTTTTCTAACCTGAAAACTGTGATTCTGTTCTTTCACCTGTGTGAAGAAATGGGAGGAAGAAGTCCATAAGTCTGTGGTTTATATTATGTGTAAATGTAAATGCATAAATACTAAATTAAATGGTTTTACAGTCTGTAATCTAGAATAAAATATTGACTATTGTGTAAGTAGATAGTGGATTCAGCAAGGTTTCCTATCTCAGTCATCCTCTTCTTGCAACCGAGTGCATTGCTTTTACTTTGTTATTTGTCTCATAAGAGCTGCAGAACAATTTATAACAAAATCACAATTTTATAATAAATTTACGAGCATCTGATAGAACTTGAAGCTAGTTTTAGATACCTGGTTAGCTTAATAAAGAGAAAACTAAATGGAATAATTTAACTGTAATGATTATACAAGCAACGCAGAGGCTTGCACTTTGTTGATAATCTCAAGATAAATATTCTCACGAGAAAGATATGACTCTAAATTCTGGTTTTTACGTTTTAATGATAAGCTTTGGTCATTAAAATTACAAATAGAAATGTGTTTATGTGAAGAAAGTATGCAGTTATTACTAGAAAGTGATGGGTAAAACTGCGGTATTGACTAAATCTCAGGTTGTATTGTGAGTGGACAAATTTAGAGTAGGAATATGTAATCTGCACACTGCATGTGATGCTCAGCTATCCAAGAATCTGAAATTTGATGGTAATGTGCTGCATTACAATGGCACCATTTTCTACTTAAAAGGCAGAAAATAGATATGTTAAACCTCTGACCGCCTTAGCACAGCTATTCTACTAAAAAATTTAAGAGGCTGAAACAGCAGCCATGCCTCCACTGCAGACATCGGTAGATGTTCCATTTGTCCCTAAGTAGCTCCTCAAAGAGCAGCCATGAGACACAGAATGGTTGCCTACCTCGGTCTAGGGAATTTTAGACACAACCAACTGTCATCAAGCCCAGTAACACTTAAATATGATCAGCGTTATATCCTGCCTTTTTTCTACTTGCTCTGCAAGTTGCTCTTTCAATAAGCAGTTCTCATTTACAGTGCTGTTGTAGTTAGCTAGTTACTTCTATTTAATTCATTTTGTCTGATAAACGAGGTGGGCTGTGGTTTGTGCTACTATTGCATACTGCTACTTGCACTAAATAGTTTCCAAGTTTTGCGTAGTATAACAGTTGTCCTTGGTTAGCACATATGAATGTGTGATGTCTAGTGTGTAGTAAACTAGCCTGAACTTACTCAAAAACAGCAGTTCTTTTAGGCACACTGTTTTGAAATGGATGCAAGTGATCACCATTATAATTTGCCAAGTAAGATTCTTCAAAATGAAGCTGCTTTGCAGGGTAACAGCTTTCAGAATTTCTGTAATGTTTAGTGAAACTGTTGCTTAAGATAACATGTGCTTGTGCATTTGGAAATTTCCAAATTTGTATTTGGAAATAATATAATGCCAGCACTCACTAAACAGAACAGTGACTCCTAGTTGTTATTAATTCTTCCTTCCATGGTTTTATAGACAAACAGGAATTCTCATGGTTTCCAGGTGGCTGGTAGTGCAAATACGTGAATTACCTAAAAGTGTTGCATTGCTTTTAATTTACCCTCAAGAACTTGCAAGGTTAAATTCAATGTATATTTTTGCTATAGATACAAGAGCTTCATAATGACAACCTTCTTGGAGTTCATTCAGCAAAATGAAGATAGAGATGGTGTTAGATTCAGCTGGAATGTGTGGCCTTCCAGTCGTCTTGAAGCCACAAGAATGGTGGTTCCAGTGGCCTCTCTGTTCACACCACTGAAAGAGCGTCCTGATTTGCCTCCCATTCAGTATGAGCCAGTTCTCTGCAGTCGAACTACCTGCCGTGCTGTTCTAAATCCATTATGGTAATTCCAATAAATATTGCAGGTTTTGCTGACATATTATTACTATTACTCTTGTGGTTAAAATATTACTTTGTCTTAGGCTGACCATATTTCCTTGAGACCAAAACAGGACCCTAACCTACCCACGGCTCGCTGGAAAAGCGTCCGTGCATACATGCGTATGCATGCACACACACTGGCGAACAAAGCTGGAGCTGCCGGGAAGCAGGCACTTTTCATATTGTTGCTTTTTCGGGGGCTTTCTGGATGTTTTCCGGTCCACCCCCTCCTTCTCCGCCGTCGGACCCTTCGTGAGACCACCGGGCAACCAAAGTCGCCCCCCCCCAGACCTGTAGGAGCCTTCGGCAGCGCGGGACAACGCCCATCTTCAGTCACATGCTGAGCAGCGCTGTGAGCCAACGCCCCCACCCAGGAGCTTGGCGCCACACCCAGCACGAGTTGCGAGCTACTGACAGCTCCTCATGACTGGGCAACGCCCCTCAGCCATCTGCAGCTGCAAGGACTTCGCCCCCCCGGAGGGATTTTCGAACACTTTTTGCCGGCTCAGCTGAGCAGCATGCATCGGCTCCAACTCCACCCCACTGATTTTCTCCGCGACCAGACCACCTGTGGAGTCGGGACCACCTGCACCTGCTACAGGACACCTCCCCACAGGAAAGTGCCTGCTTCCCGGCTGCTACGCCTTTGTTTGCCGGACAAAGTGTACGCACGCACGCTTTGTCCGGCGAACAAAGCCGGAGCTGCTGGGAAGCAGGCGGCCCCGGTCCCCTCTCCCACTGATGAAAACGGATCATGGGACGATCCGGAAGAGGAATTGCCTCCGCCTATTGCGCTGCTCGGCCCGCCTCTCCTGCACGCTGATAGTCGGAGGCGATTCCTCTTCCGGGTTCCCTTTAAAAAACGGGGCAAAATTTACTTTTTTATTAAAATGACGGGACGCTCCAGAATTGTTTAAAAAAAGGGACTGTCCCGTTCAAAACGGGACGTATGGTCAGCCTACTTTGTCTCCTAATTTTACCAATTATGTACAGTCAGTCTTTGTATAGCATGATAGTTGTGTTCCTAGAAACCCATGTGCTATGCAAAATTGTGTAAAAACTGAAGATAACTCTGAAGTAGAAAGCTTTTTTATGGTGTCTTGCTGGACATTGCTTCCTACTTGCCCCTCATCAATAAGTTGTTGCAGTTCTTTGGTTGCAAATTCCTCTGAATGGGATTGAAACAGCTCATCTAAGCCCTCTTCCTCCACTTTGTCAAACCCAGCCTGCTTTGTGAGAGCAATACAATTTGCTTTTATTTTGGGAAGCTCTTTTATGTGATCAATGCCTTTATGAATAAAATCAGATAGAAGGGCCACCAAGCACCATGCCAACAGTCTTTTTTAACTTCAGTTGAGGCTTCCACAGCAATACAAATTGGATTCTTTATGTTGAATCGCTTCAAAAGTTCAAGAACTGTTTGTGCATTCTTATTCTCAGTAGCTGTGATTGACATCTTAAATGTGCACCTGATATAACAACGTACAAACACAGCAATAACTGTGGAGTCCTTGGTGCTCTCTGAGCTTGGTTGTTTGCTTGCAAATGTTTCATTACCCAACTGGGTAACATCATCAGTGGGATTCTGTCATTACATAAACATATGCTATATGAGAACTGACTGTACAGTGAACTTAACCAGCACAGCAAAAGCTAATTAATTAGAGGAGCTAAAATAAAGCATCCAAAAAGTTATATTTAATTTGTTAAATAAAAGGTAGAGATAAAAGTATGTAATCTGTGTTCAGATTAGAGCTTGAAACTTCATTAGTGTATCTGATTTGTATTCATAATTTACTGAAACATTTAAAACTTTATGTTTGTAGCCAGGTTGATTATCGAGCAAAACTATGGGCTTGCAATTTTTGTTATCAGAGAAATCAGGTAAGTTAAAATTTATATTTGTTCCAGCTATTTTAAGATATTTTATTTTTGCTTTATTAAACATACAGATATTACAGTGATAGCATGGTGAAAAGAAAAAGATGCAAAAATCAAGTTTGACGTTATGTAGAAATGAATCAATGTTATGGTCTGAAATAACAGTTAACAGAGCAAACATTGTTTAAGTAAAGAAAAAGAAATTGAAAATCCTGAAACAGAAGTGTCCTTTTCCTGTTTTCTTTGTTGAAAAAGGACTAATTTTCATTTTATCAGTAATCTCCTGTATGTCAGGTGTAGATTTATCTTTCTGATGATGTATACGGGTAGTCCTCACTTAAGGACCCTAATTGGGACCGGAATTTCCATCTTAAGTGAAGCGGTCATTAGACGAAACATCATGTGACTGCACCGCTTAGTGACGGCAGTTCCAGTAGTCCCAGTTGCGGTTGTTAAGCAAGGACCTCATGCTTCTTCCCTGCCGCACTTGCCTCCGCTTCAACTCCCCCCACCTGCCTATCCCCCCCATCACTGCCCTTTGGTAATATAATAATATCAATAATAATATGAGAAGCCCAAATCATGTACATTAATATGTCTATGAAGGTTCTCAGTCATCCAGGTGGAATTGTCTGTAGCTTGAATCATGTCAACTGGATTTCTATTTTCTCAGTGGAAACGTTTCGCTCCTTATCCAAGGAGCTTCTTCAGTCTGAGCAAAGTTGGTAAGGGAATCCTAAATATGTTTCTACACAGCTACCTAGAAACATATTTAGGATTCCCTTACCAACTTTGCCCAGACTGAAGAAGCTCCTTGGATAAGGAGCGAAACGTTTCCACTGAGAAAATAGAAATCCAGTTGACATGATTCAAGCTACAGACATGTACATTAATGTTCCAACCCCTGAATTCTATTTTCAACAGCAACATTTTCTGAGATGTCCAGGATACATGAAAAAAAACCTAATGTAATAAGCACATTTTAGGATCAAGGAGGCTAGTTTAATAGTTTTTAAAAGAATGTGCCACTAGTTTGCAAGAACAGGAAATTCAGGCTTGTTATTCCAAAGTTTATTTGAATAATTAATAGTAATTTCACTTACTTCCTTTAGTTTCTTATAAAGAAAAGTTACTGACTTTTTAGACTTCCAAGACCTTGAAATAATACAAAATTTTAGAGACAGCAATAGCATTTGAACCAAACAGTACAAATAGCAATTTGTAATTAATATCAAATTAAGTCCCAAAATGAATTGAGGACTGACCTTCCATATTCTGATGTGCACCCCAGGCTAAAATGATCGATGGTAAGTCCGAAAGATTTCAGGTGTAGGGTTATGGTATTGATATTAAGATGCACATATAGAAATAAAGATAGTAATAAAATTAATTACGTTTCAAAATGTGATGTGGTTGGTTTATATGAACATTTCCATATTTTTTCTTTCAGTTTCCTCCAACATATGCTGGCATATCTGAGCTGAACCAGCCTGCAGAACTTCTACCACAGTTTTCTAGTATTGAATATGTTGTACAGGTAAATACTATGATTAAAAAATTAAGGGGTGGGTGTTGAGTTAGTGAACTATAGTAGGGGGAGAAGGTGTGATGACCAGTATGGCAGCATATTCTCACAATATGCATTATCATTTGTTAATGCAATGGTGTAGGTCAGAATTATGCTTTTCACTGTTTGGTATAATTTGATGTGATATATCATAGAATTGTATAACTTATTTTGTGAGAACAGCACGGCTATTTCTCAGATGATAGCGTAAAGATGTTGCTCAGCACTATAGATGTTACCCATCACATCTCTTCTTAGCACATTGAACTGTAGGCAGCCTAACAATACAAACTTGAATTGCACAGACATATGCCCATATTATCTCCAGCAAAGGAGATCGTTACCTTGTTGTGGTGCTGGAGCTTGAGCACCTCAATGACACCATGAGCTAAACCGTGAAGGGACACCGAAGATGGGAAGGTCATGGCAGAGAGGTCAGACTAAATACGATCCCTGAGGAAGGTAATGGCAAACCACCCCAGTATTCTTGCCGTGAAAACTAAATGGATCAGTACAACCAGAGATATGTCAATATACCATCGAAAGATGGGACTCCCAGGTTGGAAGATCGTCAAAATGCTACTGGGGTGGAACAGAGGATAAGTTCAACTAGCCCCAGATGTGATGACGCAGCTAGCTCAAAGCCAAAAGGATGGCTAGCGGCCGACGGTGCTGGTGGTGAACGACCAATCCGATGTTCTAAAGATCAACACACCATAGGAACCTGGGATGTAAGATCTATGAGCCAGGGCAAATTGGATGTGGTTATTGGTGAGATGTCAAGATTAAATATAGACATTTTAGGTGTCAGTGAACTGAAATGGACTGGAATGGGCCACTTCACATCAGATGACCACCAGATCTACTACTGTGGACAAGAGGACCACAGAAGAAATGGAGTAGCCTTCATAATTAATAATAAAGTGGCTAAAGCAGTGCTTGGATACAATCCAAAAAACGACAGAATGATCTCAATTCGAATTCAGGGTAAGCCATTTAACATCACAGTGATCCAAATACACGCCCCAACCGCAGATGCTGAAGAAGCAGATCAGTTCTGTGAGGATCTGCAGCACCTACTGGATAATACGCCAAAAAGAGATGTTATTTTCATTACAGGAGACTGGAATGCTAACGTGGGTAGTCAAATGACACCTGGAATTACAGGTAAGCATGGTCTGGGAGAACAAAATGAAGCAGGACATAGGCTGATATTATTTTGCCAAGACAACTCACTGTGCATAACAAACACTCTCTTCCAACAACCTAAAAGACGACTTTATACATGGACTTCACCAGATGGTCGACACCGAAATCGGATTGACTACATCCTTTGCAGCCAAAGATGGCGGACATCTATACAGTCGGTAAAAACAAGACCTGGAGCTGATTGTAGTTCAGATCACAAACTTCTTATTGCACAATTTAGAATCAGACTAAAGAGAATAGATCCACAGATCAGTTAGATATGAGCTCACTAATATTCCTAATGAATATGCAGTGGAGGTGAAGAATAGATTTAAGAGACTAGATTTAGTAGATAGGGTCCCAGAAGAACTATGGACAGAAGTTCGCAACATTGTTCAGGAGGCGGCAACAAAAAACGTCCCAAAGAAAAAGAAAACCAAGAAGGCAAGATGGCTGTCTGCTGAGACACTGGAAGTAGCCCAAGAAAAAAAAAGTGCCTGACCACCCAACCCACTACAACACAACCAACAGAAGCTATGAAAAGGATAACACTGCCATACATCAGAAACATCTTAGAAACTACCAATAGACTGTTACAACCACATGGCATCACCATAGCACATAAACCAACCAAAACCCTTCAGAACATCTTAAGTAACCCAAAAGACCCAGTAGCCCAAGAAGAAAAAACAGGAGTTATCTACAACATACAGTGTAAGGACTGTAGCAGCCACTATGTAGGACAGACCGGCAGAAGACTAGCAGAGCGCATCCACGAACACCAATTAGCAGTCAGAAGACACGATGAAAACTCCTTAATCTCACAACACATGGACCATACTTTCAACTTGGAAACTGTGAGCATCCTAAACCAAGCCAAATCCAAAAATGCTAGAGAATTCCTGGAAGCTTGGCACTCAGACAAAGCAGCCATCAACAGACACATAGAGGTAAACAACATTTACATACCATTCATAAGAGAGAATAGAAAAGCCAAAAGACCAGAACACCACCTTGCCAGCAGTCAACATCCAGATATGCAAAGATTAACACCAGGATTAGCACCAAAGGAACAATCAAACAGCACAGTATACCTTAATCAAGGAACTAAGAACTCAGTCAATCAACCAAGCAGCAAACAACAGCCCAATCAAGGAATTCCTAAGGAGAGAACAACACCTCCACCAACACAAGCAGGACAAGCCATGGTATATAAACAGAGAGCAAGTCCCACTCCCTTTTCGCACTGAAGATGTTGCCTAGTCTGGCAATGAAACGTCTGCAAGAAAACAACAAGATTCAGAGAGCATCAAGGACTCCAAAGTAATCTTAGTCTGGTTGTATATATTACAATATGTCAATTTAAAATTTCATATATTATTAAAATCAAGATAATATGCTATAATTAATGGCAATAAACAATATAGTATAATTTTAAAATTAAGATGAGAGAGTAATATTTTGTAGAGAGGGCATGCTCCGGACCCCGTCGGTAAGGGAGTTTCGTTTGGCGGGGTCCAGAAGGCGGGCCTTCTCGTCAGTGGCGCCTGCCCTTTGGAACAACCTGCCCCCGGAGGTGAGGCAGGCCCCATCGCTCCTGTCCTTCCGGAAGAACCTAAAGACCTGGTTTTGCCGCCTCACGTGGGATGGGAACAGAAATAGTTCTTCGTGGGGATGGCTGGTGCCATAGAGCCCTTTTAAAGATCGTGGGCTGCCTTCTTGGATTTTCTACTTAATTTATAATAATAATTAATTGTATATTGTATTTTTATGTGTTTTTACAATAGAATTTTAATCTCTATGTTTGTAAACCGCCCAGAGTCCCCTCGTGGGAGATGGCGCGGTGATAGAAATTGAAACATAAATAAATAAATACTAATAATTTCTGCCTAGTCTAAAAATTCTATCCTTATTTAGCAAGTCATGGAAAACACACACGTTAAAATCTTATGTTAGAAGAAATCCAAACACTGGATAGAGTACAAACTCATATGTGGAATTATAATCCAGGAATGGTTTCCATGCTGAACTGAATTTTCTATCAGATTTGTTTTTAACGTTGATGCATACTCCCACTCTAAACTTAATTTGCCATTCTTCTACAGAAGGGATTATATATAATTTCCACTGAGAAGCATAGATTATCCTAGAATTGTAATCAGTTTAGTATACTTTGTGGGAACCTGAGGTTTGGTAATTAATGGAAAAATAGCAACTTGGAAAGAGAATTCAATCTTTAGAATTTGTTTCATTTTGTTATAAATTATTTTCTAGAATTATTGGGCTTTGTAGCATTCCCACCAAATATGAAAAAAAAAATATTACTTGATTATTATATTTATAATAATTTTTAGAGAATGAATTATATGCTTTGTGCAGTATCAAACACTTATGTGTTTTGATTAGTAAAAGGGATACAAGCACTCAAAAATTGGTTTTGTCATTATTACTCTAATAACACTATTGACTTTGGTCTGTTATCACATGCTAATTTGCCATGGTTCTTTGTGAATTGGTAATATTAATATTACAATGTTTTTCATTTTATTTGAAGCGTGGACCTCAGATGCCTTTGATATTTCTTTATGTTGTTGACACTTGTATGGAAGATGAAGATTTGCAGGCTTTGAAAGAATCCATGCAAATGTCATTAAGTCTCCTACCTCCTACTGCTTTGGTAGGACTTATTACTTTTGGGAGAATGGTGCAAGTTCACGAGCTTGGCTGTGAAGGAATTTCCAAAAGTTATGTGTTCAGAGGGACAAAGGATCTATCTGCAAAACAACTTCAGGTAGATATCAGATATTTAATTTGATCACTTATTCTGTGATTGTTGTGTCTTGAAAATAGAAGTAGAAAATCTCTGCTGTACTGAACAAAGTTTTATAGTTCAGGAATTAAAAGTGCATTTTCTGATTTTATCTACAGTATTTTTAATTTTAAAAATGTTTAAATAACATTCTTAAGTCTCAGTGGAAATGTTATAAAGATTGAACTACCTGTCCAGTACTGCCAATATACCATGCTCAATTTTAAAGTTGCTATTAGTACTCATAGTCTTCCACTTTAAGATGATTAAAAATAGTGAAAAGGTGTGATATACATTTATTAAAAATCTGTAATGACAGTGAGTGCACTTTATACACACATGCATACATGCAATCTAAGTCTGAAGTAAGGGGGAGTACTAGCTGGACCCCCAGTGTCCATCTGGTCAAGCTTTAGATTCCTTTTCTTTTTCCTTGCTTGCGACTTGAAAGCTCAGTAATGTGAATGAAGTGTATAAGCAGATGGGAATAGAGCCTTGGGCAGGTATGTCAGAAACTCATGCTCAAACTTAAATCCTAAGTAAAGGGAAATAATAGGAGACAGAAAAGGAAACCAGATAACTGCTTGAAAATGAAAACAAAAAGCTAATCTTACTAATCTATAATAAACTTTGAGGTAGCAAAATAAATACAGAGATATTAGCATAGAAATGAACTGCTTAGACAGAGAGCTAAGCATCCTGCTTAAACAAGGTTAGACTAAAGATCAGTCGGGAGCCAGTAAAATATACTTTTCTTTTTTTAATTCAGGAGAATGGTATATAGAGCTTTTGATTTAAAACAGGGTTTTGGCCCACTTTGGCAGATTTGATATACCAAAAGTCTTCCTGTTTTGAGAATCAGGAAATTGAAGATATTCCAAGTTAGGTTATGGATGGCAGCTCTGTTAGTCAACAATGCTTGTAGGTTGCTTTTTTTTTAAATGAGCACTGTTTGTATAATGGGCAAAAGGAATAACCTTGAGGAACAGGAGGAAGAGCCACAACCAAGACAACGGTCTGATAAAAGAAATCTGAGTCCAGGGCAGAAATGGAATTTGAGAAAGTGTCTCAGACATGACCCTCGCTAGTTCTCATGAAGAAAAAGGGAGGGAGGGGGGAAGCGCATTCAGACTTGCAAGATTCTGTTAGTATAACCCAGGGCTTTCCAAACTTTTCCCGTGGCGATACACCAATGGCGGCGTGCAAGAAAACCCGGAAGCGCTGCTGCTGCGGTGGCGCGCAAAAACCCAGAAGTGCCGCTGCTGCAGCACTTTCGGGTTTTTGCGCGCCTGCCGCAGCGGCGCTTTTGGATTTTCGTGCGCCGCAGCAGTGGCGGCAGCGGTGTTGTGTGCTGTGCGAAAACCCGGAAGCGCTGATGGCCCGCCGCCAGTCGCGGTGCACCATCAACGCTTCCGGGTTTTGACGCGACACACCTGGGCCCCACAGGCGATACAGTATTGTGTCGCGACACACAGTTTGGAAAGCTATGGTATAACCCTATACTAAAACCCTAGTACTGTATTAACTTGCATGTCTTTGGTTTCCAAGTTTGGTCTGCCTTGGAGGGCTGACATCAATCTTGCAAGACTCAGTGCGGTCCCTCCCCCCTTTCTCAAATTACATTTCTGTCCTGGACTCAGATTTCTTTTATCTGACTGTTGTCTTGATTGCGGCTCTTCCTCCTGTTCATCAAGGTTATCCCTTCTGCCCATTACATCTGGACAGTTGTAGGTGTTTTGGGTGATTTGCCAAATATGTGACTGTTCTGTTACACATTGTTCACAGGAAATGCTAGGACTTACAAAAATCAATGCATCACAAGTGGGTCGTGGTCCTCAGGTACAGCAGCCACCACCATCTAACAGGTATTCATTTTTATTTTAAAAAAGTGTACTCAATTGCTTTACAGTAAGCTCTGCTTTGTTATGTATCTCTATAATTGCTTAATTTTGTAATTATTCCTTGTATCAGTGTCCTGTTTGTTGATTCTTTTACTGATACCTAGATAGTAGTAATTTGTAGTATTGCTGATCTGATTACTACTTTCAACTGATTGATCATGTGCCATCACATCATTGTCGACTCTTCCAATGGAGCACTCATCGCTACTGTAACTGAGTCTATCCACCTTGCTGCTGGTCATCCTCTTTTCTTTCCTTCCACTTTCCCTAGCATTTGAACCTTCTCCAGAAAGCTGGGTCTTCACATAATGTGTCCAAAACTACTTTCAAACCAGCTGTCCATTTTATCAGTGCTGAAGCCTTAAGAACCAGCATCGATTTCCTTTTTTTTTGGCTAAGAGACCAAAAGGATCGGGGTAGGCTACTAACAAAACATTTAATAATGACTGGGCCATACTAAAGATATTAACAGATTCGCTTTATTATCACCTAAAGTAAGAAAGTTTAATAACAACAGGATGGTCATACTATTCACGTTTGATGGTAGGTACAATCAAATCAGAAACATTATCATGAGGCATTGGCATCTCTTATCTAACATCACTAGGTGTAAGGATCCTCCTCTTTTTACACAAAAAAGATACAAGAATTTACGTTGGTGAGGAGTACCTTGAGATCTCCTGTGATCCACTCATTAGGAGTGGATGGACAGGCTACACCTGTAGGCCATTACCCTTGTGGTAACTGTTCAGTATGTAAGTTTTGCCTCAGAATTATTTGTTTTCAGGATACGCACCATCAGAAAAATTATCCCATTAAATCATCTGTCAATTGCAACTCTAGAGGTGTGATATATGGTATTCAATGCCCTTGTCCGCTTTTATATGTGGGTTACACTTCAAGAGCAGTGAAAACGAGGATTTGTGAACACAGAAGCTGTATCAGAAGATTACTTCTCCTCTTGTGCAACACTTCAAAGCCTTGCACCAGATGGAGAGCCAGATTCGGTTTCGGGTTCTGGAAAAAGTTCATGCTTCAGAAACTCAGCTTCTTCACAGATTGAAAGCTAGAGAGACTTTTTGGATCTTTAATTTGCATACCTTGACCCCTCATGGAATGAATGAGGAGATAGATTGGATGTGTTTATGAATCTCTCTTCTTTTACATTAACTAGGAGTTTTGCTTTAAATTCTTTGTATTGCAGTCAGATGCTAGTCATTACTGCACCATTTTACACTCCTTATTTAATTTGGCCAAGCTCATTTCGTTTTATTCATGCATATGGTATTTTGAACCCAGCCTTCTCACTTGCCTGGATGTAGGTATATTTTTTATAATAAATAGTATATTTATCCTTACCATTAAGAACAGAATTTAAACGTGATTAGCTATCTATTTTATAGGAATTTAGAATAAATTATATTTTAACTACCCAAGTAATTGCTACTTTGATTTTTATGGTTGGTTTATGTGGTTGTGATTCATGATTATTTATACTTGTTTTTTTTTGCTTTTTTCCAGCATTATTATAACCCTATAATTGTGACTACTCATGAAGGCTTATTAGCCGAAACGCATTTAGTCAGGTTTTTGAATGTTAGCTAGCAATACTGCTTGTTCATCCTGTTCTCAGTATTTTTTCATACATGTTGGCTGTTGCGGCCTTTTTTATTGTCTTTTATTGTTAGTATTGTATTATATGCATGATGCTGTAATTCTATATCCAATACCAGTAAACAATACTGTATAGTATAATTTGTGGCCCACTATATTGTTACTTGACCTTGTTGCTATCTTGTTTCTTTCAGGTTAAGTGTGTTTCCCTTTCTTTTTTGCTAACTTGGATTATGTCCATTATTATCATGGTGGCTATGAACTCCTGAGCTGACCCAGATTTCATGCCATATGGAACCAGATTGAAGTCCCCAAGAACTATAAACCTTGGAGATTTCACTACCAATCTGGTGACAGAATTTAGCAACGCAGATAGGGATTATACCAGGGAGGCTGGTATAGCAGCAACAAACCAATTGTTCCCTAGAGCCCAGCTTCAACCAGAGTGTCTCACACCTGTTTATCTGTAGGGCAGGGCCTCTGAAAGTCTTTGGGGTCTCATGGATGACCAACTGCCACCCCAACCCACCGCACCCCGCCTGGGCTCGTGGCTGTTGCCAAACTTGAAACCCAGGTGGTCATGTCTTTCAGAGGGGAGTTCCTCCCTCCCAACCCATCCAGGTCTTGGTTATACATGCCAGGTCAGCTGCTCATCCACAATCAGATTGTGGATGAGTGTGGTCTTATTGCATACCAACCTGGCATTCAGTAACAGCAGCCAGAGCCCAGGACCCCAAGGATCTGATGATGTGGTCTCAGGGATGAATACTGATACCTGGAGGGCAGGACAAATCTCAGTCACTGACTCTACCATCCCTGCAAGTGACCCATCCTTAGCTTCTCTCCATATCTCCCTTTTTATAGTATATAGTACTATAGAATAACTTTTTAAAAGAATATGTTGGTAAGATTATACATAAGTGTGTTTGAGTAGATGTTGGCTGTGTTGTTTCTGCATATTGACTGAACAACTTTCAGTCATTGTCTTCTTCCAAATGATTAGCATGTTAAATAAAAACAAAATAAATACAGATTGAGAATTTCACCCAGTCATGGGTTATAAATTCTTTCAATTAAGCATTCCTTGGATCACAGCTGTACAAGCTTGATGACTGCTGAATGAATGTTAAACCATGTTTGAGAAATTGAAACTGCAGAACATCATAGTACATATTTTCCAAAATGAAATCCAATACATAACTTTTTCTGCTAGAACTGCTTTCATTGGCATTATTCTTTTCTCCTCCTTTGGCCCTCTTATACATTGTCAAAATGTTCTTTAGAGCAGATCTTGGGTGGGAGACAGGAGTAGGTGGAAGTGAAGAGCCCATACAATGGGTTTCTGCTTGTGGGAGGCTGGATTTCACTTCCCACTTGGAAAAAGAAATCTTTAAATAGTTTCCCTGAAAGTAAACTGTTTTTATTCTTTCTAGATTCTTACAGCCAGTACAGAAAATTGACATGAATCTCACAGACCTCTTGGGTGAACTGCAACGAGATCCTTGGCCTGTTCCCCAAGGGAAAAGACCTTTGCGGTCTTCTGGAGTGGCTCTTTCCATTGCTGTAGGACTGCTAGAGGTAACGAGTTATCTCTGATATGGCTTGGGAGAAGAATTAAGTTAATGTGAATTTGATTCAAATTAGAAAGTTCTAAGAGAACTATTTGCAAAGGTGATAAATATTTTTCTGATATATATTCCTTTATCACAAGTATCAAATATACTAAAATTTGAGCAATAATTATTATTTTAACTTTACATACTTAATTAACAATGCAATCTCTATTAGAACATGAATAAGCAGTCCTAAATATCAAAGGAATGACTTCAGGAGGCTTATTTGTTCTTTGACTTGAATTGTATTTATTATCCTGCAGTGTACTTTCCCTAATACTGGTGCTCATATATTGATGTTTATTGGTGGACCAGCTACCCAGGGGCCTGGGATGGTTGTGGGAGATGAACTTAAGCTCCCGATAAGATCTTGGCATGACATTGAAAAAGATAATGCCAAATATGTTAAAAAAGGTACTAAGGTAAGAGACTTGATAAATGTTACTTTTCATTTATGTTATCTAAGAAGTGTGTTTGATACATTCCAAAATGACCTGGACTTTAGACTACATATTTTCCAGAATTTTAAAAAAAGTCTTAAAAATATTTAGAGTCTTCCTAAAAGCATTCTGAGAGAGCAAGCTACAATTCTACGCTTCAGATGGCATACTAAACAAATTGAATTAATACTGATGGATAGTATATCAGTTTATAATAAAAATATGATTCATGAGTTGTGTTTGTATAACATGCTTAATAGATACAATTTTGAAGCATTTTGTTGACATTTTTGTTCATCTTATATAACTATGGAAAGAAATATAGTAAGTCAGGTCTGTGAAAAATATATTGAGAAGAGTTAAAAGGATGTGAAGCATTTAGTCTCCATCATTTTGTCATAGACCTGAATGTCTTGTGTTAACGTATGACCATACTAATTGGAAAAAACTTTATATTTTGTGTATAGCATTTTGAAGCTCTTGCAAACCGTGCCGCTACAACCGGTCATGTTATTGACATCTATGCCTGCGCATTAGATCAGACTGGTCTTTTGGAGATGAAGTGCTGTCCTAACTACACAGGGTATGTAATATATGAGAGGATATATGTAGGAATAATATAATCTACTGAAGAAATATTGTTTCAATAAACTGTTAAGGAAAAATCATTTACTGTATGTGCCAACTGGACTTGCATATATGAGCATATGTAGTTGGTATGCAAGCCAAAACTTTTGATGCTTGTGCACAGACCTCATAAATATGATCCATTTTTCATTTACTCAAAAGTAAGTTCCAGCATAATTTCACAATACCTATAAGGTTAAAGAATACCTGGGCTCACATTGCTGAACAACATCTAGCTGTTCTTCAAATTGTTGTTGTTGTTGTTTATTTGTTCAGTCGCTTCTGACTCTTCGTGACCTCATGGACCAGCCCACGCCAGAGCTTCCTGTCGGCCGTCGCCATCCCCAGCTCCCCCACGGTCGAGTCCGTCACCTCCAGAATATCATCCATCCATCTTGCCCTTGGTCGGCCCCTCTTCCTTTTGCCTTCCACTTTCCCTAGCATCAGCTTCTTCTCCAGGGTATCCTGACTTCTCATTATGTGGCCAAAGTACTTCAGTTTTGCCTTTAATATCATTCCTTCAAGTGAGCAGTCTGGCTTTATTTCCTGGAGTACGGACTGGTTTGATCTTCTTGCAGTCCAAGGTACTCTCAGAATTTTCCTCCAACACCACAGTTCAAAGGCATCTATCTTCCTTCGCTCAGCCTTCCTTATGGTCCAGCTCTCGCAGCCATAGGTTACTATGGGGAATACCATTGCTTTAACTATGCAGACCTTTGTTGTCAGTGTGATGTCTCTGCTCTTAACTAGTTTATCAAGATTTGCCATTGCTCTCCTCCCAAGAAGTAGACGTCTTCTGATTTCCTGGCTGCAGTCAGCGTCTGCAGTAACTTTTGCGCCTAGAAATACAAAGTCTGTCACTGCCTCCACGTTTTCTCCCTCTATTTGCCAGTTATCAATCAAGCTGGTTGCCATAATCTTGGTTTTTTTGAGGTTTAACTGCAACCCAGCTTTTGCACTTTCTTCTTTCACCTTCGTCATAAGGCTCCTCAACTCCTCCTTGCTTTCAGCCATCAAAGTGGTATCATCTGCATATCTGAGATTGTTAATGTTTCTTCCAGCAATTTTAACTCCAGCCTTGGATTCCTCAAGCCCAGCATGTCGCATGATGTGTTCTGCATACAGGTTGAATAGGTAGGGTGAGAGTATACAACCCTGCCGTACTCCTTTCCCAATCTTAAACCAGTCCGTTGTTCCGTGCTCTGTTCTTACCGTTGCTACTTGGTCGTTATACAGATTCCTCAGGAGGCAGACAAGATGACTTGGTATCCCCATACCACCAAGAACTTGCCACAATTTGTTATGATCCACACAGTCAAAGGCTTTAGAATAGTCAATAAAACAGAAATAGATGTTTTTTTGAAACTCCCTGGTTTTCTCCATTATCCAGCAGATATTGGCAATTTGGTCTCTAGTTCCTCTGCCTTTTCTAAACCCAGCTTGTACATCTGGCAATTCTCGCTCCATGAATTGCTGGAGTCTACCTTGCAAGATCTTGAGCATTACCTTACTGGCATGTGAAATAAGTGCCACTCTTCGATAGTTTGAACATTCTTTGGTATGGGGATATAAGTTGATTTTTTCCAATCTGATGGCCATTCTTGTGTTTTCCAAATTTGCTGGCATATGGCATGCATCACCTTGACAGCATCATCTTGCAAGATTTTAAACAGTTCAGCTGGGATACCGTCGTCTCCTGCTGCCTTGTTATTAGCAATGCTCCTTAAGGCCCATTCAACCTCACTCTTCAGGATGTCTGGCTCTAACTCACTGACCACACCGTCAAAGCTATCTCCAATATTATTATCCTTCCTATACAGATCTTCCGTATATTCTTGCCACCTTTTCTTGATCTCTTCTGCTTCTGTTAGGTCCTTACCATCTTTGTTTTTGATCATACCCATTTTTGCCTGGAATTTACCTCCGATATTTCTAATTTTCTGGACAAGAGGTCTCTTGTCCTTCCTATTCTATTGTCTTCTTCCACTTCCGCACATTGCTTGTTTAAAAATAATTCCTTATCTCTTCTGTTTAACCTCTGGAATTTTGCATTTAATTGGGCATATCTCCCCCTATCACTGTTGCCTTCTGCTTTCCTTCTTTCTTGGGCTACTTCCAGTGTCTCAGCAGACAGCCATCTTGCCTTCTTGGTTTTCTTTTTCTTTGGGACGTTTTTTGTTGCCGCCTCCTGAACAATGTTGCAAACTTCTGTCCATAGTTCTTCTGGGACCCTATCTACTAAATCTAGTCCCTTAAATCTATTCTTCACCTCCACTGCATATTCCTTAGGAATATTAGTGAGCTCATATCTAACTGATCTGTGGATCTATTCTCTTTAGTCTGATTCTAAATTGTGCAATAAGAAGTTTGTGATCTGAACTACAGTCAGTTCCAGGTCTTGTTTTTACCGACTGTATAGATGTCCGCCATCTTTGGCTGCAAAGGATGTAGTCAATCTGATTTCGGTGTCGACCATCTGGTGAAGTCCATGTATAAAGTCATCTTTTAGGTTGTTGGAAGAGAGTGTTTGTTATGCACAGTGAGTTGTCTTGGCAAAATTCTATCAGCCTATGTCCTGCTTCATTTTGTTCTCCCAGACCATGCTTGCCTGTAATTCCAGGTGTCATTTGACTACCCACGTTAGCATTCCAGTCTCCTGTAATGAAAATAACATCTCTTTTTGGCGTATTATCCAGTAGGTGCTGCAGATCCTCATAGAACTGATCTACTTCTGCTTCTTCAGCATCTGTGGTTGGGGCGTATATTTGGATCACTGTGATGTTAAATGGCTTGCCCTGAATTCAAATTGAGATCATTCTGTCGTTTTTTGGATTGTATCCAAGCACTGCTTTAGCCACTTTATTATTAATTATGAAGGCTACTCCATTTCTTCTGTGGTCCTCTTGTCCACAGTAGTAGATCTGGTGGTCATCTGATGTGAAGTGGCCCATTCCAGTCCATTTCAGTTCACTGACACCCAAAATGTCTATATTTAATCTTGACATCTCACCAATAACCACATCCAATTTGCCCTGGCTCATAGATCTTACATTCCAGGTTCCTATGGTGTGTTGATCTTTAGAACATCGGATTGGTCGTTCACCACCAGCACCGTCGGCCGCTAGCTGTCCTTTCGGCTTTGAGCTAGCTGCGTCATCACATCTGGGGCTAGTTGAACGTATCCTCTGTTCCTCCCCAGTAGCATTTTGACCATCTTCCGACCTGGGAGTCCCATCTTCCGATGGTATACCAACATATCTCTGGTTGTACTGATCCATTTAGTTTTCACGGCAAGAATACTGGGGTGGGTTGCCATTACCTTCCCCAGGGATCGTATTTAGTCTGACCTCTCTGCCATGACCTTCCCGTCTTGGGTGTCCCTTCACGGTTTAGCTCATGGTGTCATTGAGGTGCTCAAGCTCCAGCACCACGACAAGGTAACGATCTCCTTTGCTGGAGGTTCTTCAAATTACTGTATATAAAATAGTGGTTCAGTCCCGCTTGCTGAATTTTATTTCTTCATTATGTATGTTCTTGAATGAACAATTCAAGAAAAAAAAAGTCAGTATATATCTAGTAACATGACAGATGCCACAAGATTTGTTTATTTCTGGTGGCCACTTTTGAACATTATATTCACAAATATGAAGATTCGTAAAGAAATCTGGAAGGGCAGAGGTTTTCCCAGATGCAGATGTGTGCAGCTGTGGTAGGAGACCAGGTTCTGTTAATTTAAGAGCAATCTTAAATTACAATATAACTTTATTTAGGGCTTTCCGTTTGTGTGTCTTACTTTTTTTTTTTTGGTTTTCATGCAGAGGTTACATGGTAATGGGAGACTCTTTCAATACATCTTTGTTCAAACAAACATTTCAGCGGGTGTTTACAAAAGATGTGCAAGGGCAATTCAAGATGGGATTTGGAGGCACCTTAGAAATCAAGGTAAAATGAAATTTACTATCAATATTTAAAGTTCTGGTGTTCTTATCCCATCATATCTTATTGTGCAGCTCGGAGCTAAACAGACTTTTGTGGAAAGGGAGTATTGCCAGCAGTAACATTCAGTTTAAATTTTTAATCCTAGGATCAAAGTTCTTTATTTCACTGTGAAAATAAACAGTTTAAATTGAACAGCTTCTTTTCACGGTGAAGTAAAACACTGAGAACCTAGGATTAAAGGTGCAAACTAAAATTTTAACTGTGCAGCTGTGATTCTGTACTCATTGTTTGGCTAAACTATATTAATTTCCATTCTTACTAACCCACAAAATAGATTGCTGAATGTATTTTATGTTTCTGTACGTTTACAGCAAACTCTAGTGCATGGGAGTATACTCATAAGTATGATATTTAGATTCTACTCACATGATGCACTGAATATTTAATAGAAACCTTTGCTGCTGCGAGAATTTTTTTCCTCTGCCATCTCAACAGTTGAGCAGCAGTGCATGAAATCAAGGGAATATATATGGTTTATCCATATCTTGTTGGAGTAATGAAATGCTGCTTGAGAAACAAAATAATATTGAAAAGAGGCAATAGCTTAATGGTAAATGCACAGTTTTCATGCTGCGGACGCCTGTCTAAGCTCTGGAATCTCAGTTTAAAAGTATCACACCCTGGTGAGCCAGTATCAGTCAGAATTCTATAACCGACTGGGCTCTATAGGACACTAGTATAATTTGATATACTGCTGAGTTGGGCAATTATAAGGTTTCAAAGGACAATAGAAATATTCTAATGCAAGATTCCTGCTCCTAGAGATCACCCAACATCTGTAACCCATCACTTTTGTAGAAGAAAATAAATATTTTAAATTTAAAGAAAACTGAGTAATCTGCTATAAATAATATGAGGAAGTAGTGCATAAATGCCAGAAGTACTTTTAATGCAAAAAATAGAGTTTTGGGAAAGAAGCATGACAACCATTTGTTCAACAAAATCATAGATGCTGTTTTTCAAAGGTTGACTGGTTCTGCTCCAAATCTATTCTAGATAGAACAGCTACTCAGTTTCACTTTTACAGGCTACTCTAATTACTAGTAAAGTGAATTTTTAACCCACTTTCTGTATATTATTCTCTTTTACACTGAAATCTATATAGACTTCAAGAGAAATAAAGGTATCTGGAGCAATTGGACCCTGTGTATCTCTCAATTCTAAGAGCCCTTGTGTATCAGAAAATGTAAGTTATCTAACATGAAAATCAGATATTATTGCTTGATTATACAATGTGTACCATTGCTCTTTTTAATATATGAAGTACAATAGAAATTTTATTCTTGGTCAAATGTCCTAAAATTATTTTGTTACTTTCTTAAATGATTATGTGCCATCAAGTCAGTGTCAACTCTTAGCAACCACATAGGTTTTCTCCAGGAGGATCTATTCCCAACCTGGTCCTTCATCTCTTCCAATGATGCACTCATTGCCACAGTAACTGAGTCCATCCACCTTGCTGCTGGTCATCTTCTTCCTCTCTTTCTTTCCACTTTTCCCAGCATTATAGCCTTCTCCAGAGAGCTAGGTCTTTGCATAATGTGTCTGAATTAGGATAATTTGAACTGGCATTTGTATCTCGAGTGAGAACTCTGGGCTTATTTGTCTGATGATCCATTTGTTCATTTTCTTGGCTATTCATGGTATTCTCAGGAGTTCTCTCCAACACCAAAGTTTTAAAGCATCAATACTCCGCGCGTGTCATGCGGCCACGTGACCGTGGAAGCGTCTTCGGACAACGCTGGCTCTTTGGCTAACAAACGGAGATGAGCACCGGCCCCTAGAGTCGGACACGACTGCACAAATGTGCGGGGGGAACCTTTACCTTTACCTTTTTACTCTTTCTATTTCACTTCTTCAAAGTCCAGCTTTCGTTTCCATAGTGTCACAGGGAAGACCATTGGCCTGCATGATTCTGATCTTTGTAGGTATGGACAGATTATGGCATCTGAATATCTTTTCCCTCATCGCTACTTTACCAAGTGCTAGTCTGCGATGTATTTCTTGATTGCTGGTTCCGTTACTGTTGATAGTTGATCCTAAAAGGTAGAAGCTATCCAGGATTTCAATATCTTCACTGTCAGTTCTAAGGCTGGTTGCTGTACCTGTTGTCATTAGTTTGGTCTTCTTTAATCTTATTCCCATTTTTTCACTGTGCTGCTGTCATTACTAGTGCTTGTATTGCATTTTCAACTGTCAGAGTAGTGTTACAGGCTATTGATATTTCTTCCTTCAGTTTCAAAACCACGGTCATCTTCCAATCCAGCTTCCCCCAGTGTATATTCCACATATAGGATGAATATGACAGCCAGTTTGGGGAAGTGGTTAAGGTGCTGGCCTAGAATCAGAAGACTCTGAGTTCTCCTTTCAGTCTTTTCACCATGTTCTGTCTGCACAGTACTGTCGCTTCCTGACCTGTGCATAGATTTCACATGAGGACAACATAAAATACTATTGCAGTGCTTTCCAAACTGCCACCATTGGCAACACACACGCGATGGCGCGTGCGTGCATCACCACCATAATCCGCTAGACCCTTTTCTTATAGATTAGCCTAAGTGGTATCCAAAGGTCTAGTTCAAATTTTCTCTTTTCTTCTGCAGACCTCCATGTGTCCTCCAAATCTACTGTAGAGGATTATGGAATCCTCTGGAGCAGATTTGGTGGACAAACAGTGGGAAGAAGGAAGAGAAACTCATGTTGCTTGAGTAGAAGCTGTTTGGTGAAACACTGGATTTATTCTTGGATTAAGGATGTACACTGCATCATAGAAATTAAACTGCAGGGACTAGTCCAGGCAGTCGCCAGGAGTCAAAACCGACTCCAAGGCACACACACAGACACAGACTTTTGTATCATACAGTTACACTGGCAACTCTTTTGTGAAACTGCTAGAGGTACTGTAAGTAGATAAGAAAGTTCGAGCTTATTTATTTTACCCCTTGTGCTGTCTTTCTGGTTACTATCAATGAAGTAGATGTTGTATTACCATTCAAAGTATTTGTAACTTCATTATTACAAAACCTCCTAGTTTTGTTTGTTCTTTGGATCTGTGTAAGGAACGTCTTGCTTAATATCAGTACAGATACTCTGTTGTTTTCTCTTTGGCCATAAGATGGCATTTTGTTGCTTCCATTTTAAGATACCACATCATGCATCTGATGAAGTAGTCTTTAGTCTCTCAAAGTGTTTTTTTTAACATAGAATGAGTTAAGTCTTTGAAGTCATTTATTCTTTTTGTGAGAGGGCAATATTGGAGTTCTAGGAATAATTTATTTTTTATTTAATTTTTATCCCACCTTTATTATTTTTATAAATAACTCAAGGTGGCGAACATACCTAACATACTTAACCGCCCAGAGTCCCCTCTGTGGGGGGAGATGGGCGGTGATATAAGTATGATAAATAAATAAATACCTAATACTCCTTCCTCCTCCTATTTTCCCCACAACAACAACCCTGTGAGGTGAGTTGGACTGAGAGAGAGTGACTGGCCCAAGGTTACCCAGCCGGCTTTCATGCCTAAGGTGGGACTAGAACTCACAGACTCCTGGTTTCTAGCCCAGCACCTTAACCATTAGACCAAACTGGCTCTCATAATCTCTCATAAGCATAATAATAATTATGTGGAGTTTACTTCAGAGGAAACATGCACTGGATATGGAATCTGTAGGGAGGAAATTTTGAAAATTAGTCTGAAATTGCTTTTTGCTTCCTTCCTTCCTTCTAAATTACTAGTTAGCAGTTGTTGATTTGTATTATCTCAGGTATCATGAAAAAAAAGTCTCATAAGGTTGCTGTATCTAAATAAACAAGGAAGAGGTGTTCTAATGCAATACATTTTTAATGCAATAAGTTTTATTAGTATGTAGCAGGTTGTATTATTACTACAAATTCATTTGCAATCTCCTTATAGGAAATAGGAACAGGAGGTACTTGTCAATGGAAGATTTGTGGACTTAATCCTACTACAACTTTAGCTTTGTATTTTGAGGTGGTTAATCAGGTAAGAGAAAAATAACTGAACATGCTTTATTGAGAATAACTGAAAATTTGGTCGTTTTACAATTAATTAAGTGTTCCTACAAAGGTACTGTTACTATTTTTTATGAAGATAGACTAATGGCTAGTTATAATGCCTTGACTGGCTTTAGGGAATATTATTTAAATATGGCTGTTAATAGAAATTAAAACTAACAAAACACTAGAGAAGAAGGCAGGTAATAATTTATCAGTTGAGTTTTCTAACGCACATTTTTCAGTGCTTTTAAAAAAAATTTCCTACTTTATTGATAAATTGTTTTTAAAAGAAGAATCAGCATATCCCCAGTTGATAGAAAAACTGAGTAATTATGCTAATCATTAACTAAATGTAGTTTCCTTATATTTGCATCTTCAAATAAGGCTGATCAAACTGGCAATTATGACTCTTTGCAGAGAAGGAAAGCAGCAATTACTTTCTATTCTCTGCCTCCATCTTACACTTCTTCTTCCATCAAGTATAGTTTCCTATTTGTAAAATATACCTCCAAAGTAATAGATTAAAATTATTTTAATCAGAGCAGAATCACAACATAAAATTAGAGTGTGAATAAAACATGGGATGAAGTTGCTTTGTTTGACCATTAAGGAATGAAGAAAAGTTAAGTGAATTCTTCACTTGAATTGTGTCAATTTGATGAGATATTGTAAACAGTAGTGCTTTATGATAAAGATCAGGAAACAGGAAGGTTCCAGTTTATCTTATCTGTGATAGCTGTAGACAAATCAACATCATCATCCCAGCACCAACATCTGTAATATGAGGAAAATAGTATTATTTACCTTAAAAAAATTGTTAGTTACAATGTTGTGTGTAGCACTTAGACATTTTTCTGTGTTAAGAATTTTTAGCATGCCCTATTTAATGTAGAACAGGATGTATTCTCAGTGTTGGTTAAGAGCCGTTTTTGTTTTGAGAAATCTATATGTATTTCAAAGTTGCTCCAGTTTTAGTTTTATTTGTAGCTAAAGATAGGGAACAAATTTGCTGATTTGTTAATTTAGCTAGCTTTTGACAGGTAATTTTTATTTTTAGAATGGATTCTGTAATACAGTTACCACCTTAAGTTCCCTGTCATTATCTCAATGTCCTTGTGATTCTTTCTACCTTTCACTTGTCAAAACAGCACAATGCTCCAATTCCTCAAGGTGGACGGGGTGCAATCCAGTTTGTGACTCAATATCAGCATTCAAGTGGACAAAAACGAATTAGAGTAACCACTATTGCCAGAAAGTAAGCATCAATTTTTGATGTAGCATTCTAGACATCTATATGATATATACATTAGTTAATAGTATTTAATAGGGAACTGATGTTTTGGTACATCTTATGTTGCAAAATGGAACCAAGTTTTTATGCTTGAAAAGTTATAGTTTTAGTTGTATCAATCTGAGTTTCTTGTATCAAAAGAAAGAGGGAGAGATCAAATATATTGTAGCATAATTTGTCAGAATTCATTTTAAATCAGAGACCTGTACACAATTCCACTGGAGTACAAATTGGTTTATTAGGGTACTAGAGGCAAAAGACAGGCCTCTGAGGCTGGGGCGTACGACCTTTCTATATAGATATATACAAATATTTGTATATTTGGAGTTATACAAGTTAAAATGTACATGTGATTGGATGTAGCAGCAAACCATTTGGTTGGATAGTGAGGTCAATGCGATAGAGCAGAACTTTCCAAACTTTTCATGTTGGTGACACACTTTTTAGAAATGCATCGTTTTGCAACACACTCTTACAGCAGGGCACAAGGCAGGCACTAGGACCTGCGCGGAATCACAGCAGGTTTGGAGGCAGCAAGGCACAAAGCAGGCACTAGGACCTGTGCGGAATCACAGCAGGTTTGGAGGCAGCAAGGCACAAGGCAGGCACTAGGACCTGCGCGGAATCACAGCAGGTTTGGAGGCAGCAGCAGACCAGACACACCCAGACACTGCAGCCAACACACTAACGTGTCCCGACACACAGTTTGGAAAGCTCTGAGATAGAGTGTAACTGAGATAATCAGGGTGGGACTACAAAGCACTAGTAGTTTTGAGAGAATAAAGAGACAGTATTTCATAAATATAGTTTCTTTCTAGAGAGGTTTTGTTATGGGGTTTATCAAAATCTCCCTAGTTCCAAAAGTCTAAGTTTACCTCCTGGTATATTTTTCCAGGCTATTGGAAAAAATGGCTTTCTGAGTATTTTGTAGTTGAGCTGACAGTTTATTTTTCCCTAGAAAAGTGTATTTGGGAAGTGGGGGGGTTAATGTATTTATCTACACTAATGCCATATTTTCTCTTTCAATATCCATTTGGGGATTGTTTTTAATTATGAAAAAGTAGAATGCAAATTTCATAAAATAAATATATTGTATTTATTTCATAAAATAAATATATTTGTTTCTGCTCAAATTGTAAGTCTTGATAATCACTAAACATTTTATTTAAAATAACATTTTGCTTGCAGTGCAGATCTGATATGCATTTAGAATCCTACAGAGCTGCCCATGTAGATTAGGAAGGCTTTTTCCTACTTTGGATTTTATTTTCTCTTATTTTGGAGGGTAATTTGGAGCCAGTTTGGTCTAGTGGTTAAGGTCTGGGCTAGAAACCAGGAGCCTGAGTTCTAGTCCCGCCTTAGGCATGAAAGCCGGCTGGGTGACCTTGGGCCAGTCCCTGTCTCTCAGCCTTAGGAAGGAGCCAATGGGAAACCAGGAGCCTGAGAGTTCTAGTCCCGCCTTAGGCATGAAAGCCAGCTGGGTGACCTTGGGCCAGTCCCCCTCTCTCAGCCCAACTCACCTCACAGGGTGGTGGTTGTGGGGAAAATAGGAGGAGGAAGGAGTATTAGGTATGTTCGCCGCCTTGAGTTATTTATAAAAATAATAAAGGCGGGATAAAAATTAAATATATAAAAATAAAAAAAGTAATACAGAGGACTGTCATTATTGATCATATAATAGACATATATAATAAGTACTGGGTATGATGTAGAAAATGAAGTTGGTTAAGGAAGTAAAAAAAAAGACCAAATGTCTTGCTTTGTGCAAACAGAGGTTTATGCTTAACATGAAGTCACTCTAGATACAACCATTAAGTTTTGCTGGGATTGGGAGAATTTTCAATAGATCAGTTTATTGCTAGTATGCAGTGATCCACATCTGATACTACTTTCTTCAGGGAAACATTAATTGCTTGTTCTGCAAACAATGTTTTGCTGTAGTGTTGAAAGTGAATATGAAGAAATGTGCAAATTTGTTGTTCAAGGTAACATTATAAATTGCTGTCTCTGCTGCTCTTTGGCTAAATATGTGATAAAATAGTTGCTTTTTTTTTCTCTTGCAGCTGGGCAGATGCTCAGACACAGATTCAAAACATAGCTGCTTCTTTTGACCAGGAAGCAGCTGCCATTCTTATGGCAAGATTAGCAGTGTACAGGGCTGAGACAGAAGAGGGACCCGACGTGCTTAGATGGTTGGACAGACAGCTTATCAGATTGGTAAGGCAAACCGCCCAGAGTTCCCCTTTGGGGGGAGATGGGCGGTGATAGAAATTTAATAAATAAATATAAATAAATAAATTCAAGATGTTTTAAAATCTCTTTCCTTTCAAGGGTGAGGTCTCTTCAATGATGTTTACCTTGAGTTTACACTTGGGAAGACTTATTGTTCCATATTTGTTCCTCAACTGTTTGTTTCCATTATTAGAGATAGAAAAGAACAATTGAGATACTATGTTTAAATATATGCACCATGACAGTGATCTTGTATGATTAATTATTGTAACTCCTTCAAAAATCTCTATGGAAATCAGAGGATTGGTGGAGCTTGTTTTGGGCAGAGTAACAATTAGGAAAGCCTTTTTGAATATTTATGTATAATAGACGTTTTTAGCCCACTTTTTGTTGATTAAACAATTTTTGTGTTAGGGGTTCTCAGAGGTACATACTGAGCTGGATCCAAATCTTCCATAAGCAGGGCCTGGCTGCAGACAGAGCATTTCTGCTGCTGATAGGAGGTAGTTTTTCTTCCTTCCTTCCCCACAGTCTATTTCAGGACATGGAGCTCCTCTAGAACACTATGAAACATTACTGGAGAATTAACAAAAATCACTTCCCTCCTCTTCTCTGACAGCTGAATCACAAATTTCTGCCTAGAGCTTTTCTCAGGCTATGAACAGAGTGGTTTCTTTGAATTCAGTCTATTGAGATTAGGGTAGTGTATATGCTAGTAAATAGGTCTATATTTAATGATATGGAAGAAAAAAAAGCTGGTATTTTGTTATTGTTAATCCTTTCCCCATTTGTATCTAAAGATACTGTAAAATAGTTCTCAACTAAAGTAGTAAAACATCTTGCTAAGAACAAGTAAGTTCTGCACACACTAACAATCCAGTTTAGTGTGATGCTGTTTATAAAATAGCAGTTGCATTAACAATTACTTTAAATAGCTGTTGGATTATGATCCTAGTAAAGGAGTAGGTGTCTTTAACCTAGCTCATGTCCAAACCAGGGCGCTCATGTTTGTTATTTGCCTGCAGGAAAGTTCCCACATGTCTCAGTGCAAGTTTCCTTCCAATGTGAAGTAGATCCTGAACTGGATCTTCTGTTAGCATATGTTGCTTATTTATAAGAAGTATGCTCACTCATGCAGCTGCCACCTGATACACTCTTTCCTAAAGCTGTGCTTTTTGATTTCTTTAGGACTGAACATGTCCCTCTTCTAGGTCTGATGCAAATCCAAAACTTTAAAAATACATAAAACCATAGGCGGGAATGATAAACACTAGCAAAGCCTTCTCACTGGGTGATGAAAAATATTAGGAAAATGGAGAGTGGGTTTCTAACCTGATGTATTTTGTGTAATGAAGTATTAATGTAATAAACAAAAATATTTATTTGTAGGTGATTGCAATTCGTATAGTTTTTATGTTAGTAGAGCTTCTCTCCACACTTGTAAGTTGCAGTAGTTTTTCTCAGAAGCTGTGTTATTCAAGTAAAACTTTATTGTCTGGAAATCATAGTTGTGAGCATAGTTGAGAGCAAAAGACAAGTATACAAAATAGAGAAACTATTACTTGGAGATCATTCCCAACTATTAAAGTTGATGGAACTGTTGTCCCTAATATTTATGGGACATATGTTTTTGGTACAGAGTGACTCAAGCCTCTCCTTAGTACTTTTCTGGAGCCTGGTTTGTAGTCTTTCAGAGGAAGATATAGTATATATTATTTTACAACATCAAAATATATTAAAAATGCCATACTGAACACATCAACTTTTTTTAAAATCTCCTAGTGCCAGAAATTCGGTGAGTATCATAAGGATGACCCAAATTCCTTCAGATTTTCAGAAACTTTCTCCCTTTACCCACAGGTGAGTAAGAAGAAAGTATGATTAAAGTTTGACAAAATCATGTTGTGAATGCAGAGTAGTGTGTCTTATGACAGATTAGGAGTGAAGTACAGTAGATACAGTGGATTTATCAGGAAAAATAATAATTGTGACTTGTACCTTGGAGATTTTGAGACAAGCAACTGGGCTGATGGAAGCGGAATTGCCTGTCTCCAGTCCTCTGTAAAAATGTTAGAGATGAGGAAGGCAAGGATCTATGAAAATGTGATAGAGGCAACCATGAGCAGTTCTAGAGAGGCTGCCTGAGAAGGGGCAAAACAGTAGGTTACCCTCCGCTCTGTGGCATTTCAGTAAAACTGGATGCAGCATATTTTGTGCATGGGGTCCATTGGACTTTTTTTTTTGTAGCGGGATCTAAACCTCTACAGCAGGGCTTTCCAAACTGTTTGTCGCGACACAGTACTGTGTCGCCTGGGGGCCCCAAGTGTGTCGTGTGACAACCCGGAAGCGCTGATGGCGCACCGCCGCCGCGTGCAGCAGTGCGTGCAGCAGTGGCGGTGGGCCATCAGTGCTTCTGGGTTCCAGGATGCCGCCGTGGCGGCGCTTCCAGGTTTTTGCGCGCCAGCCGTTGGTGTGTCGCCAACGGCAAAAGTTTGGAAAGCCCTGCTCTACAGAGAGGTTGCAGGTGATATAATAGAAAACAGGGTCTTAACAATCAGACTGGAAAAGCCAGGCTGGTTTTTTCTCCTAGAAGATATTACTTGCAACTTTTCAAGATTAAATTGATTGTGTGACATTTTGGGAAACTGCTTGATTTCATCATTCACTAAAAGATTCATTATGTTTAAAAGTTTGATTATAAGATCTACATACTGAGCCAGGATTGTACGCATTAATCTATAATGTAGCTGTTTCAAGAGGGGATCCAAAAACATTTCTCATTCGGATAATATTAGTGCACTGATCTGAATTTGATGCATGATTAGCTTGTACATTTGCTATGAAAGAGTTATGTTGGACTTGTTTTCTTTTGCAGTTTATGTTCCATTTAAGAAGATCTCCTTTCTTGCAAGTTTTCAATAACAGTCCCGATGAAAGTTCTTATTATCGCCATCATTTCATGCGTCAAGATCTGACTCAGTCACTTATAATGATTCAGCCAATTCTTTATGCCTATTCTTTCAATGGACCTCCAGAGGTATAGCACATAGGAAAAAAAAATCCAAGGGCACAGATTTTGCTTTGTCCTATTTTTTTCTATACATATCCTATTTTGCTACAAGTGCTCAGATCACTTTTTAGCTTGAAATATATGTTAAACAGATAAAATAAGTATAACATCAAAAACTCTAAAATGTATTGCTTAATGAATCAAGCTATCAGGACATGCCAAATAATGAAATTATACAATAATAATAATAATAATAATAATAATAATAATAATAATAATAATGTTTTTATTATATACTTTTGAAATCTGCTTTTAAGATTCACGCTTAAGCTATAATTGAGCAAAATAGTAATACATTCTAAATGTTATCTGATTTCCTAACTAATTGGCACAAAACTGTCTTTAAACCTTTTCAATTTTTTCCCCAGCATATTTAATAAATTGTATTTCCTCTTTATATTAGCCTGTTCTTTTAGACAGCAGCAGTATTCTTCCTGATCGCATCCTTCTCATGGACACCTTTTTCCAAATTCTTATTTATCATGGAGAGGTAAGAGGAAGTCACTTTTGCTTTCTTTAGAAAAGACTTTGAGTAGTAACTACAGTCAATACATGTACAAATTCTACTATTTTTGAAATGGTACTCAATCTCTGAGGTAGCGTATCGTTTAATTTGGGGAAAAGAGAGCTCTGAAATCAGCAGTGGGCAGGTCCAGAGCCAGAAGTGGGCATGACAACCCTTCTTTCTTACAACATTTTTCTCTTCTTCTCTCTGCTATATCCATTTCTATCTGTGTTCACCTCTATATCTTCTTCTTTGCCTAGTATGGAAGAGACAGGCTGATATGCATATTCTACAATATAATATTCTTTATATTTCCCATAAATGGTTACAATGTGAGATTCTGACAGCTGATATAGTGCTATCTAGTGTAGCCATTAAAGAATCTGCTACTACCAGTAAATCATATACTTTTTAAAGTTTTGATCAACTTGAATTATCATATAGCATGCATGGAATTAAGTAGGCAATTTTGTGTCAAATATGACATAAATATAATTAAGATACTTGAATAATAAATACTCATAAACACATTTCTGAAAATGTGAATGTATTGTCTATTTGTGTTAAGGATTTAATGAAGTGCCATAATTGATGAGTTGCTTTTAATAAAAAAATGATTAGGGTAAAAAAATGATTAGGTAAAATGAAAAGGGTCACACTGAAGATGTTGCCTAGCCTGGCAATGAAATGTCTGCAAGTTAACACAGAAAATAATATGTAGTAAATAAAATGTCTGCAAGAAAACAACAAGGCTCAGAGAGCACCAAGGACTCCACAAAAAATGATTGCAATAGTATAACTAATCATTAGTATAACTTTGTGTAAACCGCCCAGAGTCCCCTCTGTGGGGGGAGATGGGCGGTGATATAAGTATGATAAATAAATAAATAAATAACTAATAATTAGATGGTCTACTGTGGTATTATCCTCCATGTACTCTTTCAGTGTTTTTCTTTTAGTTGTTAGTTGCTTTAATCCTATTGCACAAATCCCCTTAGAGTCACCCTATAATTGAGGCAGCATACATATTGAATAATAATAACAATAATTTAATTGTTTTGCCTTGATCTAGCAATTTTACTATTTACTATTAAAACTGGTTTATATTAAATTTTGACTAAAACAATGAATGTTGAATTATTGCCTCTAGACTATAGCTCAGTGGCGCAAATCAGGCTATCAGGATATGCCAGAATATGAAAACTTTCGTCATTTGCTCCAAGCTCCAGCTGATGATGCACAGGAAATTCTTCATTCAAGATTTCCAATGCCACGATACATTGATACTGAACATGGAGGTAGTCAAGTAAGTTACTTTGATTCCTATTTGGGGGATTACACTGATAAATAAAAAACAGATTATTTGGTAGAGTTCTTTGGTAAGCTTTTATTTCATATAATTAAAAGGAGCATGATTCAGTATGAATTATCCTGCATGTTGAGCTTGGGAGGGACAGTCTTTCTAGCTCTAAAATGTTATTTTCTGGTATAATCAAAATATACAAACAACAGCCTGATTGCCAGTTGGGGGCCAGTTATGGACCCCTGTAAGTGCTTTTATTTCTGTCATGCTTTCTCCAGTGCAGTATTTGAATGACATGAAACCTCTAATGTATTGAATTAGCACATTGCTACTCAAGGATGTGTGGCTGGGGCATGGTGGCTCAGCGGGTAAGACGCCAGGCTTGTCGATCGGAAGATCGCAAGTTCAGAGGTTCAAATCCCTAGCCCCGCGTGACGGAGTGAGCTCCCACACTCGCCCCAGCTCTTGCCAACCTAGCAATTCGAAAGCACGCAAATGCAAGTAGATGAATAGGTACCACTTCGGTGGGAAGGTAACAGCGTTCTGCGTGTGTCATGCCGGCCACATGACTGTGGAAGCGTCTTCGGACAACGCTGGCTCTTTGGCTAACAAACGGAGATGAGCACCGGCCCCTAGAGTTGGACACGACTGCACAAATGTGCGGGGGGAACCTTTACCTTTACTCAAGGATGTGGTATTTGGCTGTTAAAGAACAACATCAGTGTTTAGGGCTCTGCTACTCATATGCATTGTTCTTGTTCTTTGATGCTTAAGCAGATATATAGGTGAGGCTGTACTGTATCATAAAGATTCACAGACTGTCACAAAGCAGCATACAAATGCAGATGCTATGAAAATTGACCTTGTTATAGGAATCTGACAGGTGTACATTATGTGATTGAAACAATTTAATTGTTATTTAGTAAAATAATGTTTTTGTTTATTTCTTTAAAGGCCCGTTTTCTACTTTCTAAAGTAAATCCTTCTCAAACACATAATAATATGTATGCTTGGGGACAGGTAAGTTTTAGTAAGATTAATCAAACTGCATAAAATTAAAATTATATTATTTTCTGTGTTAACTTTCTGAGCATCTTCTTCAAATTTTAAGGACTAAAGGTAGATACTAAAATGGAATAGTAAATTAACTACTTATTATCAAATTAAGAAAACATTTTATTGCTTTTTGCTGGAATCAGAAATACATTTTTGATGGAGAGTCTTGTTTGAGACTTTTTAAATAAGGCAAATCTTTAAAGTTCTTAAATAAGCAAGTGTAAATTTTTTAATACATATTTTTCTTTGTCTCCATTTTAAGAATTTGATAAAACTATATTGGGTGTATTTAATACCGTGTATATCTACTGAAAAAAATAGAGCAATACTTTTATTGTACTAAAGATAAATATCCTAGTAGATACAGACAGTCAAAAACTTGTCCCGCTTTTCTAGAAGGCAGATTGGTGAAATGAAAATACAATGTGCTCAGGAACTAAACTGCAAAGCAAATGTGAGGTCTGACTCCAAGATACACAGCTTCCATTTTTAACTTAGTTTTCTATTCTGACACTTATTTTGCAAAAGGCAAACAGGTTATGTTTGAAGGCAGTTATTTTGATGGAGAAACTAAGTGTAAAGCAGAAATAAAACGAGAACCTTCAATGACACATGTCTCTACCTCACAGCAAAACAAATATCCATTCATTGATGGCAAACTAGTTAAGTTTAAAAGAATACACCCTTGGGGCACAGACACATTCTTGGAAATAACCCCTTGCTTGGGATGGGAATGCCAATAGTTCCTCTTGGGAGTGGATGGTGCCATGAAACCTGCCTTATTATTAACATATTTTTATTTGGATTTTATATGTAATTTATTGATGTTGTAATTTTATATTTTTAACTTGTTTTGTTGTGAACCGCCCAGAGTTCCCTGGTTGGAGGAGATGGGCGGTAATACAAATTTAAATAATAAATAATAAACAAATAAGGGTGTTGCTATAGATCAGTGTTTGTTTTACACTATGCTCGCCTCACAGTATTTTTAAATCTATAAAAAATGACCAGGAGGAGCAGCAACCCTGACAGTGCCACATGTCTGCAGGAAAAGTGGTGGCACATAGGCAGCCCAACTGGGGACCCCAATTTTTCACAGCATCTTTTGACCCCTTATAATAAATTAATGTGACATAATGTCTTTAAACAAATGTATATAGCTGCCCATGTACCAAAAGGAACGCCGGGAGGTGAACAAAATAAAAATACATTACATTAAAAACAATAATTTAAAACAATAAACCGGTTGAGGCCCCAGTAAAAACTGACACCCATCTACCAAGCACCCCACGCCAGCTCCATCGACATCCCGGCCCCACCGCCTGGGGGAAAAGCCAGGCCTAAGCCAGGCCTGCACTACTTTCCTGAGGGCCAGCAGGGGGAGGCTGTGCTATAAGGCAGGCCCCGTGACAGAGAAGGCTCCTCACACCTTCCATTCTGTTGCAGGAATCTGGAGCACCAATTCTTACAGATGATGTCAGTCTGCAAGTCTTCATGGATCATTTGAAGAAACTA
Source organism: Charina bottae (assembly GCA_023362775.1). NCBI lineage: Eukaryota > Metazoa > Chordata > Lepidosauria > Squamata > Charinaidae > Charina > Charina bottae. Next base: position 126,260,197 of record JALMGJ010000001.1, read on the forward strand.
GCTGTATCAAGTGCTGCTTGAAAAAGCGTGGAATTTTAAACATGCTGACCAGTGGAAACATTTTAGCTGTATTGTTCTTTGTATGTAATTGTAAAAATGAATGCCCAAGCTGCCTAACTACGTCTTAAAGCAATGCAGTTTTCAAGTGAGAGTGAAGGCCTCACGATCAAAGGCCTAAGTACGAACATAGTTTTGAAAAATAAATGAAAGATGGATATTGAGAGAAGTCTTTTAGGTTGCCATGATTATACTGTAATTTGCCTTAGTCCATTGATATTAGCTATTTTTTTATATTCTAATGGTGGAAAGCACCATTCCGGTTTGCACTGCAAAAATATGGCATATTCATGCTTACTTCTTTTCACTAGCAGAACAAAGAAACTGATGATAAAATACTACAAATCCAACTTGATATCTAAAATGTTTATTTTCTCTGTTTAACTATACATGGATGTTTTAGTAGTTTTTTTTTCTTTTTCATTGTTTGGTAGATAAATGGTTTCTAAGTGAAGAAACCAAGCAAGCAGAGATTGAAAAAGAATACCCAGTTGTTATCCAAAGCTTATATTTTGACAGTCCTCTGGTGTTCTCTATCAATCTTGTAACTGCTACAATTAGCTCAAACTCTATAAAATTTGAGTGGGTTCAAGAAAGGAGACAAATTAATATCCTATGCCTGTCACAAATATCTTGGCAGAGGAAAACAAATAGTTTTACCATAAATAAAAACACATTGTTGTCTGTTTCCCAGACCTACTTTTTTTTATTATAACCATATGATGCTATGACATCGTGTGGTCTTGTGCTATGTTCTGTTTCTGTTTTGTTATTAAATTATATAGGTAGCAATTCTTCTCAAACCAGTGTTATACACTACATGCCGTAATTATTACAAATCTGATAATATTTAGCTTTGTTTTCTTGGGAAAATATATATTTACACATATACATATCTTTAATAAAAAAAATTCTGTATGAATACAGATTGGCTTGTTGAAGCAATTTCTATACTCAGTAAATGACTGATAACCAAGTTCTTGATAAAGGAATAAAGGTATTCTTAAATAGAGACATCAAGACATATCCTGTGGCCTTGCAGGCTATATATTATAACGTGTGAGCTCCTTGGCCCCCAAAACAAACATAAATTGAGCCTAGGAAGGAGTTTGACAGTAAATTTTAAGAAACAATCTTCTTAGCAACCTTGACTCAAGCATCCTTCATTCTGACTCTAGCAGAAAGAGAGATGGCATTTTGTAGCTTGACTGTGAAAGGACAGCTGTGCTTGACTGTTCCTCATTTTAGTTGGTCCTTATAAGAACTGTTATTTAAGTTCAAGATTGGTACCTGTGAGTTTTGTTTTTCAGACTGTATGCTTTTTACCCTACTGAAGAGTAGGGTAAAATTTTTCAAATAAATAGATGAAGCAGGCTGTGCTTCATACATGTAAGTTGAGATAAATAAGTGAATATCAATACCCAAGTTAATGTATTGTCAAGTCCTTAATGAGCATAAGAGTCTTAGTAAATCAGCCAAAAAGTCTGTCTAGCTCAGTATCCTGTTTCCCAAAGTACCGTCTATGTGAAGCCCATAAGAACTTGAGCATGAACGCATGGTTCTTAGTAACAACTTCTGTGGTTTGATTACAGAGTTTTTTTTCTGAATCTTACTGAGTTATCCACCACAATCCAATATACTTTCTTGATCACTTTATGCTAGTTTAGAACTATGTATAGTTAGGATGTGCGGTTACTTTTTTTTCTTAGTCTAGTTTTCACGTAGTTTTAAACCAAGTTTTGTTTTATATGTAGTTTGCTTGAATGTCAGAAACCACCCCATCTATTTTATGGAAACAACCTACAAGTTTTGCAGTTGGGTTATGAATATTGGCACATTTTAATCATGGCTTATGTCTGAATCCAGAATCCTCTCCTGCTCCTGGTTTTCTATCCCTAACCACGCCCCTTGCTAATCCACAGAGGTATACAGTAAACAGTCCATCCACAAAACAGGCAAAAAACACCCTATGATAAACAGAAAATACTCTGAACATGCATGCAAATCTGTGTTGCTTTGGCTAGGATCTTTGAGATACCATCACTGGTAAGAGTGATTGGTAGCAAGCATGCCAAACCACAGTCGTTTTGCTGATATGGAAAGCTAATTCTGGTTTGTTCAATAAAGCATATTTAAAATAACTTTTGGTGTAATGTTATGTGCATATATAGCCAATGTGTTATTTTACTTTTAATATATCTGCTATTTTAATGCTCACTTCTCATGTTATAGAGACTCTTTTGTAGTACTTTACTATCCCTTTTAGTTTTAGACACTCTGAATAATTTGGTGCCATCTCCAAACCTGCAAGGCTTCTGTGGATTGATATGGTGAATCGTCACGGCTGGACTGGGAGTGCTGGCAGAAGAGGCTGTGGTGTGCTGACCTTGGGTAGCAGCAAGCTAAATTCTGGTCCAAGTCCTGCAGCTGCCCCAATGCTGTGCAGAATCCCTTAGAGCTCAATATTCTCCCCACTCTATTTAACATCTACATGAAGCTGTTGGAAAGATCATTTGGCAGACACGGGTCAGGTATCATCAATACGCAGATGACATACAGTTGTATATTTCAACCTATGGTTGAACAGACAATGCTCTGTCCTGGTGCCTGGAGGCTTTTGCGGTCTGGATGGGGAGGAACAGGCCTGGATTCAAACCTAGCAAGACTGAGTGTCTATGGATTTAATAACCCCCTGTTTCCAGGGATTTTCCAAAATTAATTACTGACGGGATTGTACTATCTCAGGCAGAATTTGTATATAATTTCAGTGTTCTAGTCTTCCGGCTGTTCCTTAGTAAGCAAATGGCAGCTGTGCTCAGCGTTTGGTGCCCCAATTATGCCTTCTGGATTGGGAAGCCCGCTCATGCCTCAGTCATCTTTTGTTTGGGCTATTACAATGTATTCTTGAAGATCATCTGGGAGCTATGGCTGGTCTAAAATGAAGCAGCATAATGAGTAATGGGAACACTGCATTCTGCTACATAACATCTCTACTTTGCAAGCTGTACTGGTTACTGATTGGCTTCCAGATGCAATTCAAGGTACGGGTTGTCATTTATAAAGCCCTTCATAGCTTGGGCCTTACGTACCTATGAGATATGTACACCTTTCTCTGTTTGTTTCTGCCCATCTGGTAAGATCTGGCAGGGTCAGCCTGCTCCAGGTCCCATGGGCAAAGCCGTGCCATCTTATGGATGCCCAGAGACATGGTTGCTCCTGCCTCCTCCTGAAGTCTGCATGGCTCTCACTTGGTTGCCCTTTAGACCCTTGAAGACCTGGCTTTTTCACCTAGTCCTGAAGCAGGATTTTGTGACTCAACTTGTGATAGTTGTGTGTGTGCTGTATAATTTTGGTTGGTTTCCCCCACTTGAGTTGTTTATTACCTCCTTCCTGTTGGATTGTTTTTGTTTTTGTTGGATTTGTTTGTTAAATGGATTTTAATACATTTCTGTTACATTGTTGTAAGCTGCCTAGAGTTGTTTCAGTGACTGAGGCAGCTAATAAATTGATTAAAGTTTGGTGAACTCTCCTTCCCCCTGAGTCCAAATCAATTAAAATGAAGTGCATAACTGTGGGTTGTTCTATTGCTTACGTCACTTCTTCTGTCCATTATGGTTGTGCAAAACATTTGAAAGGTGCTTTATTCTGCTTGTGGCCCACTAAAAGTTTTGTCTGTGTAACAGACACATGCAGAGAGTTGGGGACTTCTGAAGCAGCTTCATGAACTTTCCAAAAGATGCAGCTCCTTTAATATTTTGAGGAGGAGTACTTTGCTCACAGTAACATGTTTTTTCAAGGAATCTCTTTTGGATGCTTTCCACAACCACACTACACATTTATTCATATTCTTTGCTTCCTATTCTATGACAGTTTTATAGAAAAGGATTATTCTCTTATCCCAGAGCTTTCCAAACCTTTCATGTTGGTGACACACTTTTTAGACATGCATCATTTCGCGACACAGTAATTCAGTTTTACTAGCAAACCGGAGGTTAAACTAACCCCTTATAAGAGATAAGGACACATACATAAATTGTAATAGCGAAATGTATGGGGACACAACATATCTCATGAAAACCTTTCATTTATATTTTTAAAAATATATGATTTGTAAGATAATAACATACATTTCCCTCCAGCAAAGGAGATCGTTACCTTGTCGTGGTGCTGGAGCTTGAGCACCTCAATGAAACCATGAGCTAAACCGTGAAGGGACACCCAAGACGGGAAGGTCGTGGCAGAGAGGTCAGACTAAATACGATCCCTGGGGAAGGTAATGGCAACCCACCCCAGTATTCTTGCCGTGAAAACTAAATGGATCAGTACAACCAAAGATATGTCGGTATACCATCGCAAGATGGGACTCCCAGGTCGGAAGATGGTCAAAATGCTACTGGGGAGGAACAGAGGATACGTTCAACTAGCCCCAGATGTGATGACGCAGCTAGCTCAAAGCCGAAAGGACAGCTAGCGGCCGACGGTGCTGGTGGTGAACGACGAATCCGATGTTCTAAAGATCAACACACCATAGGAACCTGGAATGTAAGATCTATGAGCCAGGGCAAATTGGATGTGGTTATTGGTGAGATGTCAAGATTAAATATAGACATTTTAGGTGTCAGTGAACTGAAATGGACTGGGATGGGCCACTTCACATCAGATGACCACCAGATCTACTACTGTGGACAAGAGGACCACAGAAGAAATGGAGTAGCCTTCATAATTAATAATAAAGTGGCTAAAGCAGTGCTTGGATACAATCCAAAAAACGATAGAATGATCTCAGTTCGAATTCAGGGTAAGCCATTTAACATCACAGTGATCCAAATATACGCCCCAACCACAGATGCTGAAGAAGCAGAAGTAGATCAGTTCTATGAGGATCTGCAGCACCTACTAGATAATACACCAAAAAGAGATGTTATTTTCATTACAGGAGACTGGAATGCTAAGGTGGGTAGTCAGACGACACCTGGAATTACAGGCAAGCATGGTCTGGGAGAACAAAATGAAGCAGGACATAGGCTGATAGAATTTTGCCAAGACAACTCACTGTGCATAACAAACACTCTCTTCCAACAACCTAAGAGACGACTTTATACATGGACTTCACCAGATGGTCGACACCGAAATCAGATTGACTACATCCTTTGCAGCCAAAGGTGGCGGACATCTATACAGTCGGTAAAAACAAGACCTGGAGCTGACTGTAGTTCAGATCATGAACTTCTTATTGCAAAATTTAGAATCAGACTAAAGAGAATAGGGAAGACCCACAGATCAGTTAGATATGAGCTCACTAATATTCCTAAGGAATATGCAGTGGAGGTGAAGAATAGATTTAAGGGACTAGATTTAGTAGATAGGGTCCCAGAAGAACTATGGACAGAAGTTCGCAACATTGTTCAGGAGGCGGCAACAAAAAACGTCCCAAAGAAAAAGAAAACCAAGAAGGCAAGATGGCTGTCTGCTGAAACACTGGAAGTAGCCCAAGAAAGAAGGAAAGCAAAAGGCAACAGGGATAGGGGGAGATATGCCCAATTAAATGCAAAATTCCAGAGGTTAGCCAGAAGAGATAAGGAATTATTTTTAAACAAGCAATGTGCGGAAGTGGAAGAAGACAATAGAATAGGAAGGACAAGAGACCTCTTCCAGAAAATTAGAAACATCGGAGGTAAATTCCAGGCAAAAATGGGTATGATCAAAAACAAAGATGGTAAGGACCTAACAGAAGCAGAAGAGATCAAGAAAAGGTGGCAAGAATATACGGAAGATCTGTATAGGAAGGATAATAATATTGGAGATAGCTTTGACGGTGTGGTCAGTGAGTTAGAGCCAGACATCCTGAAGAGTGAGGTTGAATGGGCCTTAAGAAGCATTGCTAATAACAAGGCAGCAGGAGACGATGGTATCCCAGCTGAACTGTTTAAAATCTTGGAAGATGATGCTGTCAAGGTGATGCATGCCATATGCCAGCAAATTTGGAAAACACAAGAATGGCCATCAGATTGGAAAAAATCAACTTATATCCCCATACCAAAAAAGGGAAGCACTAAAGAATGTTCAAACTATCGAACAGTGGCACTTATTTCACATGCCAGTAAGGTAATGCTCAAGATCTTGCAAGGTAGACTCCAGCAATTCATGGAGCAAGAATTGCCAGATGTACAAGCTGGGTTTAGAAAAGGCAGAGGAACTAGAGACCAAATTGCCAATATCCGCTGGATAATGGAGCAAGCCAGGGAATTTCAGAAAAACATCTATTTCTGTTTTATTGACTATTCTAAAGCCTTTGACTGTGTGGATCATAACAAATTGTGGCAAGTTCTTGGTGGTATGGGGATACCAAGTCATCTTGTCTGCCTCCTGAGGAATCTGTATAACGACCAAGTAGCAACGGTAAGAACAGAGCACGGAACAACGGACTGGTTTAAGATTGGGAAAGGAGTACGGCAGGGTTGTATACTCTCACCCTACCTATTCAACCTGTACGCAGAACACATCATGCGACATGCTGGGCTTGAGGAATCCAAGGCTGGAGTTAAAATCGCTGGAAGAAACATTAACAATCTCAGATATGCAGATGATACCACTTTGATGGCTGAAAGCGAGGAGGAGTTGAGGAGCCTTATGATGAAGGTGAAAGAAGAAAGTGCAAAAGCTGGGTTGCAGTTAAACCTCAAAAAAACCAAGATTATGGCAACGAGCTTGATTGATGACTGGCAAATAGAGGGAGAAAAAGTGGAGGCAGTGACAGACTTTGTATTTCTAGGCGCAAAGATTACTGCAGACGCTGACTGCAGCCAGGAAATCAGAAGACGTCTACTTCTTGGGAGGAGAGCAATGGCAAATCTTGATAAAATAGTTAAGAGCAGAGACATCACACTGACAACAAAGGTCCGCATAGTTAAAGCAATGGTATTCCCTGTAGTAACCTATGGCTGCGAGAGCTGGACCATAAGGAAGGCTGAGCGAAGGAAGATAGATGCTTTTGAACTGTGGTGTTGGAGGAAAATTCTGAGAGTGCCTTGGACTGCAAGAAGATCAAACCAGTCCATACTCCAGGAAATCAAGCCAGACTGCTCACTTGAGGGAATGATATTAAAGGCAAAACTGAAGTACTTTGGCCACATAATGAGAAGACAGGATACCCTGGAGAAGAAGCTGATGCTAGGGAAAGTGGAAGGCAAAAGGAAGAGGGGCCGACCAAGGGCAAGATGGATGGATGGTATTCTGGAGGCGACGGACTCAACCATTGGGGAGCTGGGGATGGTGACGGCCAACAGAAAGCTCTGGCGTGGGCTGGTCCTTGAAGTCACGAAGAGTCGGAAACGACTGAACGAATAAACAACAAAAAACATACATTTCCAAGATTGTTGTCATTTATGAGTGACAATATGTAAATATGTGCAAGAATTTTAAAAAATTTGAATAACACCAATAACTACTTACCATTTTAATGAGATGTATGAGGTTGATGGGATGAACACAGCTTTTGAATATTTGGTGGAATATTAGATAAAGACACTTGCATTTCGTCATCAAACCTTTTTAAGCTTCCACGTTTCAGTGTCTTTAAGTTTGTCATTGTTGAAAAGGATACTTCACAAATGTATGTAGTAGAAAACTGCAGAATTTTTAACGCGTTTTTACCTGTGTTTGGATGCATTTTTGAAAAGCAAATCCAAAAGCTGTCTAAGTCACCCTCTTCATACATCATTAACAGACTTCGATCATTTTTTATTTCAGCTAATTCTTCTTCAATAAGTGAAAAGTTCCTCGCTGCAGTTGAAAGAAATGGATTTCTGATCCAATCATAGTCTTGGACTTCAACATTTGGGAAGTAATGATGAACTTTCTCTCCGAGCAATATTAAATGGTCAACAATTAGCAAGCTGATATCACATTTTAGCTCACACTCAGCAGTTTTGGAAAACATTTCAAAATTTCCTTCTTTCACTTTCCTTTTCCAAATTACTATTTTGTTTCTCATAGCACAAATTTTATCTACCACTGTTAAGATATTTTCTCCTTTTCCTTGCATACTGGTGTTTATTTTATTCAAATGTTCAAATATGTCAGCAAGATAATGCCAATTTTGTGCATCAAAGTTTGTTTTGAATTAGATTGCAGAATTCATTTTGCTGATTTTCCTCAAAAAGTTCAAGCATCATTTCTCTCAATTCGTATACACGACAAAGCACTCGACCTCTTGAGAGCCAATGAATCTCTGTGTGTAGTAGAAGCTTTTTAAACTTTGCCCCCATTTCTTCACAACTATAAGCAAATAATCTTGATTTAAGACTACTTTTAATGTAATTGACCATTTGAACCACTTTGTCCATAACTTTTCTTAATTCATTTCCAATGGTTTGCGCGACTAGTGCTTCGCGATGTAAAAAGCAAGGAGTAATTACAATATTTTCATTCTCTTTCTTTGCTAAAGCTATAAAACCTTTTGTTGAACCAACCATTGAGGATGCGCCATCTGTGCATATTCCTACACAATTTAACCATTGCAAATTATTTTCCTTCATGAAGCAATCTAAAGTTTTAAATATATCTTCACCTCTAGTTCTCATTGGAAGTTCTAGACAACACAAGAATTGCTCAATAATTCTGTCAGTATGAATGAAACGTATAAAAACCAATAATTGTGCTAACCCACTGACATCTGTTGATTCATCTAATTGCAATGTAAAGATCATATCATCTTGAAAAATATCCTTCATTTGCAGCTTAATGTCATCAGACATGTCTTGAATACGTCTTCCAATCATGTTATCTGCCAAAGGGATTTTATTAACTTCTATCTCAAATTCGGGCCCAAACATTTTTCAAACAATAGCACAGCAAGATTCCTTTATGGTGGTTTCTGCAACAGTGTGTGGGTCCTTGTTTTTGGCAATTATTTGAGCAACCAAGTAACTTGCCTTTTGAGCTTTCTCTGATGTCTTCATTCTCTTTGTGAATGATGCAGACTGCTTCTTTATAGATTTTGAAAGCTCAATAAAGTATTGAACTGGTTTTCCTGACAAATGACTGGGTTTTGAGGTAAAATGGCGCTTTAATTTGTTTAATACCGTACTTTCATTTGCAAGTATATCCCCACAAACTAAACACTCAGGACAAAGATTGTTTTCATTACCAGAAAATGTGAACCCCCGTTTCATATAATCTACTGTATAAACGAGGCTTGGAAATTTTTCCTTTACATTTCTTACGTACTAATACAGATGGTTCAACAGTTGATTCTTCCGTAGTTTCCTCTATAGCCACTACATTTTGTTCATCGCAAACGTCATCTTCACCAGTTTTTCTTTTCTTAATTAGAAACTTATCCATTTTAGGGGTAATTCAACTGCAATTGGTTACAAGTCAAGGCTTGGCAGAGTTCTCACTGGGTACAAGGCAAGGCTTGGCAAGGAGTACCTGCGTGGCTACCAGCAAGGTTGGAGAGCTGAGTACTTACAAGACAGCAAGCAAGGTCAAGGCAGACGCAGCCACGGAATTCCCTGAAGCAGCCAGACACATGTCAGGCACTAGGACCTACGCGGAAGCCAGCAGGTTCAGGAGCAGAACTGCAGCGGCGACAGCGCGGTGCAGCAGCAGCAGCGATTCTGAAGGCAGCGAGCCGGATCATTGCTGCTGAGCTCCCCCTCCGTCAACTCTGAGTCAGACTCTCTTCTGACACCACCTCTGCTGCATAAAAATAGACCCAGAGGTTTCTCCTTATGTTTCTCCTTACGTTCACACGACACACCTACACATTGCAGCTGACACACTAACGTGTCGCGACACACAGTTTGGAAAGCTCTGTCTTATCCCATTAATTCAGGAAGAATTAGTGAGGGACAGTCAATTTTTTTTTGTATGATATCATTTGACAATTTGGTTTATTTAACCACATTTTATTGAATAATCCACAAACACTAGATTCACATAACACAATATAATATATACCATTATTTACATACCACATACTTAGCCCGAAGAAATCAATTGTAGCCTAGTGTAATGTGTGAATGCAGTTTGTTACTAGATCACCCATTCTACATGTTTCTTCTTGCTCAAAGAACAATTTTTTAAAAAATAGTAAATAGGACGTACTTTTACAAATTTCAGCAGCATTTCTATATACTTGAAAAATTACCTTTTATAACCCTTTCCACTAACTTATTTAGAGTTGGTATTTAGTGCACTGACCCTAGTTTCCCATATCTATCCTGTTGGATATTTTCCAGATCTTTGGAAATGAGGCTGATTTTGGGGTGATATACTTATTTTGTTAGATCAGCAAATTTTTAAATAACTTTTTGATATCAGCCAAATTTATTATTTGTTAATTGCTAATTTGTTACCAAGGCCCAACACTTTTTCTTGTCATCACCAGCAGCCAATCAAGGCTTACGTTCAATGACTGGATGTGCACATGGCACTAATATGATTTGTTTGGTTTCTAGTTTGGTGTCATATGTGCATTAGGGCTTGTTCAACAAACAAAGGAGCCCATCCTGGCACCCACCAAAAAAACAAGCGGGCAGGAGGCACAGGCCAGGTCATTGGCACTTCTGCCTAGCATTCAGTGCCACCACCTGGTCAGGCTCTCCCTCCCCTTCACCCAAACCACACTCTCCTTTCTAACCCACTCAGTTCAACCCAGGTGAGGGGGAAGCCTCACCTCCAGTGGGCTCTGCAGGTAAAGCCCCTCCCCTTGCTCCCATCTCTTGTACAAGAGTGGCAGGAAGGGCCAATCCCGCCCAGCCCACTGCCCAACAACCAGTCCATAAATTGGTCTTGGCGGGGGCCTCAGGCACAACCTCTCCCCCATCTTCCTCCCTGCTTTGTCTTCTGTGCCTAGGAAGATTAAGACCATTTCACAAGCTCAACAGCAGCATGGTGATCTTAACGATCCTCCTTTAGATGATAAAAGGACTTAAAATAACATCTCAATATAACCATGACCTAGCCCCAGGTGTAAGGTCACACAGCTACCTAGAAACATATTTAGGATTCCCTTACCAACTTTGCTCAGACTGAAGAAGCTCCTTGGATAAGGAGCGAAACGTTTCCACTGAGTAAAGAGAAATCCAGTTGACATGATTCAAGCTACAGACAATTCCACCTGGATGACTGAGAACCTTCATAGACATATGGTCTTGGCCAAGTTGGATTTTTTTCCAGCCAGGTACCAGCAGCCACAAACACTGTCCCATCCAACTGCCTTGGGATCCCTGCTCCACTGCAGACCCCAGGCAGGCACAGTCCAAAGGCCACTATGCCTTTTCTTATTTTTTATTTTCTGTAATCATTTATTTTATTCTTTAAATGTTTTTTAAAAAATAAATAAAATGTTAGCAGGAAAAACGAATAGAGTTAGAACTTTTTGTTTGGGTTGTGTTTCTATGTTTTAATTATATTTCCATGGAGGTCAAAAAAATCAAGATGGCAGCTGCAGCCATGTGACCAAAGTCCTGCCCTATTTAATGTGTGTTGTGACTTTGCAAGGTTGTGGCCGCCATCTTTGCATTTTTTGACCCTCTTCCTGCAGAGACCCCTGTATATTTCTATTACTAGTCTCCAGTTGGTTGGATTGGCTGAAGGACTTAAAAAACATGCATCTACCGCAGCCATAACTATAATTAAAATTAAAATAATCACAAACTGGATTTGTGGTAGTTCTCTTATCACTTTTCCTCCTGGAAAGTGTTAACTGCATTTTAGATGGTTGTGGGTTTATATATATATTTTCTTCATACTGTAGATAACACACTTTACCATTATTTATGTATCATATTCATTCTACTTTAATAATGGTAGTAGATTGAAATAATGACTTAGAATAAACATTGAATGGAAAAAAGTTAAACCTGATTAAGGCAAAACTAACTTTAATTACATTAAGCCTTAATTTACATCTCATTTCCCAGACAGATTATTCACAAAGTACCCACTAATTGGAGCTTCACCATGTAATCATACATACAGATAATAAGGCCACAAATTAGGATAAGAAATCACAAGCTGGAGAAAATGAGAACCCCAGCACAATAGCACCATGAAAGCACCATAGAAGTCTGCTTGAATGTAAGGTAATTAGAACCAGACTTAAAGCTTATTTACATTGCCAAAAAAGTTGAACAGAGAATAATGACTTTGAAACTTACAGAGTACGTGGCATCAGTGAAGTGATTAAAAAAATATGTGTTCTGTAGCTTTCAAATCCTCATTGTGGTTGCTGTGATTAGGTTCTGTGTTTGTACGGTAATTTAGCTCCACATCTTACAATTTGGTAAGAGCTCTGCTTTATTGCAACACAGTACACGAAAACAGCGTTCCGCGCGCGTCATGCCGGCCACATGACCGCAGAAGCGTCTTCGGACAACGCCAGTTCTTCGGCTAACAAATGGAGATGAGCACCGGCCCCTAGAGTCGGACATGACTGTGCGGGGGAACCTTTACCTTTTACATGAAAAGGTGGGGACTAAGCCTTCTACAGCAATGCAGCATGGCAAATGATTGCCGATTTCACTGGCACTAACAGCTCAGCAAGAGGCCTTGAATCTTCCAGGCCCAGGTAGATTGTTAGATACTGAGCCTAGGCCGCAGAGATGAGAGGTGGGATCGTTATGTATGAAACAAAACTGACCTCGTGTGGAAGTCTGAGGGCTAGAAACCTAAGTAGAAGAAGGAAAAGTCAGGGACAGTCCTAAAGAGTTAGTCACTGCATCTACCCTTTCAATAAAGACTGGGCAATTATCATCTTTGGTACCCATGCCGTTACTAATATCAATACTGATGCCTCTTTGTTGCTTCTTTCGTACGAGAAGCTCCTCCAACAACGTCTCTCCATCAGATGTACAATGCAGAGAGTAATTTCAGTCAAGCTGCCTTGTGATATTTATCATAAATCTGTCAACTCTTCTTCAAAGCCTCTCTGGGAATGTCATCCTTATGAGTCACAGTGCAGTTGTGCCTCAAACATTCTTGGGGTGGAGTACATCTGTCTCATCCTGGGATACAGTAGTGGCTTCAGCAGGCATAACCATTCAGCATAGTTGGAACAGATCACATAATCACCCTCCAGAAGTGACTGTTGCATGTGATGCAGCTATGATCCAAATGTAGGAACTGGTTCTCTCTGGTCAAAAGCAAACAGCCTGGTATAAACAAGGGACAGATGAAAATGGTTTATCCCACCCAAAAGAGAATAACTTCTAATCCTTTCCATAGAGCAGGTGAGAGAAAGAGATGCAAGAATATGGACTACAGTATAAATAGAACCCACATTTGATATACTGTAGTCACTGGAATTGTTTCATAATGGCTTCTTAACTTTTCTACAATACATTCAGCTTTCGAAGAGAATATTTGTAGCTCAGGGTTGAACTGTGGAGTCCTTGGTGCTCTCTGAGCCTTGTTGTTTACTTGCAGACATTTCATTGCCAGGCTAGGCAACATCTTCAGTGCGAAAAGGGAGTGGAACTTGCTCTCTGTTTATATACCCTGGCTTGTCCTGCCTGTGTTGGTGGGGGTGTTGTACTCTCCTTGGTAGTACCTTGATTGGGTTGTTGTGTGCTGCTTGGTTGATTGACTGAGTTAATAGTTCCTTGATTAGGGTCTATTGTGTTGTTTGATTGCTCCTCTGCTGCTAATCTTGCTGTTAATCTTTGCATATCTTGTTGTTGATTGCTGGCAAAGAGGTGTTCTGGTCTTCTGGCTTTTCTATTGTCTCTTATGAATGGTATGCAAATGTTGTTTACCTCTATGTGTCTGTTGATGGCTGCTTTGTCTGAGTGCCAAGCTTCCAGGAATTCTCTAGCATGTTTGGATTTGGCTTGGTTTAATATGCTCACAGTTTCCCAGTTGAAAGTATGGTTAAGTCTGTCCATGTGTTGTGAGATTAAGGAGTTTTCATCATGTCTTCTGACTGCTAGTTGGTGTTCATGGATGCGTTCTGCTAGTCTTCTGCCAGTCTGTCCTACATAGTGGCTGTTACAGTCCTTACACTGTATGTTGTAGATAACTCCTGTTTTTTCTTCTTCAGCTACTGGGTCTTTTGGTTCTGAAGGGTTTTGGTTGGTTTGTGTGCTACAGTGATGCCGTGTGATTGTAACAGTCTATTAGTAGTTTCTGAGATGTTTCTGATGTATGGTTTTTCATAGCTTCTGTTGGTTTTGCTGTGTTGGGTTGAGTGGTCAGGCACTTTTTGATAAAGTTGCGTGGATATCCATTTTGCTGGAAGATGCTATATAAGTGGTCTGTTTCCTTTTTCTGGTGTTCTGGGTTGCTGCAGTGTGTTTGTGCTCGTCTGAATAGTGTTCTTACACAGTTCCTCTTGTGTGAGGTAGGGTTATTGCTTTGGTAGTGGAGCACTTGGTTAGTGTGGGTAGATTTCCGGTAGACCTGAACACATTTTCATACTCTATGAAGTAACACAACCTTTATAGGCTAAAATAAGAATAATAAATGCTTAAGATTTCAGACTTGTAATAATTCAAATTAAAAAGAGACTTTTTGTCTAATAAGAATATTACATAGCTTGAAATAGAAGGGAAGGGAAGATAGTGTTGAGGAGCTGACAGGATAATCCACTTGTTCTGTGCCTCATTTTATTCTGTTTTACTTATTTTATTCCTATTTTATTTTATTTTATTTTATTATTTTATTTTATTTTACTGCACTAGACAATTTCAACTATCTTTACTGTTCCCTGAAGATAATTAAATTGTCATAACATCCTGAGCATTTTGGAATTTAAAATCTGCAAGAAAAGACAACAGAATGGGGAAAAGAAAAAAAATTCGTAACAGAACAACTCCAGACGCTTAGACTTTACCTGAACCATCAAAGCAGCCTAACATCAGCCAGGCAAGAAATTTGTGAGTACAACTAACTACAAAACAAATACTATCCACTCTGTTTACACCTTAAATAGATATGACATCCTGAACTGGTATTTGGAAACTGAACTAGAAAAACAACTTACAGAGCTTTGTTCAAGAGGAATTAAGCCATCAGAAGGAATCCCTGTCCTTATTAGTTTCTCCCTCTGAAATAGCTGTTGTTCCTCCAACAAATTTATCCCCAGTGCCAGATGAGCAAGTTATACAACCTTTAAAGGAATTCACAACAGACCTGATGGCCAGATAGTGTTTATTGACTGCACAAACAGTAATTTCTATCTTTGAATATTCAACATTTATAAACAAAAGTGTGGAGTTTCTAAAAATAGCTTTTGAAAATGCTAAGTGATGCAGACAAGTTAGCAACTCTCTCAGTTCAAAATGCTGGCACTAGGAAGAACAGCTTATGGCTAGTTCGGGAAAACAAAGTAGTGGGGGAAAACAGACTTAAGGTAAGTAAGAAGGATAATTAAATACAGGGAATGCTTTGGGGAGTGCATCCCATAAAAGTGACAACTCTAAATAAGCATAATTGATTACTTCAAACAATTCAAGTAGCCTTATGGGTTACACTTAATGGGATTAAGAGTGGCCTCTGGCTTACCAGAAAAGCTATTAATCTATCATTCAGTCCTCTTTTTCAATGGCAACACCACAAGATTGACTTAAATGCTGTTAAAGGGCTTCTGAGTATAGCAGAATACAAAAGGATTTGCCTTTTGACCATTCCACAATTCCCCATGAACTGCTTAAAATGGACACTTTTCAAAGATATCTTCTGTGTGTATTTCAGAATGAAAAAAGGAGGTCACTTCTCAGTACACTACTGTAATGTTCTTAACTTCAATGTCCCAATAAACACCTCTCCATGCCAAGCTTTGCAAGATAGTAAAGTTTTATTTAGGTTACATGTAAGTCAAGACATAGGTTAAGACCTGAATGACAGTTCCCGCCAAAGAACTGAATTTTGACTTCTCCTCCCTTGGTGCCAGCCCCCTCCAAACATGAGTCATTGTCCAGCTCCTTTTCCCACTCCGCAGCGGGGCCTGTGCAGGTGTGCGACCTTGAGGAAGAACAAACAGGCTGTAAAGGTCTGGCGCGAACATTCTGGCGCAGCGATCGGAATGCACTCCCCCTTCCTCTTTGGCGCGCTGTCTCTGGCTGACACACATCTACCATGAACTCACTCTCCGTAATGGCAGGACTCAAACAGAGATCCTGACAACTACTCTGAGCTGAGTTTGTCTTGCCTAATGTCAAGGATAGGTGCCAAATGATTAAAAACTATGGCAGCCCAGAATTACCAGCATCCTTGACAAGATAAGTTGTCAGTAATGACCCTGAGATAACACAAGAAAAGATTGTCACAGATCAAGCACTAGAGTTAATTACCTCTTTTGAAGCCTTACCAAACAGTGAACAAGAAGCAGTACTGAAAAGACTTGATGAATATACACTGCTGATAACTGGTGCAGCAGCCAAACATTGATAGTTCAACTGCCCCCAAACAGCTGAAACTTTGGAGATTCTAGAGATCTGATATACTTCAATTCATCAGATGATTTAAGATTTGGAAAGAAGATATAAGAATGCTACGGTACCATCAACATACATCAGCCAAGGTCCACAGTCCTTGAATTTATCAACCGATACAAGGCCAGATAGGGGTGTGGTGGCTCAGTGGGTAAGACGCCAGGCTTGTCGATCGGAAGATCGCAAGTTCGGAGGTTCGAATCCCTAGCCCTGCATGCGGAGTGAGCTCCCGCACTAGCTCCAGCTCTTGCCAACCTAGCAATTCGAAAGCATGCAAATGCAAGTAGATGAATAGGTACCGCTTCGGTGGGTAGGTAACAGCGTTCCGCGTGCATCATGCCGGCCACATGACCGTGGAAGAGTCTTCGGACAACGCTGGCTCTTTGGCTAACAAACGGAGATGAGCACCGGCCCCTAGAGTCGGACACGACTGCACAAATGTGCGGGGGGTACCTTTACCTTTACCTTACAAGGCCAGATAATCTTTGATTCCAGTTTGTTGTATAGTTTTTCATCCCTCATAGTTGCTATATTAGTCCCCGCAATAGAAAAAGAAGGAATGGATAACTTGGAACTATCAAATGCTTCAGAAATAAGTGGAACATGTGAGTGAAGTTGTTTTTCTATTAACTTCAATATATGAGATGAGTGAAAGCAAAGTTCATTTTCTTTACATAGCTGCAGTCCTTCTGGTTTCTGTAGTGAGTGAAGAAACAGGGTTGGAATGTGTATGTGCATCAGAACAACTCCTGTGGCAACAAGAATTATTGTGCAGTTGTATATAGCTTTAATAAAACTTTCAGTTAGAACTCTATCAGTTATAAATAATAGGGAAAATGGGATAATAAAAAGTAAAGACTCATTTGAATTGAGTTTGACTCCTGGTGACCACATGGACATGTCCACATAACTTTATTAACAATAATGCCAACAATGCTATTGTCTTCTTCAGGACTTTTAAAAAACTTCCCAGTAAAACCTACAGCTCAGAAATTTATTGTGGTTTCCCATCCAAAAACACCCCTTCATGGATCACTGCCTTGTGGTGAAGGGGCTTGCGTAACTCAATGAAGTCAGGTCAAGACGGACAGGTCATGACGGAGAGTTCTGACAAAACGTGGTCCACTGGAGGAGGAAATGGCAAACCACTCCAGTATCCTTGCCAAGAAAACCCCATGGACAGTATCAAAAGGCTAAAAGATATGACGCCGGAAGATGAGCCCCCCAGGTTGGAAGGTGTCCAAAATGCTACTGGGGAAGAGCAGAGGGCAATTCCGAGTAGCTCCAGAAAGAGTGAAGCGGCTGGGCCAAAGCCGAAAGGAAGCTCAGCTGTGGATGTGTCTGGAAGTGGAAGGAAAGTCCGATGCTGTAAAGAACAATATTGCATAGGGACCTGGAATGTAAGATCTATGAATCAAGGTAAGCTGGATGTGGTCAAACATGAGATGTCAAGATTGAACATCGACATCTTGGGAATCAGTGAACTAAAATGGACAGGAATGGGCAAATTTAATTCAGGTGACCATTATATATACTACTGTGGGCAAGAATCCCTTAGAAGAAATGGAGTAGCCCTCATAGTCAATAAAAGAGTGGGAAAGGCAGTACTGGGGTACAACCTCAAAAACGACAGAATGATCTCAGTTCGAATCCAAGGCAAACCATTCAACATCACAGTAATCCAAGTCTATGCCCCAACCACTGATGCCGAAGAAGCTGAAGTCGACCGGTTCTATGAAGACCTACAACACCTTCTAGAACTAAAACCAAAAAAAGATGTCCTTTTCATCATAGGGGACTGGAATGCTAAAGTAGGAAGTCAAGAAATAACCGGAATAACAGGCAAGTTCGGCCTTGGAGTACAAAATGAAGCAGGGCAAAGACTAATAGAGTTTTGTCAAGAGAACACACTGGTCATAGCAAACACTCTTTTCCAACAACACAAGAGACGACTCTACACATGGACATCACCCGATGGTCAATACCGAAATCAGATTGATAATATACCTTGCAACTGTGGCTTGAATCATGTCAACTGGATTTCTATTTTCTCAGTGGAAACGTTTCGCTCCTTATCCAAGAAGCTTCTTCAGTCTGAGCAAAGTTAGTAAGGGAATCCTTAAATATGTTTCTAGGGTGGCTGTGTGACCTTGCACCTGGGGCTAGGTCATGGTTATTTGAGATGTTTATTTCTAAGTCCCTTTATCATCTAAAGGAGGATCGTTAAGATTACCATGCTGCTGTTGAGCTTGTGAAATGGTCTTAATCTTCCTAGGCACAGAAGACAAAGCAGGAAGGAAAATAGGGGAAAGATTGTGCCTGAGGCCCCCACCTCTATTCAAGGAAGGATTTTCCAAGTTGGCATAAATGGACTCCTTGACCCCTCTCTCAAACCACCTATCTTCTCTGTCTAAAATGTGAACATTAATGTCCTCAAATACCTTGCAACAAAAGATGGAGAAGCTGTATACAATCAGCAAAAACAAGACCTGGAGCTGACTGTGGCTCAGATCATGAGCTTCTGATCGCAAAATTTAGGCTTAAATTGAAGAACATAGAGAAAACCACTAGACCACTCAGGTATGACCTAAATCATATCCCTTATGAATATACAGTGGAGGTGAGGAATAGATTTAAAGGATTAGATCTGGTAGACAGAGTGCCTGAAGAACTATGGATGGAGGTTCGTAACATTGTACAGGAGGCAGCAACTAAAACCATCCCAAAGAAAAAGAAATGCAAGAAAGCAAAGTGGCTGTCTGATGAGGCTTTTCAAATAGCTGAGGAAAGAAGGAAAGCAAAAGGCAAGGGAGAAAGGGAAAGATATAACCAACTGAATGCAGATTTCCAGAGAATAGCAAGGAGAGATAAGAAGGCCTTCTTAAATGAACAATGCAAAGAAATCGAGGAAAACAATAGAATGGGGAAGACTAGAGATCTCTTCAAGACTATTGGAGATATCAAGGGAACGTTTTGTGCAAAGATGGGCATGATAAAGGACAAAAAAGGCAGGGACCTAACAGAAGCAGAAGAGATCACTTCCTGGCAAACAGAAGGGGAAGAAATGGAAGCAGTGACAGATTTTATTTTCTTGGGCTCCAAGATCACCGCAGACGGTGACTGCAGCCATGAAATTAAAAGACGCTTGCTCCTTGGGAGGAAAGCTATGGCAAACCTAGACAGCATATTAAAAAGCAGAGACATCACCTTGCCGACAAAGGTCCGTATAATTAAAGCAATGGTTTTCTCAGTAGTAATGTATGGCTGTGAAAGTTGGACCATAAGGAAGGCTGAGCACCGAAGAATTGATGCTTTCGAGCTGTGGTGCTGGAGAAGACTCTTGAGAGTCCCTTGGACTGCAAGGAGGTCAAATCAATCAATCCTAAAGGAAATCAACCCTGACTGCTCATTGGAAGGACAGATACTGAAGCTGAAGCTCAAATACTTTGGCCACCTAATGCGAAGAGAGGACCTACTGGAAAAGACCCTGATGCTGGGAAAGACTGAAGGCAAAAGGAGAAGGGGACGGCAGAGGATGAGATGGTTAGATAGCATCACTGATGTGATGAACATGAACTTGAGTAAACTCCTGGAGGCAGTGGAGGACAGGAAGGCCTGGCGTGCTATGGTCCATGAGGTCACGAAGAGTTGGACACGACTAAACGACTGAACAACAACAAATCCAAAAACAACCAAGTCCAATCTTGTAAGATCAGCCAAGGTTGGTGTTGTTACCCTCTTTGGAGGTGGAGAGGAAGAAGGAGAGGGACATATATGCATGTATGTATGAAGAAATAAAGCACATCTGGCTGGTGGCTTGAATTTTAATGATTCATATTGATGATCACTTAGTTTATCATGCAATCAAATCCGTGTTGATGGTTCTTTTGCTAAATTCATTTTATGGCCTGCAGGTGGCATTATTTCAATGTTTTAAGCTATGTAAAATTGTGATGATGTTGGTAATAGTTTAATAATGGCATTACTTTGCATTGAAGCCAGAACAATCAGGAAGCAAGGAGACAGCATTTTCAAGAAAATTATAAATCCAGATAAACAGCTTAAACAGGTTGCAATTTTCTCAGGCACGAAAGCCTTTTCTCCAGTTCTGTTGTCCTAATTTCTCCACATACACAATTCTATTATGGTGGCATTGCATATAATGTCAAAACTGCAAGGAAATAACAAACAGGTGCACAGGGAGAAAGAGAGAGAGAGAGAGCACATTTGAATAACATTATTTCCCCAAGGGAGAAGGAAGGTGCGGGAAAAGGCATCCTCCTTTCTAGAAAGAATCTCTGGCTATTTCTTTACACTGTATGACATCATTTGTTTAGCAAAAACACATGCCTAGACAGAAGATACATCTGGGCTCAACATACAAGGCAAGATTCAGTCCCACCCCCTCCCTTTGAATTGAGACTACTCCAGTTTAAAGTGACTTTGAGAAGATTGCTCAGTCTAATCCAAACCTCAGTCCCCCTCCTCACTCAGTCGATATAAGATGGAGATTCACCTTCTGCACTTGCGTGTGCGTGCTGTTCCCTCCACATCATGCAGAGTGCCTTCTCTACCTATGCACACTCTACTCACCTACTCCAACAGGGTGTCCACAGAGAAGGGATCAAAACCCAAGATGGTGGCCACAACTATGTGACTGAAACCCTGCCCTTTGGGCAGGGGGCAGGGCCTCAACTGCATGGTTGTGGCCACCACCGTGTCTTTTTTGACCCCCCCCCGGACATCACTGCACTGCCATAACAAAATTAAAAATGAAATGCATGAGCTCAGATATGAGCTTTCCAACTTGAAAATTCAAAACGGTGACCAAATATATTATGATGTACAAGTAGTTCTTATGTGGGTTTCAGAATTATTATGAATTGTATTTATATCTCACTTTCCACAATGAGTTCTACATGACTTTCATGAGGGTCTCTACTAATTTTATCCCCCCAGATCTGTGAAGTAGGTTGAGCTGAGGGAGTGATTGGCCTAAATTTACTCAGTGAGATCCAGGCAGACTTCCAAGATTTTGTTTCTATAGCTTCTCTCAATACATTTTGGTTCTAATCTTCCCATGGCGTCTGTTTCTCGACCTGGTCTGCTTGGAAGAGCTGACACTGCCTTGTCCTGCTTCACTCAGATGAAAACATTCTGAATGGGATCAGCGTGTGAGTCAGGCAACACGTTTCTGAGCTGAGGAGAATGTAACTGCTTAAGATCTCTTCTTTTAGCTTAAAATATTGCTTCCGAGCACTGTCAGTCTGAAGACTGCATCAACAGTATTTTAAATTCTTTCAATTTATATATAGCTGTATATTTATTTGATCTCCATTCCTTAGATATAATCTTTTTTTTTTAATTTCCAGATTTTCCTCACACCTGTGATGATTAGATATGCTTCTTTGGAAACATGAACATTGGGAGTCCATTCAGCCATTTTTACAGGCTTCCTGATTTTGCATTAGAATTATTAAATACAAAATACTGCTTAAAACACTTGAGGCCATTGATGTACTTCTTTCCCCATTAAAAAAGGTGGATTACCCACAAGTAAGCTTAGCAGTTTTTTTCTCTCCCTAGAACATTATTTAGTGCTTTATTATTATAATATATATAAAATATTATTTAGTAATAATATTTTAGAATATAGCAGGAAAAGTTGTTGCTTCCTCTTGTTGGAGAACAGCAAAGTGCAAACGAAGCTTGTGTCCTTTCTTCCCCTAGATTACATTATTTGCCCTGCTTTGGGCATAAACTACAGAATGTTTACAAAAGGCCTCCAGCTTCCTGAGCTATGAATAAATACTCTGCCATTTATTTTCACTCAATATCAAATTTAACTGTGGACCAATCTATGGGGCTTAAGCTGCCTGCTTTTATGCCATCTTATCAAGGTCAGACAGCTTTCTAAACGCAAATCTGCTTGTTGACCCATTAGAGGAAATGGCTAACCAACGTCTGTCTGCTTTTATTTTCTGACTAACTAATAAATAAAAAGCTGCTTTTTTTGCTCTATCAAAAAAGAAGGCCTATCTTGGCTATGATGACCTATTTCTAATGCCATTTCTCCCAGTTCATGCTGCAGTAAAAAGAGCTATTAATAAGAGCATGTCCAAGGTCGAGGCAATCAGTGCTGTGTAGCTGTACCATTGTCCTGTCATTTGGGGTCTCAAGTGCACCTCTTTTGCTTTTGATGCAGGACACTACCCTGAAATTACAAAGAGCAAAAAAATGGTGCTCAAACAGCATAGAAAGAAAATGAGTAAAATGATGCATCACAGGTAGCTTTTCTTTTTCGGGATGCTAGGCATATTCCAACATAAAATCCTCTGCTCCAGGCAGCAGCACAAAGTTGCTGGTGCCTCACAACAGGAGGATCAGATCACATTAGTACATGTTGGAATTGTCATCTTCCTAGAGAAACAAAGCACACAATGAGCTATAGAGGGCCTACTTGCTCAATAATAAAGTTTCAGTTTTTTGCCAATGGTTGCTAATGAACCAAAAACACATGCTGGTCTGCTCCTTGCAGAAACTTGATTGTCAGAAATCAGGAGGCGAAACAGATCATAGCATGTGAATCACTATCTAAATGGCTGCTGATCAAGCTCTATTTGCACATACATGAGGAACAGACATTATTCACCATCCAAATTGGTAGTGACCAGAGTGCTGCTCTAACTTCATATTCTAGTACTACAGGTTCTTGTAAGTAGGGAATATCTTCTAAGGTATCTTGGTTGTTGACATTTCTACTGTATAGAAGTTCAGGATGTTCCTTATATCTCTGATCTTTTTTTAATCAGTTAATATATGTCCATTAGTATACTTTAGCATACAAGGATGGAACTTCCTTCAGTTCAGAGATCTTTTGGAAGAATTCCCTTGTTTTGCCATGTCTGTTGCCATCTTTGATGTTTTACAGATGGTTTTTGTAATATTGCTTCTTTTCTCTTCTAACAGTTCTCTAAAATTCTTTGTTAAGTTCCTTCCTGAAATCTTTGTTTTTCTTGGACTTGGTTTCTATTCTCTTTTTAGCAATTTCTATCATTTCTTTTGACATCCAGTTTGCTTTCTTCTGTTTCTTGATCTTTGACAGTCCCTTTTCACATTCATCCTTAATAACGTCTATCCATGTGATTTTCTTGGTAAAATACAGCAGTAGTTTACCAGTGCTTTCTCCTGAATAGCATGAAATTATCCCTTTGCTGTTGTCACTAAAGTGACCATCTGCCTCCAGCATCTTCCTATATTGCTGCTGCCCATTATGGGTGCCTGCTTGCTTTAGATGGTCAGTTGGATGACCTTCATGCCTTGGGTGACACTGCTAGCAGTATATACTCTTAGGAGACACTTCCAGCATTCTTCACTCATCCCTCTCAGGAACACCCATTCCTCCATGATGAGGCAGCATGGAAAGACTTGGGGTGGCCCAGCTCACTACTGTAGATAAAGATCTGCAGTTACTTTGAAGCTTTGTATTCTGCCATAATTTTTTTAGATTTTTTTATCCTGCCTTTATTATTATTTTTATAAATAACTCAAGGTGGCAAACATACCTAATACTCCTTCCTCCTCCTATTTTTCACACAACAACAACCCTGTGAGGTGAGTTGGGCTGAGAGAGAGTGACTGGCCCAAGGTCACCCAGCCGGCTTTCATGCCTAATGCGGGACTAGAAGTCACAGTCTCCTGGTTTCTAGCCTGGAACCTTAACCACTAGACCAAACTGGCTTTTTAGAATTAATCATTTGATTAAGTCTAGCAATGACTACTGTTATCTTTGATAGAATGAGATGAGCAGAGATTGAGAAACCTCGAGAATGAAGTCAGTGGCTCTTGGCATGTATCTGAGTGATTGAGGTCCTTAAGCCAAAAGTTGGCAGAATTCACACTGCAGTATGGGTAGGTAACAGCGTTCCGCGCGCGTCATGCGGCCACATGACCGTGGAAGCATCTTCGGACAACGCTGGCTCTTCGGCTAACAAACGGAGATGAGCACCGGCCCCTAGAGTCGGACACGACTGCACAAATATGTGAGGGGAACCTTTACCTTTATCTACTTGATTTAATTCCTTGGTTTTCTACAGGAGGTTGATCATTTGGTTTCATTTCTTTTTCTTTTTGTTAACAGCAGAGATGAATCTGCTAATCAAGAAGGTTTACAGCTGTACTTTTATTAAATAATAGAAACAAAACTAGAGTCCTAAGTTACAATTCCTTTGTGCTTCATGGTGTCTGGGCTAGGTCATATGTGCTCTGAATCTTACAGTTGTTGCATGTTGATATTCACCCACAGGAAACAACATATAGACATCCCTATAGTAAATGAAGTCTCCCATTCAACCTTTGATGAACATGTTACTGTTTGTAGGATAACACCTGGGACATACTGAGTTTGATTTCCTTTCAGCTATAAAGTTACCTGACTGGGATTGCATCCAGGAATTTATGGAGGAAAGTTCTATATGACCCTTTTCTATTGCTTTTGTGATCTTGATAATATATCTCCTGTGCCCTTTCTCAATAGAACTGATGGAACTAAACCATTAGTCCATTTAAAAGTAATAACAACAATAATAAACTGCTTTGTGCTTGCTACCATGGAATTGATTCATTACCACTTAACATTTTATGGCTCCTCAGCAGCTATAAAATGTTTTTCATAGAATTGACATTTGAACAGAGGTTCACACTTTGTTTTCTAGCTTTCAGTCAAGACACCTATCTCAAAACCATGTCTGGAATAGTATTGGTTATTACCTTTTTGTAACTTTATTTTTATTTTTTTATTTTTTATTTATTTTTATTTATTCGACTTTTTCACCGCCCAACTCCCTCAAGGGACTCTGGGCGGCTTACAATTCGATAAAACATTAAACATTAAAATAGAAAGTTTAAAGATACAATAACTATAATAAAATCAAGATGGTGATGTCTTCTTTAAAATATTGGAAGGGCAATTCTAGGGCCATCCTAAGATGTTAAGATGTTAGCCATCCCCAAGAGTATATACTCTTCTTCCTGCCCCAGGCCTGTTGGCAAAGCCAAAGTCTTGTGTTTTTTCCTGAAGTCCAGGAGCAAGGTGGACTGTCTTAACTCTGGGGGAAGGATATTCCACAGAGCAGGCACTGCTGCAGAGAAGTCACGCTTCCGTGACCCCATTAGATGGAATTCTTTAACTGATGGGGTCTGTAGCATGCCCTCCCTGCATGACCGGATGGGACGGGACGATGTAATGGGGATAAGACGGTCCCTTAGGTAACCTGGTCCCATGCCATGAAGGGCTTTAAAGGTCATAACCAACACCTTGAATTGCACCCAGAAGCAAACTGGAACCCAGTGCAGCTCGCGTAACAATGGTGTTACTTGTGTCTGATATGGGACTTCCAAGATGGTCCATGCAGCCGCATTCTGGATCAGCTGAAGCTTCCGGATACTCTTCAAGGGTAGCCCCATGTAGAGTGCATTACAGTAGTCTATATGTGAGATAACCAGGGCATGAGTGACCGTTCGAAGGGCCTCTCGTTCCAGGAAAGGTCGTAACTGGCGCACAACATGAAGTTGTGCAAAGGCCCTCCTGGCCATGACTGCCACCTGCTCTTCGAGCAGCAGTCGCGAGTCCAGGAGGACCCCCAAGTTACGTACCAGGTCTGTCTGGGGCAGTGCTACCCCATCCAGAACTAAGGATGGCAATTTCCTAGATATCGAGGAGCCATTAATCCACAGCCACTCTGTCTTACTAGGGTTCAGTCGAAGCCTGTTTTTCCCCATCCAGGCCCCTACAGCCCCCAGGCACTTGGACAGGGTAGAAACTGCATCACTTACTTCCCCTGGGATGGAGATGTATAATTGAGTATCATCAGCGTACTGATGATATCTTACCCCATGGAGACGGATGATCTCACCCAGCGGTTTCATGTAGATGTTAAAAAGGAGCGGAGAGAGTACTGAGCCCTGCGGGACCCCACAAGAGAGGGCCTGCGGGCTGGATCTCTCGCTCCCAATCAACACCGACTGGAACCGGCCCTGGAGGAAGGAGGCGAACCAGCGTAATACAACGCTGCCCGCCCCCAACTCCCTGAGCCACTCCAGAAGGATACCATGGTTGATGGTATCAAAAGTCGCTGAGAGGTCAAGAGCGAGAATGGATGCACTACCTCCATCTCGCTCCCGCCAAAGATTGTCCATAAGCGCGACCAATGCAGTTTCAGTCCCATGACCAGGCCTGAAACCTGACTGAAAGGGGTCCAGATAATCCGTTTCATCCAGAATCCTCTGGAGCTGCAACGCCACCACCTTCTCAACCACCTTCCCCAAAAAGGGAAGGTGGGAGACTGGACGGAAATTATCCAGTACAGTAGGGTCCAGCGACAGTTTCTTGAGGAGAGGGTGTACCAGCGCTTCCTTAAAAGCTGCCGGAAACACCCCCTCCCCCAACAATGTATTGACCATCGTCTGGACCCAACTGGAAGTCACCTCCCGAGCTGCTTTCACCAGCCAGGAGGGACATGGATCTAATTGGGAGGTGGTGGCATTTACAGTCCGGAGAACTCTGTCCACTTCCTCGGGTCCGACAGGCTCAAACCGTTCCCAGTTAACAAAGTAAGTACATTCCCTGGGTATCTCTTCAGACTCTGTCTCACACTCGGAGTCCAACCCAGAGCGAATCCGAGCGATTTTATCCAGTAAATGCCCAGAAAATTCTTCCGCACGGCCCTGGAGATTAATTTCTACCTCCCTCTTCCCCAAAAGGGATCGGGTAAGTTTAAACAGGGCTGCTGGACGGCATTCCGCAGATGCAATAACAGCGGAGAAATATTGACGTTTTGCCACTCTTATCGCCACAAGGTAGGCCTTAATAGCGGCCCTAGCCTGTGTTCGGTCGGATTCAGTCTTTGTCTTCCTCCAGTGGTGCTCTAGGCATCTCATAATCCTCTTCAGAGCCCTCAGCTCCTCCGTAAACCAGGGGGAGCTTCGCGCCCGACTGGACAAGAGAGGCCGCATAGGCGCGATCCTGTCCAAGGCCCCCTCCGCCTCTCTATTCCAGGCGGCTGCCAGGGCCTCCGCTGGACTGTGCAGCAGATCTTCGGGTATAACCCCCAGCTCCCTCTGGAATCCTACCGGGTCCATCAGTCGCCGGGGGCGGACCAATCGAATAGGTCCAGCCTCCCTGCGAAGGGGAGCGGCATAGGAAAATCTCAAGGTAACCAGGGCGTGGTCTGACCATGACAGAGGGGAAAGATGTAACTCTCCCCTCAGATCACTTTGCCACTTCTCTGACAAGAAAACTAAATCTGGGGTGAGGCCACTATCTCGAGTCGGGTCCTGGATAATCTGGGACACTTTAGAACTATTATAAATCAAATATCTATAAATGTTAATGTATTGCTAGTTTAGTTTATTACAGTCATAGAGAAACTATAACTAAAATAATATATCCAAACACATATAAAATTATATTAACATAAAACAGTATTTGGACTTACCCACTTGAAACAATATTTTATCTTGCTTTATAGCCACTATATAGAACCTAGCTACACTACCTGAGATCTCCACTTCCTGATCAGCTAATAGGAGGTTGAGATAGTCAACCTCAGTCCTTTCTAAATATTGTGCTGTAATTGAGAATATATCTATCACCTACCTACCTACCTACCTACCTACCTACCATCTATATCTATATCTATATCTATATCTATCTATATCTATATCTATATCAATCTATATCTATATCTATATCTATATCTATATCTATATCTATATCTATATCTATATCTATCTATTATATCTATATCTATATCTATATCTATATCTATATCTATATCTATATCTATATCTATATCTATATCTATATCATCTACTGTATATCTACTGTATATCTATATCATCTATATCTATATCTTATAGAGCACGGAACAACGGACTGGTTTAAGATTGGGAAAGGAGTACAGCAGGGCTGTATACTCTCACCCTACCTATTCAACCTGTACGCAGAACACATCATGCGACGTGCTGGGCTTGAGGAATCCAAGGCTGGAGTTAAAATCGCTGGAAGAAACATTAACAATCTTAGATATGCAGATGATAACACTTTGATGGCTGAAAGCGAGGAGGAGTTGAGGAGCCTTATGACGAAGGTGAAAGAAGAAAGTGCAAAAGCTGGGTTGCAGTTAAACCTCAAAAAAACCAAGATTATGGCAACCAGCTTGATTGATAACTGGCAAATAGAGGGAGAAAAAGTTGAGGCAGTGGCAGACTTTGTATTTCTAGGCACAAAGATTACTGCAGACGCTGACTGCAGCCAGGAAATCAGAAGTCGTCTACTTCTTGGGAGGAGAGCAATGGCAAATCTTGATAAAATAGTTAAGAGCAGAGACATCACACTGACAACAAAGGTCCGCATAGTTAAAGCAATGGTATTCCCTGTAGTAACCTATGGCTGTGAGAGCTGGACCATAAGGAAGGCTGAGCGAAGGAAGATCGATGCTTTTGAACTGTGGTGTTGGAGGAAAATTCTGAGTGTGCCTTGGACTGCAAGAAGATCAAAGCAGTCCATACTCCAGGAAATAAAGCCAGACTGCTCACTTGAGGGAATGATATTAAAGGCAAAACTGAAGTACTTTGGCCACATAATGAGAAGACAGGATACCCTGGAGAAGAAGCTGATGCTAGGGAAAGTGGAAGGCAAAAGGAAGAGGGGCCGACCAAGGGCAAGATGGATGGATGATATTCTGGAGGTGACAGACTCAACCATGGGGGAGCTGGGGATGGTGATGGCCGACAGGAAGCTCTGGCGTGGGCTGGTCCATGAAGTCACGAAGAGTCGGAAGCGACTGAACGAATAAAGAACAACAAATATCTATCTTATATATCTATCTTATATATCGCTATTAAAGAGGCAGCATAGCAGTGCATCATCCACAGTTTCAATTTTACCCGCACCACATGGTGCAAAATCTGCCTCCTAAAGACCAGATGGAAGGCATTACAACAGGCTAATATAAAAGGTCTTTTGGTATTTTTCAATGTGGCATTAAACAAATAATGGCAGGTGCAACACATTTTTCTTGCCTCACTAAGATTAATAAGGTGGAACCTGGCTGAAATTATTTTGGAGGTCAGTATCTTTGTATGTTGTTTAAATAATGGTTTGGCCTCTTCCAAAACCCATTGAGATCAGTGCATTAGTTAAAAGTCCACAATACCTTAAGGTGCAACTTATTTCCAACAAGAAGATTAAAATTACCTAGAAGAGTCAGAATAGCTAAACTGCTTGGGTTGAAAATTAATTTAATTTATGCCAATAGCTAACACATGCTATGGTTGAAGGTATGTGCCCATCCCACCATATCGGATAGTGTGGGCATGGTCTAGGTCCTCTCCATTAAACGATGTCATCTGGCAGGACCTAGAAGGTGGGCCTTCTCCATAGTGGCACCTATCCTATAGAACAGCTTTCCCTGGAGATACTGTATGGAGGGCCCCTGCCCTGTTGGCCTTCTGGAAGGACCTGGCTCTTCCCCGAGCCACTGCATTAGTTTGGAAGTTGAGCTCAGTACATGTGTACTTGGCATGAGAGTGCTATGGCATCTTAGTTGTGTGTGATGGTTTTAAATCTGTGGGGTTCTTGTTTTATTTTTTCTATGTTGCTGTTGTTAGCTGCCCAGGGTTGTATTGCATAAGATGAGTGGCCATATAAATCTAATACTCAAATAAATCAAATAAATCAAATAAAAATGAGTTTTACTTGATGCCATCCCAGCCTCAGCCTGAAGAAATTAGTTTGAAATGCATTATGGAACCAGAAATATGTCCCTTAGAAATCCTGATTGAATAGCTTCTAATAGCACTATAGGCAAACATTTAAAAGTTATAAGAAAGTGGTGTTATTACTTTGGCCTCAAACACTTTTAGTCCAAATAGTATATAATTACCTCCTTTTATACAGAAAAAGGGGCTACACTCCTTTTTATCTTTTCTTTTAAATATTGAATTTGGGCCCTCCAAGTGCCTATAGCACAAAAAAGTTCTGAGATATTTAAAGCTTTTAACCCAGTGCTTTCCAAAGTGCCGCTGTTGATGACACACCAATGGCGGCGGCGCGTGGGTGCGTGGGGGGGGCGTGTGCGTGCACGGTGGCGGTGTGGGGGCGTGCACGGTGGGGGCGTGCACGGCGGCGGTGGCCTCACTAAAACGTGGAAGCGCTGATGGTGTGCCGCCGCCGTGCACACTGCCACTGCCGCACGCGCCCCCGCACTGCCGCCACGTGCGCCCCCGTGCCGCAGCTTCATGACACACTAAACTGTGTGTTGCGACACACTAAAGTGTCGCGACACACAGTTTGGAAAGCTATGTTTTAACCTGTTCAATAATATACTGTAGGTAGTCCTTGAGTTACCACCATTCATTCAGCGACTGTTCAAAGTAATGACAGCACTGAACGAATGGTACTTATAACTGTTCCTTGGAGTTCCAGCTGTTGCAGCGTCCCTGCAGTCAGGTGAACGTGATCTGGGTGCTTGGCGCCTGACTCGTGATTACAACATCACAGTGAGCCGTGGTCATGTGATTGTGTTTTCCAATGTTCCCTGGTGGCTTTCTGCAAGCAAAGTCAATGGGGAAGCCAGCAGTCGGATGTCACGATCACATGAGGTCCTTGCTTAACAACTTGTGTGTTCCTTGCTTAACGATGGCAACTGGGACTGCCAGAATTGCCATCACTAAGCGACATGGTCACATGACATTGTGCTTTATGACTGCATTGCTTAGCGATGGAAACTCCGGTCCCAATTGCCATTGTAACCAAGGACTACCTGTATTGTTCTTAATGTTGACATCCATATGCTGAATATATATTAAGGGAAGCTGGATTAGAAGAAGGTGAATGTGGTTTTAAAACTGGAAAAAGAAATTTCAATAACCCATGCTATGCTGATGACACTACCCTCATAGCTGAAAATGCAAAGGATCTGAAAGCTCTAGTAATAAAAGTCAAGGAGCAAACCTTACACAAATAACACAGTTTGGGCAATGATGTCAGGATGTTTGTGATATCACTTGCCTCCTCCCTTGTTTCCTCCACAGATGCCCATGAGTCACCCACCATCAGCAACCAGAACCATGATGCTAGTTTTGTAAAAGCATTGTGCCAGTGTCATAGGTGGTTAATGCCAGAACAAAGATTTAAGAAGATCTGCATTTTGGGAAATGTTTCTCTTATGTAGAACTCAAAACTGTGCCAGAGGTGTAGCCTTTCTATGCCATAAGATGAAGCAGACTGTTTCAGATTGTGGAATATGGTAGAAAAACAAAAGCCAGAAATGGAGCTGATGTCTGCATGCTTCAATGAGACTTGAAAAGTGCTTTCCTTAGAGTGTAGCAGTAGAGTGTTTGGTGCTTTGCTTCAGACAGTTAATATCTTCAGCTGTCATTGCTGTAGCAACATGACAGTGTATTAGAGAACTCAGCTGTGAGCTGCATTTGTTTTGCTATTTATACAGAGAGCTGGTTGATGTGACTATAAAGGATTTTTAGCTCCTCTTCCTCCTCCGGCTTTTGTATGTGATGAACTGGTTGCATGAATCATCCAAGAGTGCTTCACCCTATGGCAAACAACATGATCAATGTGCTTTGTGAGAACTAGCAAAAAGTCTAGAGTTTTATCTCCTTTAAACAGAAATGACCTTTTCTTCTCAAGCTTGGCTGATAAGATTTTTGTGAGCATTTTGAAATACGTTGGCAGTCTATTAGCTATGTAGAGAAAGGATTGTGTTTGGGTAGTGGTGGGCCTGACTCAGAACAAAGTGATCCTTTTCACCAGCTTCTGAATATTTATAATTAGACCAACTGATGGTCGTACCACTTGATGTCTGCTTGCAAAGCTCTGGGGTGCACACGAACCAATTCTGGTGGGAAAGAATACCTGAATGAGGGACAAACCTTTTAAGGATGGGGTTGGGCAAACTTCTAGGCCTTGAGAAACACACTTGCTTCTAGGTCAGGGACTTTTTGACACAAACCCACATATAACCTATTTGGCACAAGGTTACTGAGAGAGGAGGAAGACTCACCTCTTGCAATCCCTTGTCAAAGCTGATCCGTTCCCTGCAGCCTGCATACAGTCTAAGCAGCTGGACTGTAGGAAGAGTGGGTGTGTGGGATTCAGAGCCGTGGAGGGTAATACACAATGCACAGGTCACCTCCTGTGTATCTATGACGCTGTGGAGTTTGTATGGTTTGGGAAGTTGGGAGGATTGACTCTTTGCCATACTCCTTCCTCAAAAGAAACACGATGAAGACAGTTTTGCACCATTTCCTCTGAGGCTGTGGGGCAGGCAGCAGTTCCCCACTGGTAGAATTCCTGTTTCATCCCCATGCTTGTGTCAGATTGGCTTTGGGTTTCTTCCCTCCCTCCTACAGCCAAGGCCACTGCTTGCCACTATCCCTCCCTCCCCCCTCCCATCCTTGAAGGGGTGGCTCCTATCCTAGGATCCTGGGGACTGGTTTTTCAACTTATTTCCCCCTTGCCATAAAATGTACAGGGCAGAAGTAGGACACTGGCTAGCTGCCATCGTTTGCCCTTCCCACTGGCAGCGGAAGGAGCACCGGTCGGCAGCATGGGAGGATGGAGGACCAGTGGTGGTAACACACACGCTGGCCCAACTCTGCAGGCTGTGGGTGGTATGACAGAAGAGTCTCACGTGACAACCATTTGAGGAGGGCATCCACCACCTGCTGTCAATGTCCAGATTCATCCCCCAAAGTTTGTTTATTTATTCATTCATTCAATTTTGATGCTGCCTGACTCCAACAGACTCCGTGTGCCTTATAGAATAAAGAACAACCAACCCCCCCACAAGTAAATAGGAATATAATAAACATTAATCCAAGAAAAGAGTTACAAGATAATCACAAGATTGCCTGCTTCTGAGATAAAGTTAATCTGTTTTAAAAGTATCAGTAATTCACATGGACAAACTGAACAGGCTGCTAAAACTTTTTTTTTAAGCCAAAAGTCAGCTCAGAGTGTAAGGAGCGGGCAAAAATAGCTTAGTGTCCAAGCCAAGATATATGTGAGCAAGTGTGGGAGGGTGTTGAGAAGCAGAGCTTGCCCTGCAGCGAGCCTCAACTATGGATTTCTACTGTATTATCGGCTTCATTCAGCTTCTCTTCTCTTCTCTTCTCTTCTCTTCTCTTCTCTTCTCTTCTCTTCTCTTCTCTTCCCTCTCCTCTCCTCTCCTCTCCTCTCCTCTCCTCTCCTCTCCTCTCCTCTCCTCTCCTCTCCTCTCCTCTCCTCTGCAATGCTACAGTGCTGAAATTTTACACAATTTCAACTTTATGTATTTTCTCAGAAAGGATGTTTGGGTGGAAGTGAGATGGACTCCTGGAAATAATTTTATGATATATTGAAGTGCATATCACTTAATTTCAATTAGTAATTTATGAAACAAATTGAACTAACAGATTAATGAAAAACATGTACATGATGCACCTGAAATGAAAAGTAAGTCAGAATGAGTGTGATTCTAAGAAAAGGGTAGAGATTAAGACTATTAATCATGGTAATCATGGTAATCATCTTGATTTTGTCCTTAAAGCTTAATATGCAGCCATGCATGTTTGCTTGGATGTTCAAACCATTGTGATCAACGGAGCTTAGTTCAAGTTCAATATGCATAGAATTATAGCTTTATAGTGCAGTCCTATGTACATTTACTTACAAAAAAGGCCCACTAAGTTCCATGGAACCTGCTCCCATGTTAACTGTATATAGAATAGCGGTTTCAACAGTCAACACAACGACTTACTAGTGAATAGCAGAACAATATATACAGTACTTGACAACTTTGCTTTTTGCTTTCTAATAGGCATGGCAACACTAAATGCAGCATTGAGGCAAGGGACAAAGAGGCATAAATAAGCACAAGTTGACAAACTACTTTTAGAGAAAGTAGGAGTATATTGGCCACAACATATATTACTCCAAATATATGATTGTGTGTGGCTCATTTGGGTCATGGAACATGCTAATTACCCAGGAAGCAAAAAAGACCAAAATCTGTCTAGATGTTATCCATTACTATCCTGTTGGTTCTCTTTCAAAATGTAGCAGTTTGGTAATCAGCAAATAATATTAGTCAATTGAGTTATTTCCTCTGGATCATGGGTATGATGATTGATTTATCAAACAGTCAGAGGTTTATAGCAATCCATAGTTTCCTATCATTTTCTTAATAGTACAAGCAGGATCTAATTCCCATATGTTCTAATTAATCTCATTATTTTACAGAATTTGTACTGAAATTAGCTTTAAGACTGAATCACTAAACATATTAATAATTTAATATATCTTCTTTCCTGCTTAAGAGGGAAAAAGAGAGAGAGGATTTCATATACCACTGTACAAATAACAGTAAGTTGGCAAGATATTTGGAGTAGGCATTTATTTAAAATTAAGTAGCATTAAGTGGATTTGTGTGTGTGTGTGTTTGTGTGTGTGTATGTGTGTGCTTTCAAATCACTGTTGACTCCTGTTGACTGCCTGGACTAATCCCTGCAGTTTTCTTGGCAAGTTTTTTAGAAGTGGTTTGCCATTGCCTTCTTTCTAGGGCTGAAAGAGAATGACTGGTCCAAGGCCACCCAGTTGACATCATGCCTAAAGGGGGAGTAGAACTCACGGTCTCCCCTTTTCTTTCCTGGTGCCTTAACCACTACACCAAACTGGCTCTCTTGAGAGGATAGGATCATGCAAATATGTTCCTGTGCCAACGAAGAATACTGCCTTTCAGGGAGAACCTTGGAGAATCCTTTTCAGGAGTGGCACAAAGTCAGACATGGGGTAGTCTGGGGGGAGTGGTTGAGGTGGCCTTGGATTTATTTGGTCACTGAATAGGTATTGTTCCTTAATCTCTTCAATGGATCTAGCTTAATAACACCTCCATTAAAATCTATGAGCAGAAAAAAAGTGAAGTATAGCATAAAACTCTACCTGCCAAGCTTTTGTCCTACTTAGCAGGAGTTAGCAGGAGTCTGGGCTACCCAAACAGTAGTCTAAGGGCTAGTGTGGTGTGGTAGTTAAGGTGTTAGACTGGCATCAGGGAGATCCAGGTTCAAGTCCATACTCGGCCATGGAATCTTACTGGGTGACTTTCGGCCAGTTATTCTCTCAGCCAAACCTACTGTCCAGAGTTAATGTGGAGAAACAGAGAAGGAAGGAACACTATCTACACTACCTTGAACTCCTGAACAAAAGATGAAACGTTAAATAAATAAATAAACAAATAAATAAATATCCCTCTACTCTCTCTGTAGCATTCCTAATTTTTACAGCGAATTCACTTTCAGATGATCATTTCATGAATGATCCCATTTTGTCTCTGCTACAGATTTTTCTCTTCTTTTTACTGTGCAGTTTTAGACTGTATGTTACATAGTGACTCCAACTATGTTAATATTCCCTTTTTTATATTATTCTTTTAATTAATTGCTTCCAATAGAAAAAAATATATGTAGCTCAGGGTTGAACTGTGAAGTCCTTGGTGCTCTCTGAGCTAGGTTGTTTGCTTGCAGACGTTGCATTACCCGACTAGGTACCATCCTCAGTGCGAGTGAGTGTAGGGTTTGCTCCCTGTTTATATATCATAGCTTGCCCTGCCTGTGTTGGTGGGGCTGTGGTTTTCTCCTTGGTAGTTCCTTGATTAGGGTATTGTTTTCTGCTTGATAGTTTGTCTGGTGTTAATCCCTGCTTATCTGGGTGTTGGTTGCTGGAGAGGATGTGTTCTGGTCTTTTTGTTTCCTTCTTAGCTTTTTTATTGTCTTTTTTGAATGGTGTGTAAATGTGGTTTATTTCTATGTGTCTATTGATGGCTGATTTGTCTGAATGCCAAGCTTCCAGGAATTTCTTAGCATTTTTGGATTTAGCTTGGTCTACGATGCTCACAGTTTCCCAGTTGAAACTATGGTTGAGTCTGTCCATGTGTTGTGAGATTAAGGAGTTTTCATTGTGTCTTCTGACTGCTAATTGGTGTTCGTGGATGTGCTCTGCTAGTCTTTTGCCTGTCTGTCCTATATAGTGGCTGTTACAGTCCTTACACTGTATGTTGTAGATGACTCCTGTTTTTTCTTCTTGGGCTACTGGGTCTTTTGGTTTACTTAAGATGTTTTGGAGGGCTTTAGCTGGTTTGTGTGCTACAGTGATGCTGTGTGGTTGTAATAGTCTGTTGGTTGTTTCTGAGATGTTTTTGATGTATGGCGGTGTTATCCTTTTCATAGCTTGTGTTGGTTGTGCTGTAGTGGGTTTGAGTGGTCAGGCACTTTTTCATAAAGTTGCGTGGGTATCCATTTTGTTGGAAGATGTTGTATAGGCATTCTGTTTCCTATAGAAACCAAGGACTCCACATTTAATTGCTTACCTGTATTATATCTCATCATCATAATTAGCTATGTTTTTAAGTTGCTCTGAATGTATTAGGAGAAGGGTTGAATGTACTAAGATTAGAAACTGTCAATCTAAAATGATTAGCAGAATTAGCAAGAGCAGTACAGTAACTTGAATACAAAACGTGTTCCAATTTCCATGCTGCTTGGCACCTCTTTTCTAAGATTCTTTCCATCCTTTCTCTTTGTAGCATTACTCTGGGAAGGGGCCTTAGTAGAAGAATACACTTTCTCTGGAGGAGGCCCTTAGTTTAATCTTTGACCCATCAGTTAGCACATGATGGGAAAGACCAATACAAGTCAGCGTGGTCAGCACTGGGCTACCTGATTTATATTTCACTCTATCTGTTCATGCCTTATATTGCTGGGTTAGTTCAGCAGAAAACACCAACAATAGTATGACACATAAGAAATGCTAACTAACGGAGGCTTATTGGCGTCACTATTTTTTCCCTTTATTGTTGCAAATCAGATGTGAAACTATTGTCTATTTGAATAAATCACTGTGAGTCTGGGAAGCTATAATCTATACATCACCATATCTGTATATATATAAGCCATATACAGTCTGTGAGACTGAAGTGGTAGATAAATTGCACAAATAAAATAAATGAAAGTAGTTGCCCTTGTAAACTAAGGGGTCTATTACATGGCAGCACTAAAGTGCAGTTATCTGGTGCAGTAGCCAGCAGTATGCCAGTTTAATGACATGCTGACCACACCTCCAATCCCTATTTGCCTGGACAGTGAAGCAGAATAAGGATTCAGTCCAAACTAGAAGGGAGAAAGAAGAGAGGTGCGGTTGGTAATGTCTCCATTCCCTTTCCACTCCACTCTCTTTTCCTATGGGAAGGAAGGCAGGGAAAGAAATGACCAGTTCTCCCTTTTCTCTCTGCTATTTCTCCTTCCATGGCCATGCATAATGAGAAAAGCAAGACAGGGAAAGTGGTGACGTGAAGTCAGCCCCACTAGGTAGCCCAGACCAGGAAATCAACTCCACAGGAAAGCTAAAACTAATTTTATTGAGATTGGCTATAAGAACGGAGTCTTGCCAGTCAGATTGTGGTGTACCTCCTCCCCTCTTATGCTCCAGTGAATTAGGGAGCTTCTGCCTGAGCCGCTTCTGAATGTTATCTTGTTGCTCTGTACTTAAAACATGTTTTGGCCATTTTGCCTAGGTAACGGCTCTTGCATATTTCCGTCAAGGTCATCTTCCTTACTCTCTACAATAAGTCAGAGTTTTGCATGTAGAAAGAAAGTCCCATGATGACTTCCCAGTGTTTCTGGGTGGGGCAGGAACTTCTTTTGCCTAAAACTTTGAATAGTCAATGTCATTGTCAATCTGGGCTATCATTACTTGGATTAAAGGGGCCAATCAGATAAGTCTCTTTCTTCCTACATTTAAGGCAACTTCCTGCCTTTAATGTATAATAAAATATCAGGTAGTAGGTGTAATTAAGGGGCGTGGTGGCTCAGCGGGTAAGACGCCAGGCTTGTTGATCGGAAGATCACAAGTTCGGAGGTTCAAATCCCTAGCCCCGCATGACAGAGTGAGCTCCCGCACTCGCCCCAGCTCTTGCCAACCTAGCAATTTGAAAGCATGCAAATGCAAGTAGATTAATAGGTGCCACTTCGGTGGGATGGTAACAGCGTTCCGCGCGCGTCATGCCGGCCACATGACTGTGGAAGCATCTTCGGACAATGCTGGCTCTTCGGCTAACCAATGGAGATGAGCACTGGCCCCTAGAGTCGGACACGACTGCACAAATGTGCGGGGGGAACCTTTACCTTAGGGGTAATTGGGAGAGTTGGTAATTGGGAAAAAAATCTGAAAAAAGCAAGAAAACTCCCACTGTTTAAAAATTTGCTTGTTCCTACAACAGCTTTGCTTTTCAGTCATAGTACTAAAGATAAAAAAGTTAATTCATATTAACTCTGTATCTTATTTGCAAGCAAATGTAGAAGGTAGACAAATGTAGACAACAAAAAACCCCACCTAATCTCCTATAATTTAGCTCTATAAATAGAACATTGCCACTCTACCTGGGCACAGAGATTTTGCTTCTATCTGTGCTCCTGCCCTCTGAAGATGCTGGCCACAGATGCTGGCGAAACGTTAGGAACCACAACTTCCAGAACACGGCCACACAGCCCGGAAGACCCACAACAGCAAAATGTAGAAGGATTTATAAAGATTAAATCTCAGAGAAAAAGATGACTGTGTAAGCCCCAAAATAAATGTGAATTCTAAATTTAGCTTCATTAAGTTGTTAGCAACTCAATAGTCCATCAATTGTGTACCCAAGGCTATTTATAAAAAGATAAATAAGCCTTTTAATTGAGCCATCAGATTATAATACTCTTTGGGATTGTTTGACTCAGATGTTTGATAATAACGAACCTTTTAATTTATTAATCACACCTTTCAATTAGACTGTGGTAATTGTAACAACCTTTCTTTTTAACTTCATGTACTAGCTTTCTCAGTCCTAGATGTAAGTATCTTTAACTTCCTGTGAAATGTAAAGTTGATACGTCACTCAGAAGCCGGTTTAAGGAAAGGAAAACAGACAGGAGGGTTCAGTATAAAATGTTATGCCGATATCACATAATTAATTGTTGCTTTAAGGAACTCTTTAGAATTTATCCATACATTGGCAGGGGGTAGGGATAGGGATGGGGAGGTTCTAGGTACTGCTACACTCTTAGAATCATATAATCATGGAACTGGAAGGGGCCATTTGGACCATTAGGTCCAGCCTCCTGCTTAGTTAGGAATTCCTGACTGATGATAGTTCAGCTTCTGAAGACGTCCGGTGAAGGGAGCCATTACCTCTCTGGGAAATTGGTATCATGGTTGAATATCGGGAAAACTTTCTTACTGCTTCTAGAATCTGTTGCCTCTAATTGAAGACAATTATTTTGTGTCATGCACTCTGGAACAACAGAGGGCAGGTTTTCATCTTATTCTCGATTATGTTCTTCATGATTTCATGATGGCCCAGGCCTTGATGTAAAAGAAAAATTGTGTGAGACTGCCCAAAACTCACCGTGGCCAGTTCTTGCAAGATTTTGGTTATCTCACAAAACTTAAGTGATACTTTTAAAAACATTCTATTGAGTGGGAGGGCTCCTCTTGGTGACCAGGATGTATCATGAGGATGATCACTAGCTTAGTCTCTGCTAATTCTCCTGATCAGTAAAAATAACAAGAACATTTCTTTGCAGAAATGTAAATAATTTCAATTTCATTTCTTTAAAACATTGAAAAACTCTTGTGAGGGATAAAAAAGCAGATGGTATCTACAAAGGGAAGGTAAAAATTGCATAGAGGTGTCTTTTGTGAAAAGCCATGAATAGGCAGATATGTATGTAAGTACATAAAAGCCTTCATAAAATCACAGAAGTTGGCTTGAAATAATGGCTTGAATTAAAAGAATAGCAAGTATTTCTCTGTTTTATCAGTGCAGGCCCACAATTACTGTTGGCTTAATATCTATTTTCTGAGATTTTAAGTTTAGAGTAGTTTGTGCTAAAATCTTTAATTCTACCAAACTGTGGGTGAATTGGAAAGGGTTGATACTTGGAAAAGGGCTTTCTGCAGATTGCAGGAACTACTTCTAGAAGTATTCTACTAGGACATATCTGTTATGAAAGGTATACTATATACCTGAAGAATTCTGGCAATCATTGGATGAATGGAATATATCTTACTGAAAATGAATTTCAGTGATTCTTTGATATTTCTTTTATAATTATTGCAATAGTTCGATTTCTATTATATTTGGAGAACTATGATTTTAATCAGAACTACCAAGTTCTTTACAGTGTCATCACCAACACAATTGTTTGCATAAAATCCAAAAATTGATTTATCATATATATTTCATTAGCAAGCAGTTGGCAAAAAAAAAGGTTACAGACTTTAGAATAATTGATATTCCTACATATGAGGGCTGTACGACAGTTCACAAAACATTTCTCCTCAAAGCACTGGGACAGCTGTGGCCTCCACACAGCTTCATATGGATGCTTCAAGAGCTGTCTCAGGTCTCTGTGAAGGAGTGTCTAGTAAATGAATAGATTATGGCTGCTTCCAGATGAGGCCTCAATGAGAAATTTCTTTGTTAAAAACAGAATGTTTTGATATGTGTGTGTGAGAGAGGGACCCAGATGATATTGTCTTCCTTTTGTAATTAAATTTTGTAATCTTCCCATGTGTCTCAACTGCCTTTTCCAACTTCTATTTCTCATCTCAAAAATTTTGTTAAGGAAAGAAATATAGAACAGCTGCCAATTTTTGTTTGTTTGTGGAGTCCTTGGTGCTCTCTGAGCCTTGTTGTTTTCTTGCAGACATTTCATTGCCAGGCTAGGCAACATCTTCAGTGCGAAAAGGGAGTGGGACTTGCTCTCTGTTTATATACCCTGGCTTGTCCTGCCTGCTTGTTTGTTTGTTTGCTAGAAGCTATCTGTCCAAAAGTACTCTATGGTTGTTTCCACCCTCTGAATATTATTTATATAATTATTTACTGAATTTATATTCTACCTTTCCAATTAAAACATATTCTTCATAAGGCATGTGCATAGTATTATGAACAAATCACCCTTCTTCAGTGTTTTCTTGTTTCAGCTCCCACTTCTTCTCAAAGCTCAGAAGATCTGACGATTCGTTATTATTTTATATAATGGAAGAGATACATAATCTCATGTGTAATTAAGCTACTAAGAAATCTCTGCTGAATCAAACTAAAATCCAGGATTCTATTTCCATACTGTCTCACCATGTGATGGAATGCCGAACAAACTTTGGAATGCAGAGGAGACGGCAAGAGAAGTAAGGGAGGAAGCAGGGCCATTACAATAACAATTCTTGAGTCCAGGGAAAAGGAGAAGAATGAGAAAGAGACTCAGAGTAGCTTTGCCTTAATTATGCTAGGTATAAGTTGTTTGGGAGAATTATTGATTAATGTCAAGACCTGCAAGGCTGACAAACTCAGAAAGCAATATTTCTGGAAAGATCTTTATTGCTAAGTAGGGTAATGTAACTGAATCTTGAAAGTCTACTAAAGTAATTCTTCCACACAACATATACTTAGTGTAATTAAGGCAGAGTTACTCTGAGTCTCCTTCCCATGCCTCCCTCTTCTCCTAGACTCAAGAATGTCTTCTGTAATGGCCCTGCTTCCTTCCTTAACTATCTTGTCGCCTCCTCTGTGTTTCCAAGGTTTATTAGGCATTCCATCACATACCAGATGCCCAGAGGAAGCTCAAAAGAATAACATACAGTAACTGAATATCATCTGTTCTTAGGGTTCTCTTCCCGCCTCCAGTTGCAATTTAGAGCATATTGGCTTTGATACTAAAAGTAACACTTTTTAACCATTGTAGTCTCATACAGAAAGCAGTATATTACTTTATCATTCATAAAATCAAAAATCATATTCTATTGGCCAGGCATCAAAACGAGACCTTCTATCTGGTAGCTGAGAATTCACCATGGAACTATTATGTTGTAAAGAACTTTGGGGCCAAAAATGACCTAGAGATGTAAAAAATATTCTCAATTTGAAATGGCTATTTTGAGTGATTTGAATCAACAACAACAAAATAAGTGTTCTAGAGTTCTGTCTCCTTCCTTGCTGGTAGGTTGGCAAATGAAAACGCAAATGCAAACACAAAGGCCAAATAAATAAATAAATAAAGGCATCCAGTCATTTCTCTGCATATCATGATTCCAAGAAAGACAGATCTCTCTAAGAATGGGCTAGGGAAAGGAAGATTGCTTGAAAGGGAACCTCAGTGGTTGGGCACTGCTAAATCTACTTTCTTTGGAAGAACCTACTCAAGCGGCATATCCCTCTTTAAGCAGTCAACACAAAGCTCCAAAATTGACCAGTCAAGAGCATAGACAGCCTTTTCTTTGAAAAGGGAATCTCCATATCCAGCAATAAAAACTGACAAAGGGAAAATACCTTTTGAATTTAATGTCAATTGTTGCCCTTGGCTTTTGTTTTTCAAACAATCATTATAATTGAAGACATCAGAAGACATCACGGCGCTATTCCAACATTGCCTGACGACCAGCTACTATCAATGGGACAAGGATTTCTATGAACAAACAGATGGATTCGCCATGGGAAGCCCCCTCAGCCCGGTTATAGCGAACTTCTACATGGAACATTTTGAAAAACAGGCTTTAGAATCGGCACCCCTCACACCAACAGTCTGGTACCAGTTCGTGGACGACACCTTCACCATTTGGAGTCATGGGGAAGAAGAATTAGAGAAATTCCTGAACCACCTCAACAGCATCCACCCGAATATACAATTCACCATGGAAAAAGAAATGGAAGGCGAACTGCCATTTTCAGATGTCATAGTCATACGCAAACCGGACCTGCAATTAGGACACAAAATCTACAGAAAACCCACCCACACAGACCAGTATCTACACAAAAATTCCAATCACCACCCACAACAAAAAAGAGGCATCATCAAAACACTAGTGGATTGCGCAAATCAGAACTGTGAAGCTCAATTTCTCAATTCTGAACTCAACCATTTGGAATGGTCCCTACAGGTGAATGGCTACTCCAAGAATGAAATCAGGAGAGCTATCAAACCGAAAAAACAGCACTCAACTGAAGAAAAACAGCCTCCCACAAGCAAAATATTTCTGCCCTACATTAAAGGAGTCACGGACCGCATGGAAAAACTAATGAAAAAACATAACCTCCAAACAGTCTTCAAACCCATCAGAAAAATATAACAAATGTTAAAATCAGCAAAAGACAAAAGGGACCCCCTCACCGCTGCAGGAGTTTACTGCATACCCTGCAGCTGTGGACAAGTATACATTGGGACTACAAAACGCAGCATCCACACCAGGATAAAAGAACATGAAAGACACTGCAGACTACAACAACCTGAAAAATCTGCAATAGCTGAACATGCTCTCAAACAAACTGGTCAACAAATCTTATTTGAAAACACAGAAATACTGGACAACACCAACAGCCACTATGCTAGACTATACAGGGAAGCCATTGAAATACATAAACACCAACACAGTTTC
Organism: Charina bottae; assembly: GCA_023362775.1. Lineage (NCBI taxonomy): Eukaryota > Metazoa > Chordata > Lepidosauria > Squamata > Charinaidae > Charina > Charina bottae. The sequence continues at coordinate 126,304,216 of JALMGJ010000001.1, forward strand.
AATAAAAAAGAAGAAAGCTTAAAGATCAGCAAAACCTGGCTGCCAGTCCTGAAAAACACAGCTTGCAAAAGGTCAATGAACTCTACTCAACCACAGAAATATACAAACAACTCACACAATAGATGTGCTAATCCCACACACGACACCACCACACCCCCTAATCACCACAATAAACCATCTCCTAATCTCTTGTAAATGACCCACAGAAGACACACACCCTCTCAGCAGTTATAAACACCAGTAGGAACACACACCCTCCACTTGGGCACAGACAGAATCTTCTAGCTGTGCTCCTGTCCTCTGAAGATGCCAGCCACAGCGACTGGAGAAACGTTAGGAACCAAAACTGCCAGAACACGGCAACACAGCCCGGAAAACCCACAACAACCATAAGATTCTGGCCGTGAAAGCCTTCGACTATACAATCATTATAATTATTTTAACATTTAGTGTGGATTTCAAGATAAGTTAAACTTAGTTTAGAAAGTTCAGGGAAAGACATTTCTCATCCTCTTTCTCAAGCCTCTCTAGAAGGCTGACACCCTATTTTAAGCAATATGGGGTAGGTTGCATAATTCTGCATGAGGAGGGAATTATTCCAAATTATCTGAGGATTTCAAGATACATTAACTTAAGGAAGTTCATAGGAAAAAAAAGTCTCTCTCTCATAATGTTCCAAGTGCTGCGTACCATCCTGTTTATGCAGATCTCCTTGATCAATCTGAGTGGCTTTTTGAGAATTGCAAGTTGTTGAAGGGAAGGGAAGAACAGGACATTTTCCTCCTGAACTTAGCTTAGGATCCAAGCCAATTAATTATTTTTATAATTAATTAACCCACCAAAATCTTTGGATTGTGGTGAATAAAAAGGGATTATAGTTTAAAGTAGAATATGGGCAGGGGATATAAAACTGGATCAGATCCTGAATTCTCTTATCTTGGATTTTCAGAATAATGAGATATGACCACCAGAATCTCTCTTTTATCTGACAGTCCTATCCCTAATAGACGGGGACAATCATCAGATGGAAAACATGATAAATTTGGAGCATAGACTTTTCAGATCATGACTGCCTGATATATTGTCACTCAAATTTCTCCAGAGGAGCAGTGTTTCTAATCTCCATATCGGTGGGGTAGGGAGGAAGCATGGAAAGGGCAAACCACAGGAGTTGCTGTGCCTTATTGCTATTGTGGTCTGTGAAAAATGGAGTGCAACTCTGAGGAGGAAGATCATAATTTATTGAGGCAATAATTGGGTTCCAGTGTATAGAAGATGAACAGAACACAAAGGAAAGATAAGAACTTTTAAAGGTATCTTGAACTGTGGTGTGGGCTGTTTTCAAGATTCTGGTTTGCTGTCAGGATTCTTGGGACCATAGAAGGAAAACCTGCTTACTTTTGTCTATAAATATAATATATAAATATATATAATATAAACTATAAATAACAGCTGTATTGTTGTTAAGGAAAACCATGCTTTTTAGAAGCAGGAGCAGATTGGAAACAACTATTGTATCTTTGCTAGCGAGCGTTAGAATGTTGATGAGATTAGTTTGGTGTCTCCAATTTACATAGAACATTTGCAGTTTTGCTGGGTTACATTGCTGATCTTTCCCTTATATGTTGGACAATTACATTGGAGTTGGATCCCTGCTGCTTTGTGTCAGTTTCATTCTGCCTTTGCTAGGGTAAGGAATATTTATTTTCCTCCAGTTCCTGATGGGATTAAGGGGCTTTGTTTTGGGAAGGGGATTTTTAGACATGATAGGATTTTGTAAATAGGAAGTTGAGCCTGGTCTTTTCATGTCCACTGGGGCAGGGGAAAAATGTCCCTAGAAATAAAATTTATTTTTATTTCAGCCACAACAGTACAACCAGGTATATTGAGGTTTATTCCCTGTCTGGACTCAGAATGCTAATAGAATGGGTATCTCCATGATTCTGAAGGTTTTCCCTCCATCTTTTCCCAAAGAATCAGGAGAACTCTCAGATTTCATTTGACCCAGGAAGTCAGGCATCTGCTTATAGTTCCTCATATAGAAGTTAGCAGCAACAACAACAACAACAACAGAGGAAGGAAGGAAGGAAGGAAGGAAGGAAGGAAGGAAGGAAGGAAGGAAGGAAGGAAGGAAGGAGGAAGGAAAACTCAAATGCCTGTCTTCTTCGTAGAAAGCACTATTTTATGGAAGAAAGCTATTGTATTAGAATTAGGATATCCTTATTAAACAGTGGTGGCTCAGCGGGTAAGACGCCAGGCTTGTCAATCAGAAGATCGCAAGTTCGGAGGTTCGAATCCCTAGCCCTGCGTGACGGAGTGAGCTCCCGCACTCGCCCCAGCTCTTGCCAACCTAGCAATTCGAAAGCATGCAAATGCAAGTACATTAATAGGTACCACTTTGGTGGGTAGGTAACAGCGTTCTGTGTGTGTCATGTGGCCACATGACCGTGGAAGCGTCTTCGGACAACACTGGCTCTTCGGCTAACAAACGGAGATGAGCACCGGCCCCTAGAGTCGGACACGACTGCACAAATGTGCGGGGGGAACCTTTACCTTTACCTAAGGTAAGGTTTCCCCTTCCAGTTGTATCCAGCTCTAGGGGGTGGTGCTCATCTCTGATTCTCAGTCGAGGGAGCCAGCGTTGTCCAAAGACGATTCCGTGGTCATGTGGCCAGCATGACTAAACGCCGAGGCGCACAGAACGCTGTTACCTTCCCACCGGAGTGGTACCTATTTATCTACTTGAATTTTTACATGCTTTCGAACTGCTAGGTTGACAGGAGCTGGGCGAGAACGGGAGCTCACCCTGTTATGTGGTGCTTCCGGGTCTCGACCTACCAACCTGCCGTCCTCTCATTTGACAGTTGGTAGTCTTAACCGTTAGGCCACCGCACCGTCCTACATAAACTGGCCTTAGCTGATCATGAAAAGCTAAGCAGAGTTAGACCTAATTAGTACTTGGATAGGAGAGCACCAGAAAATGGTTTTTAAAATGCTAATAAGAAAATGATGGTTCAGCAAGCAGTTTCAATACCTTAGGGCAGGGTTTTCCAAAGTTTTCCCGCGGCGACACACCAACCGCCGTTGGTGTGTCACCGCGGGAAAACCTGGAAGTGCCGCCGTTGCGGCAGCGCGCAAAAACCCGGAAGTGCTGCTGCCGCTTTCAGTTTTTGCGCACCGCCATTGGTGTGTCACCGCGGGAAAACCCAGAAGCGCTGCCGTTGCGGCAGCGCGCAAAAACCCGGAAGTGCTGCTGCTGCTTTCGGTTTTTGCGCGCCGCCGTGGCTGCGGCACTTTCGGATTTTCGCACGCCGCTGTTGGTGTGTCGCCGCGGGAAAACCCGGAACCATCAGCGCTTCCGGGTTTTGATGCGACACATCTGGGCCCCGCAGGAGACACACTTTGGAAAGCTCTGCCTTAGGGTCTGAAAATGCCCATAGCAGGCCATGAAATGAAACAGGGCTTGCCTCCTTGTTCCATTGCCTTCTATCCCTTGGGCATTCTTTTAAAGCCCCCTGAGTTGTAACTTGTAGTTCACAGGGGTTTAAGATCCTGGATTTCAGCCCTGAGAATGTATGGAGCTGCATCTTTGGGAATGCTTTTTCGCATATAGTTTAAAATAAGACTAGCAACTTTTTTACAGCCAGGGAGGAGCATATTTTTTTTTGTGTGTGGGACCTATGAGGGAAAAGAGGGGTGAAGCCAGTGACATCAGTGTGGTACATGGAATCACAATTTTTGCCCCACTTTGGAGGTAGAAGGGTATTAAAGGATGAAATGACTGCCTTAAGCTTTGGAGATGCTTAAGACCCACCTTATGTCCCTTAAACCTCTCCAAAATAAGAAAAAATAGCCTATTTTGCTTTTTTTTTTTTAAACGGTGTAATGAATACTTTTTTTGCATATAAAATTGATTGCAATTCATGTAAGTTTATGGAATAAGTAATATGTTAGTTTTTAAGGTGCCACAATTTTTTTTGTTGTTCTTTGTGGCTAGTGAAATCATTGAAAATTTAAATTCACAACAATCCAGGCAACCTAGCCTATGACGCTTGGTGCTGAAAGTAAATCAAGGTTATTCTTAAAATATGCAAACTAATTGAAAACTATAATGCTAGAAAAATTCGGCATAGTATAATTAAACAATATTTATTTATTTATTTATTTATTTATTTGTCATATTTATTTCCTGCCCATCTCCCCCGCAAGGAGGGACCCTGGGCGGTTCACAGCAAAAGTTTAAAATCAATAAAAAAACATAAATATTACTAAAAGTCAATAAAAATATATGACCTTTTGACATTAAAAAGGTAAAGGTTCCCCCCGCACATTTATGCAGTCGTGTCCGACTCTAGGGGCCGGTGCTCATCTCCGTTTGTTAGCCGAAGAGCCAGCGTTGTCCGAAGATGCTTCCGCGGTCATGTGGCTGGCATGACGCACGCGGAACGCTGTTACCTTCCCACCGAAGTGGTACCTATTAATCTACTTGCATTTGCATGCTTTCAAATTGCTAGGTTGGCAAGAGCTAGGGCAAGTGCGGGAGCTCACTCCATCACGCAGGACTAGAGATTCGAACCTCCGAACTTGCGATCTTCCGATCAACAAACCTGGCGCCTTACCCGCTGAGCCACCACGCCCCTTTAACATTACATTTGGCTAAAACGAATTTAAAAATATGGGGCTCTACATTAGATATTTCACCAGAGGGCACTATCTTTCCAGTATACAAGTAGTGAAACAGTTATTTTAATTTCATGGAAGCTTTCAGAGTCACCTAAATATTGCAACAGGCATCTGACATTTCTTTATATCTAAGCTCAGTTTACTCCTTTTAATTACTAGATGTAGTAAAAGAAATATTTTACCTTGGCTCTTCAAAATATTTCATTTTAAAATGTACATGATTATCTCAAGTGCCTAGCTCAAGCAGTTGATTCCTCCAGTTCCCCTTTCTTTTCTGCTTGTATTCCTTGTGTAGACTGCCTAATTATGAAATTAAGAGCCTCAGGAGCCTCTTTTATCTTCGTGAGAACTAGGGAAGGTCTTGTCTGAGACACTTTCTCAAGTTACAGTTCTAGTCCGGACTCAGATTTCTTTTATCTGACTGTTGTCTAAATTGCGGCCCTTCCTCCTGTTCCTCAGGGTTATTCCTTTTGACCATTACACTTTTCAATTAGGGTTTAAGCCAGGCTACATGACCTGTGGAGGGCTTGGGATGGGGTGTGCATCTATCCTAGCCATCCTGGATCTCTTGGTGGTGTTAGATACCATCAACCATGGTATCTTTCCAGAATGGTTCCGGGGGTTGAGATTGGGGGTAGTGTTTTGCAGTAGTTCTCCTCTTCCTCTGTGGCCAATTCTAGCTGGTGTTGGGAGGGAGGAGATGTTGAGCCTTAGGCTGCTACAATGTGGGATGTTTAGAGCTTGGATGTCTTACCCCTCCTTTTCAACCTCTACATGATGTTTTGCTGCCCTTATTGGCAAGAGGTAATCTCTAATATGGGCCCTTACCCATGTTCAGTCAGACTCCAAATCTTCCTCTAATGGTGCTCCAAGTGTCCCTTTTGACACTTCATCTCCTGGAGTTCCTTAGTAAAGCAAAGTGTGCCCCAGGATGGGCTCACAGGAAGACGCCACATAGGGCAATACGATCTAAGGCCCCTGAAATCTACCCATTCCAGCAACTAGGGCTTCAGCTGAACCACCCACCAGATCCTCATGGAAAACCCCGAGCTCCCTTTGGAACCCCCCCAGATTCATTACGACATATGAGTGTTACGTCACAGTGATGCATGATGATTTCATCAGCAGTGTGGTGTATTGTGCAGGGTGCTGCCCTTTCTGCTCTGCTGCTGCTCTGAGATGGTGGTGCTAGGAGCTGCAGATGATTTGGGGGCTGTTCTTCCTTCCCATTTCTATAAGGAAAATGAGCAGTGAGAATAGGGCAAAGTGACAAATTATGATTAATGAATTTAGATATAAGGTCAAACTACTGTTAATGCAAACCAAAAATCACAAACTAGCTTCAAACCTTGGTTTATAATCATAATTTAATGCTCCAAATACACTTGGTGAGGGAACTCTGTGGAGTTCATTGTACAAACAAGTCAAGATAAATAAAACATTATGTTCAATCTGAGCCCTGATATGAAGAACTGTTTACATTTGTTTGTTTTAATTTTGTAACTTCCAAATCTTAATTTGAAAATTCTCCCAGAGCTTCCAAAATTCATTTACCACTCTTTCAACAAACCCAGTCATGAATCATTTATACTTTAACAAGTTTTATGTGATCATTTTCAACTTCAGTTTCCTCTCTCCAGCATTTTCACATTTCCATATTTTTGCATCAAATCATCTGTATTCTCATGAACAGAACACACACATGCTTGGGCACCAAATTATCTGCATTTTCATCACATTTAAGCCTTTTCCAAGAAAGCATCTTTGTTGCTTATGACCAAAAGCACAGGGGAGGCTGGATAGGCAAAGCAGCCTTGAAAAACACGAAGGATTGGAACAGTGAGCATAACATTGATCATGTGAAGTTTTTTTAGCTGAATTAAGTAATTTATAGCATTGAAAATATTGCTATACAAAGTGGACAGCCTAAAACAGAAAGAGGGATATGGATTTTCTGGGAAAACCTGTTATTTGGGACCCAAAAAGGCAATTATACGTATGCCTAGACAAAATAGCTGAATAGTTCAGTGTTCGGTTTTAATGAATTCCTTACCAGCTGTTGTTTTCCTTCTGTTAACTTCTCCCTAATGTGGGTCTCGGAAGGACAGTTATCACACCCACAATGGGAAGCTCTTTATTGGAATAGTCATACTTGATGCAGATACTTTTGCTCCAATAATCTACTTTGCTTCCCAGGGCGCCTGAATGTTGCAGGAGAGGAGCTAGTTGTAGAAGGAAAGGAGTATGTTTGTGGTTAAAAAAAAAAAATTGAAATGTCACCGCACGTTAGTTAGGGGCAAAGAGAAGTCACGGTTTTATTCTGCGTATTCATCTTCTTAGAAGAACATTGCGCGAATAATTTCTGCCCCTGCTGAAAACGAATTAAGCTTTGGGTACTGAGCTGGTTTTTGGAGCATGACTACAAAACATGACACCTGAATGTCTAAAGGTGTCTTCCAAAGGCTATCAAGCTGTATATGTGTGAAGGGAGGACGTTGGGTAGACTGGTTGTGAGATGGGAGGAGTGGGGTGGGAAGAGTGTTTTTCTTTCCAATAATCTCCCTTTCATGTCACAATGAGGCTGCTGGCAGCAGCTGATGACTGGATCGGGGCCCTTAGACTTTGAATTACATGCATATATTTGCAAGAATAGCTGAGCAGGTGCTGGAATAACAGTTCTGGGTCAAATTAGGTATAAGAAATTCTAGAAAATATTAATTCCTTGTTTCAGACAGGAAACCGATTTACATGTCATTTCATTTGTTAAAGGCTGAATTGTTTTATGGTTGTGTTTAGATTGTATTGCAATCTGGTCACAGGAAGTAAAAAGAATAATTATATTGAGGCTGAGGCAATACATAAAAGCACTCTGTGAATCAGTAGCAAAGAACTTAATGGTAAAAATGGGCACCCCTAATTTACCAGCCCATTTCACAACAACAACAACAACGAAAACATAAACATGATACATATGAAAAGAAACTCTTGCCTTTCACACAGTCATGCAACAGCAGAAGAAAGATATACACGTTCAGAAGCCTGGCAAAGTGCAATCAGTTTGTTGCCCAGTTCACTGTACAACCTGATATAGCACTGCAGCCACCCATTTCATTGATACACAAGCTAGTAGCCCAGAGTCCCCTATTTGGGGAGATGGGCGGGGATAAACTTAAATAATAAATAAATAGTAGGCCAATGCATCAGCCTCATTATTCTGCTTCTCCAGGGCAATACAAACCATTGAGAGTGATATTGAAGAAATGCTAGCTATGGGCATGATTAGACCTTCCAGAGTGAGCCAGGGGCACCTGCAAACCTAGAGTTGAATAGAGATGAATAGGTACCACTTCGGTGGGTAGGTAACAGCGTTCCGCGTGCGTCATGCTGGCCACATGACCATGGAAGCGTCTTCGGACAACGCTGGCTCTTTGGCTAACAAACGGAGATGAGCACCAGCCCCTAGAGTCGGACACGACTGCACAAATGTACGGGGGGATCCTTTACCTTTACCTTTGAAATGCCTCAATTACTTTCCAAGGGCTGGTTAATGAGTACCTCAGGGGACTGAGTGACTTTTTTATGTCCTGCCTTTTGAAGATGTGGTAATCCTCTCAAATACCTGGAATCACTATATGGAGAACCCTGAGTTTGTATTGCAATATATCAAGGATGCCAGACTCAGGATTAAGGCCCAAAAGTGCCAAATTGGTCTTAATTAGACATTTTACTTGGGCTGTAGGGTTGGGTCAAGTATCATTTCTCTTCCTGGACTAGCACATTCCTAAGGGGGAAACCCCCCCACATCTAGTGCAGTCTTCCTTGGAGTTGGCTGGATGTAATTGTAACTGAGCATAATTATAGGAAAATAGGTATAGCTTATGAGCTGGAGTCTTGCTTTGCAAGAATATGACTTTACTGGTGTACACATCCAGACTAACATTGTGGTAGGTGCTCTGCCAGGGAACCGTATGAAGATACCATCTGAGTTTATGGATTGAAATAGATCATACATGCTGCATTATTATTCCTATATGGTGTGTTATAATGATTAATTTATATTTAAGAGTTTATTAAGAACTGGTCTCAATTTAGAGTAAGGTTCTTAGACTTCTGAGAAGCCACTCAGACCACTTTTTGATAGAGGTGGTAAAACCAGCATAATTTTCTATGTTGTGGAAAATTTAGAAGAATGGAGCACAACGCTGAGGAGAAATAAGGTAAAGGTAAAGGTTCTCCCCGCACAATTGTGCAGTCGTGTCCAACTCTAGGGGCTGGTGCTCATCTCTGTTAGCCAAAGAGCCAGTATTGTCCGAAGATGCTTCCACGGTCATGTGGCTGGCATGACGTGCGCAGAACGCTGTTACCTTCCCACTGAAGTGGTACCTATTCATCTACTTGCATTTGCATGCTTTCAAATTGCTAGGTTGGCAAGAGCTGGGGCTAGTGCGGGAGCTCACTCTGTCACGTGGGGCTAGGGATTCGAACCTCCGAACTTGCGATCTTCTGATTGACAAGCCTGGCGTCTTACCTGCTGAGCCACCACGCCCCCTTCTCAAGAAGGAGAAATAACCAACCATTTATTTCAGTGATTGTTGGGTTCCAGCTTCGCAGGAAGATCAAGTAAGACTTTTTATAAGAATTTTGAATTGTAGAGTGGGAAATTCTAGGGCTCTGATTCACTGTCAGGGTCTTGGGACCATGTAGGGGAGACTGGCCAAGTTTGATTGTGCAAGAAGAGTCATTTTATCGTTAAGGAAAACTGGGCTTTTTAGAGGTGGCAGCAGTGCAGGAGATAGCCATTGTCCCTTGTTGGCCATGAGAATAGCATTGATGGGATTAGGTGCTCCTAATGGCTCACTACTTGGTTGCAATTTCCTTATTAGGTCTGCCTTAGTCAATTGTACCTGGTTGGTTCTCCCTGCCTCTATTTCTTTTCTGTACTGCTTTGCTCAGTTGTGTAGTTTTACTATTACTGACATTTTCTATCCCTCTACTTCTTTGTTGATGATTGCTAGCATGGGCATCTGCAAGGAGAGGCAAGCGACAAAATGGGTGTTACAGTGCAAACTCTGCTCCTTACATACTTGTGTTGTGACTTCACAACATGCTTTTTGTCATTTTGATGTCTTTGTGATTAGGAATGGACGTCTATGATGGCTAGCTTTTGTACGATATTTAGATCTCTTGTAATTCAGTTGAACTATCTTATTTCTGAAGTACTTAGTTTATTGTATTTATAAAATAACAATAATTAATTATTATTCTTTAAGTGTTGGGTTTGTTCTAGTGCTACTTGTTCCAAAACTGCTTTTAAAAGAGAGACTCTGGAGCCATTTGTTTAAAAGCTTACTCCTGGGAAAGGGGAATCTTCTGTTATGTTTCATCCAGATTCCCGGGAAAGGATGAGGAGCATCTCCCCACTCATGATCAGGTAGAACTCTTTCATATGGGGGAACAACTACACACAGATAACCTGGAATTTAGGAAAAGGGAATGGGATGGTGGAGATCCCAGGAAAGGATTTGGCATGTTGATATTTGATCCTGTTGGACCTGAGGAAGTGGACAGGGTCCTCCGGAGTGTAAATGCCACCACTTGTCAATTAGATTCATGCCCCTCCTGGCTGGTGAAGGCAGCCTGGGAGGTGACGTGTGGTTGAGTCCAGGTGATCGTGAATTCATCATTGAGAGAGGGGGTGTTTTCGGCTGCCTTTAAGGAGGCGCTGGTGCACCCCCTCCTCATGAAACCGTTGCTGGACCCCACCGTGCTGGACAATTTTCACCCAGTCTCCCACCTACTCTTTTTAAGGAAGGCGGTTGAGCAAGTGGTGGCGTTGCAGCTCCAGAGGATTCTGGATGAAACGGATTATCTAGACCCCTTCCAGTCAGGTTTCAGGCCCAGATATGGGATGGAAATGGCATTGGTCGCACTTCTGGATGATCTCTGGCAGGAGCGGGATGGGGGCAGTGCATTCATTCTTGCTCTTCTTGACCTCTCAGCGGCTTTCAATACCATCAACATGGTATCCTTTTGGGTTGGCTTAGGGAGTTGGGGGTGGGTGGTGCAGTTTTGTGCTGGTTCACCTCCTTCCTCCAGGGCTGGTCCCAATTAGTGTTGATAAGGAGCAAGAGATCCGGCCCCTCCTTTGTGGGGAGCCACAGGGTTCGGTACTCTCCTCGCCCCTTTTTAACATCTACATGAAATCACTGGGTGAGCTCATCCATCACCATGGGATGAGGTATCATCAATATGCAGATGATACCCATCTATACTGTACATCTTCATCCCAGGTGATGTAAGTGATGCTGTGACCACCCTCTCTTGGTGCCTGTAGGCTGTAGGGGTCTGGATGGGGAACAACAGGCTTCAGCTGAACCCTGGTAAGACAGAGTGGCTGTGGGTTGGGGGCTCTTCTGTATCCAGGAACTTACAATCTCTGATTCTGGATGGGGTCACACTGCCCCAGATAGACCCGGTGCAGAATCTGGGGGTCCTCCTGGACTCATGACTCCTGCTCGAAGAGCAGGTGGCAGTCGTGGCCAGGAGGGCCTTTGCTCAACTTCGTGTTGTGTGCCAGTTACACCCCTTCCTGGATCGAGAGGCCCTCCAGTCAGTCACTCATGCCCTAGTCATCTCCCGCATAGACTACTGCAATGCACTGTACATGGGGTCTGTAGCTTGAATCATGTCAACTGGATTTCTATTTTCTCAGTGGAAACGTTTCACTCCTTATCCAAGGAGCTTCTTCAGTCTGAGCAAAGTTAGTAAGGGAATCCTTAAATATGTTTCTAGGTGGCTGTGTGACCTTACACCTGGGGCTAGGTCATGGTTATTTTGAGATGTTATTTCTAAGACCCTTTATCATCTAAAGGATCTTAACGATCTTAACGATCCTCCTTTAGATGATAAAGGGACTTAGAAATAACATCTCAATATAACCATGACCTAGCCCCAGGTGTAAGGTCACACAGCCACCAGAAACATATTTAAGGATTCCCTTACTAACTTTGCTCAGACTGAAGAAGCTCCTTGGATAAGGAGCGAAATGTTTCCACTGAGAAAATAGAAATCCAGTTGACATGATTCAAGCTACAGACAATTCCACCTGGATGACTGAGAACCTTCATAGACATACTGTACATGGGGCTACCCTTGAAGAGTATCCGGAAACTACAGCTGGTTCAGAATGTGGCCGCGCGAGCAGACTTGGGTGCCCCAAGGATGGCACACGTAACACCTTTGCTGCGGGAGCTGCATTGGGTGCCAGTTTGCTTCTGGGTCCAATTCAAGGTGTTGGTTATTACCTTTAAAACCCTACATGGCATGGGTCCAGGTTACCTGAGGGACTGTCTCATCCCCATTATATTGACCTGTCCCACCCAGTCACTTAGAGAGGGCACATTATGGATCCTGTCCATGAGAGATTGTTGATCGGTGGGGTCCAGAAAGCGGGCCTTCTCTGCCATGGCCCCCGCCCTGTGGAACACTCTTCTCCCAGAGGTGAGGCAAGCCCCTTCTCTCCTGGCCTTCTGGAAAGGGTTAAAGACCTGGCTCTGCCATCTTGCTTGGGGTGGGAAGGGGGATAGTCAATCCTGGGGGTGGCTAGCGCCTTAAAGTGGTTCCCCTATATTAATGAATCTAAATCAGAACTTTTAATATTGCCATCTTGGATGCTATTTTATATTTATATTTTTATGTAAGATATTTTGTTTTTATGTATTTTAATCCTTTTTAGCTTTATTGTAAACCGCCCAGAGTCCCTCTTTTGAGGGAGATGGGCGGTGACGAAATTTGATAAGTAAGTAAGTAAGTAAGTAAGTAAGTAAGTAAGTTGTGTGTTTGTGATAGCTACACAGCTACAGTGGCTTAGCTATTGTCTCATTCACCCACATACAGGACAGTTAATCAGAACATGGGAGAAAATCACAAATGGGCAAGAAACTAATCAACTTCCATACACATTAAGGATGGGTTCTCTAATGACTGCCCTAGAGCTAATAGCTCTGATCCCATTCACCTTTACACTGCTGTTTAATATACATTTTAAATGCTATACATTTTAAATGCCATACCCTGTGCAACTTGGCCCTATGGAACAGTTAATCAGAGGGTGCAATAAAATGTTTGCTTTATAGATGTAGACAATTTTACTACTCCATTTATGTCTAGAATGTATAGAGAAGAACCTTTTAAGAATGGCATTTCCTGATCCTGCAAATGTTCTTCCTCAATTCTAAATTCTGCTCTTTCAGGTATATTTCAAGGCCTTTTTCCATGGCTGCAGCATATGAGTAAACATTTCACCATCCCCGGAGTGGCCTGTGCCTGCCAGATAAGCACTGCCTGGGTGATTAAAGGCCAAAACTGAAATTTAAAGAGCTTTCTGATTTATAAAGAACCCCACAAAGGTCAATCTTGCTACTTTAAACAGACAGCTCAGAAGAAGCATATGCCTTGGAATCCAAAATAATTTAGCTGTGACATACAGGGTAGATTGGGGCCTATATATTTTTCAGCATTTATGGCTGAGGCTATCATGTCACATAACAACCTTTGATTTACTAAATTCTGCTAAATCCTGTGGAAGTGTTGTCTGCCCCTGCACATGTAAGCAGGTATTGGAGAATGTGGTGGCTTTAAGATTCAAGGAGGGATGTTTTACTCATGGTAACGCCCTTTGAAGATTACTCTCCCAAATGCTCTGCACAGTCGTGTCATATATTCTGAAAGACAGTCACTCTAATACGATACCATGCACTTAACACAAGTCTGGTACTGTCATCAAGAAGATCCTATGTAACTAGTCTAGCCTCACATCCTTTGGTAACATCTAGAGGGCACCCGGTTGGAAGAGATCATTCTAGGCCAGTGTTTCTCAACCTCAGCAACTTAAAGATGTGTGGACTTCAACTCCCAGAATTCCCCAGTCAGCATGCTAGGGAATCCTGAGAGTCCACACACCTCAAGGTTGCTGAGGTTGAGAAACGCTGTTCTAGGCAATAACAGAAAGACTATTCTTTGGGATAATGAGTTAATAATCCATTATTTTGGCATTCTAAATGACCTTGGTAACAATAGACCAGCACTGTTTTTGTATAACAGTCATAATTATGAACATTTGTTTTAAAACTGATTTTCCTTAACCACAAGACAATTTTACATCTTATATAGGAAATACTGATATTCATAAAAAAATGTCCACTTGCAGTGCAAATGTATAGCCTAACACAGAGCTTTCCAAACTGTGTGTTGGGACACAGTGTGTTGGCTGCAGTGTCTGGGTGCATTGAGGCTGCTGCTGCCTCTGAGCCCTGCCAGGATTCCACGCAGGTCCTAGTGCCTGCCTTGTGCCTTGCTGCCTCCAAACCTGCTGTGATTCCGCGCAGGTCCTAGTGCCTGCCTTGTGCCCTGCTGTAAGAGTGTGTCACGAAATGATGCATGTCTAAAAAGTGTGCCACCAACATGAAAAGTTTGGAAAGCTCTGGCCTAACAACATCCAAATGCAGTTCTCTCCAATTTCTTTATTCTGATCTGCTATATTTTAAAAGATGAGCTGTTTTTAATTTATAATTTGATACCTGCACCACAAACAAGTTATCTTTCACCTATTTTAGAAATGGTTAACACATAAAGACTTATTAATATGGTTAACATATCAAGATTTATGCAGATGGACAGCTTAAGATGAAGGCAAGAGAACAATTAACTGTAGAGGGATTTAGCTTTCAATGGTTTTTCATATGCACAATTAAGAGAAAGATTTTATGTAGATAAAAAGGTAATGGAGATTGAACAACATAAGACAGAATGTGAAAAGGAATTGTGTACAAATGATGAATATGTGATTGCAAAAATGTATAAACTTTTGTTGAGATTTGAAACAGAAGAGGAACAAATTAAAGATTGCATGATAAGATGGGCTAAAAATTTTGGTTACAGTACTGTATACAGATGGATTAATGGGAGAGAATGTAAAATCCACATTGCGTTATAATTTAAGAGAGAATGTTTATAAAATGATGTACCGTTGGTATATGACAGCAGAGAAATTATCTAAGATGTATAAAGGTACTTCTAGTCCAGTGCTTTCCAAAGTGCCGCCGTTGGCGACACACCAACGGCGGCGGTGGCGGTGGTGTGGAGGCACGCGCGCATGCATGGTGGCGGCACGGGGGTGCGTGTGCGTGCATGGTGGTGGCGTGGGGGCACATGCGGTGGCGCTGTGCATGGCAGCGGCGGCTTCACTAAAACACGGAAGCGCTGATGGTGTGCTGCTGCCGCCGCCGCCGCACACACTGCCGCCGCTGTGCGCGCCCCCGTGCTGCCGCTTCGCGACACACTAAACTGTGTGTTGTGACACACTAAAGTGTCGCAACACACAGTTTGGAAAGCTATGTTCTAGTCAATGTTGGAAATGCGAAAAACATGAAGGGACATTTTACCATGCATGGTTGACTTGTGAAAAAGCAAAAACAAACAAACAAACAAGCCAAAAAATGGAAACAAATACATATGATGATACAAAGAATTTTGAAGATTAATATTGAGATGAAACCAGAAGTTTTTTTAATTGGGACTTATGGATAGAAAAGACTTATGGAAAAGACTTATGGAAGACTGATTTTATATATGGTAACTGCAGCAAGATTATTATATGCACAAAGATAGCAAAATATTGAAATATCCACAATAGAGGAATGGATTGTGAAGATGACAGAATTAACAGAGATGGCAAAACTGACCTATTTGGTCAGGGACCAAACAATAAGTACTTTTATAAAAGACTGGAAACCTTTTATGGACTTCTTGCTGAAAATGGAAAAAAGTGAAATGGTGATTTCTGGATCTGACTACTAAAAAAGGATTGAATAAAGGGCTGAAGGGATTACTGAAATGGTAAGGAGGGAGGAGGGATAATGAGTTTGTTTGTAACTGCTGTAAAGAAGAGCGGAAGTCGCTTCGTTAATGATCTTTTCTCATTTCTTTAACTGTATTGTTTTCTGTACTTTTTCTTTTTTCTTTTTCTTTTTTCCTCTCTTCTCTTCTAACATTTCTGTATTTGTCTTTTATCTATGTAAAAACTCTCATAAAAATTAGAAAAAATCTTTCCCCTATTTTAAACATTCCCTACTTATTCCCCTAATATTTTTCTTTGAACTTGACATAATGGTACTCTCAAGAATGAAACCTCAAATATTTTTAGATTTTGCAGGATAAATGTCAAAGATTAAATAGTCTATCAAATGGGAAAGGTTCTATTTGATCCACTATCTACTTTTTCCTTGTGGTGCTCTCAGTCAGCTGAATTAATGATACCAGGCATCAATCAGTGACTTTAATATGTGTGAAAAGGGTATTTCTGCTTTCCTTCATGACTACTATGAGAGGTCTAAGACTGAAGGTAGCTGATGAAGAATTTTGAAAGCAATAATAGCCTTTAATTCTGCTCACTTGCTTCTCATGATACTGCTGCAGATGTTTTAATGCTCTGAAGAGGGGTACTTCACTCATGCCAACTATATTGCTGACTGTTATTCCATTAAACAAAAATTCATTCAAATAGGAAATTACTGGGAATTAGTTCTCTTTTCCCTGGTATTCTATTTTACTGTAGGCCTTTCCTCTCCTTCCAGTAGGAAAGTTCAACTTCCATGTGCAACCTAAAGGGAGCACAATCAGGAGAAGTTTTACTTCTTGATCCTATTTCATGGCCCTTGGCCATCTCTACTGAACAAGGACAGTTTTTATA
Organism: Charina bottae; assembly: GCA_023362775.1. Classification (NCBI taxonomy): domain Eukaryota; kingdom Metazoa; phylum Chordata; class Lepidosauria; order Squamata; family Charinaidae; genus Charina; species Charina bottae. The sequence goes on from JALMGJ010000001.1 coordinate 126,320,648, forward strand.
TTCTTCATTGCTGAAGGTAAATGCAGCTGTTGGACTGAGCCCAAAAGATCTAAATATTTATTTATTTATTTATTTATTTATTTATTTATTTATTTATTTATTTATTTTCTATCCCGCCTTTATTATTTTTATAAATAACTCAAGGCAGCTAACATACCTAATACTACTTCCTCCTCCTATTTTCCCCACAACAACAACAACCCTGTGAGGTGAGTTGGGCTGAGAGTGTGTGACTGGCCCAAGGTCACCCAGCTGGCTTTCATGCCTAAGGCGGGACTAGAACTCACAGTCTCCTGGTTTCTAGCCCGTTGCCTTAACCACTAAACCAAACTGGCCACTAGATCAAACCCTATACTACTACATAGGCAATAATGACTATAATATTTGGCTCCAGACTGCTTCAAACTATCAATTCAATGAGGATAGCTGTTGTGGGCACCAGTGACAGCAACAGAAATCAAGAACCTTGTAGCATAACTAACACTGGAAAAGGCCCCAGGAGAAGACCTAATCCCTCCAGAGGCCATTAAAAACAACCTTGACTGCTACTCTGGCCTCACTCTTTACCTTCATTGACACCTACGGCCAAGTCTCCAAGGATTGGGGGCTTGCGATCATTGTCCCTATATATAAAAAAGGGAAAAAGAATGATCCTGCTAATTATAGACTGATTAGCCTCCTCGACACAATCAGCAAACTCTATGCAAGATACTGGCTGGCTGGAACAAGAAAACATACTTGCAGGGGAGCAAGCTGGCTTTAGGGAAGGCCACTCCACCATTGATCAGTGTCTAGTACTCCATCACGTCATTGAAAAATACCTCCCGCAACACAATCTCCCTTTATGCTACTTTCATAGACTTCAGAGCAGCATTTGATTCCATATCCCGAGCTAAATGGTAGGAAAAACTGGACGCCTCCTTGATTGACCGACATCTACTTCATTTAATGCAGTATGTGTGCTACATGAAGGGAGCTCACTCAAAGTAAAATGTAACCCTCAGGGCCATCTCACCAGTGCCACTGAAACTGAGAAAGGTGTCAAGCAAGGCTGCATATTGGCCCCACTCTTATATATCAACTATATCAAGTTCATGGTGGGCCATCTCCACAACATGGACTTTCACTCCCCAAAACTTGCTGGAAGACACATCTCTGTTCTGCTCTATGCAGATGATGCAGCAATACTTTCAAGAACACATTTGCCTTAAAAGAGCACTGAGAGCACTAATATAGTACTGCAGGGAAGACCAGCTAGAACTCAAGTATCTGAAAACAAAAATCATGGCATTTGCCAAAAGGCCCAAGAGCAACTCCCGGAGCATAGATGGCCACAAGATTGAGCAGGTCTCCTGCTTCAAACACTTGGGGGTAGTCCTTCATTCTGCCAGCAGTAGGAAAGCCCACGGGGACTATGTTGCTGAAAATGCACACAGGAGCAAAACTGCCATCCTTAAATCCCTTAAGACAAGAGGTTGCCATTATATACGTGCAGCACTCAAATTGCTTGAAGCCAAGCCAATAGCACAACTTCTTTATGGTGTCCAGCTGGGCCACTTTTCCAATTTTGCACCATTAGAACTTATACAATCCAAATTTCTAAGATCAGGCTTCAAGTCCCAAATTCTGTCCCTAATGCCACCCAGAAGCTAGAGACAGGCTTCATGAGGCTAGAGTGGGGGTGACCATATTCACCTATTGGCTCAGACTATCCCTTTCCCCCCCTTGGTCTTGCCCCATTAACTATGAGTGATGATTTTCAATTCACATGGAAACAGGCAGTGGCAACTAAAATCTCATCCTTGGGCTTCTCTCCAGGTCTTCTACTCAGCATGGGATACAATCAGGTCAAACAGCATGTAGCAGACACCGAGTGCCAGTTGGATCTAGCTAGGACCCCAGCCTTTATTGCCAGTGAATCTAACAGGTACTCTGACTCCCCTATGGCATACCCAACTAAATTTGAAGTCCTTAAACGCCGGAGGGCCTTTACTCTGGCACAATGTCATGCCCTCCTCTCAGCTGTCCTTGAAGGAAGATTCCTTACCCGGAGAGACAATGCCCCTGTGACTCTGGACACACAGAAACAACAGAGCATGTGCTTCTCCAGTGCTTGTATTACAGAGACATTCGTACTAGCCTCATCTCACCATTACTGCATAAATACCAGGGGCGCACAGGACAATTCTACACCTCCCTGCTGCTTTCAGATACCAACCCTGCTACAAAATACAATGTTGCCAGGTTCTGTGCCGCAGCACTCAAAATTCGCCAAATGATGACCTGTGCCAAAAACTAGACTTAATGAGCACCTAGTTCACCATATTAGAGTGCTCTGTAATTTGATATAGTCTTCCACATACTAACCTTTTATGCTCCCCTACACCCATCTAATGCTCCTATCTCTCCTTTAAGACTCTTTTAGACTTTTATATATACTTTCTGTTTTAATATGTTCTAGTTTTTCATTTTTCCCCTTTTTTTAGACTCTGATGCTTTTTAATTGACTGTACCTCACCCTCCTTATGCTGGTCTATGACCTTAAAAAAGGTTTGATTTGAATTAGGAGTGAAAATAAAGATGTATGTAAAACAATGTCGAGTTGACACATACAGGTTTTTTCTATGTAAGTTGAAGTGGTCTTGAGTCCTGCCTAAATTCCCAGTATCTCTGATAAATAACCTGCTAAACATTCCCTCTTATTTCTCATTTTAATCCAACCAATATCAAAAATTCTAGCTAGATACCATTAAAGAAATCTATAAAATAAATAATAAAGAAACACACATTACAAATAGCTATGCTCTGTGTAAGTCATAGGTCATAAAACATAGGTGTATTGACATGAAAGCATAACAATGCAGAAGATGTCAGTTAAGTTAATCAATAAAATAGAAAAATGTGTAACAAATATTAACTTTCCTGTGTTAATTTATATCCCTGCCACTAAAGGCTAACCCAAGTTGACAGGGTTTACAACACATCTGAAAGATGCTGATGCCTGGATTTGGTATGTCTCCAGAGAAAAGATTTATAGGAGAACTCCTTTAGATATTCTTGACATTCTGTCTTAGCACAGGGAATGTATTATTAAAAGGAGTTCTGAGTCTCTCTGAGATAAAGCAATGTGGCATAAGGAATTAAGGGCTTTGTAGGTCAAAAGTGAGAGCCAGTTTGGTGTAGTGGTTAAGGCTGGGAGAACATGAGTTCTAGTCCCGCCTTAGACACAAAGCCAGCAGGCAGTCTCCAAGAAGTGGATGTTATTCTTTTTAATAATTTAAGAACAGAGTTATAGAAATATATTGAGAGATAAAAAAAACCCTGAGCATTTGCAGTAGAAAAAAGTTACTTTTATTTTAAAACAAAGAACAAACTTAACCCGTTGCTTTTCAGCCAAGAGAGCACATGGTCTATTTTACATATCAATAGTACATAGCTGCAGCTGAACACAAAAGGAAGATTTACAATATAAAGCCTTTACAAGAAAAAACCTGGCATTACCTGAGTGGACAATAATAATATTGGAGATAGCTTTGACGGTGTGGTCAGTGAGTTAGAGCCAGACATCCTGAAGAGTGAGGTTGAATGGGCCTTAAGAAGCATTGCTAATAACAAGGCAGCAGGAGACGATGGTATCCCAGCTGAACTGTTTAAAATCTTGCAAGATGATGCTGTCAAGGTGATGCATGCCATATGCCAGCAAATTTGGAAAACACAAGAATGGCCATCAGATTGGAAAAAATCAACTTACATCCCCATACCAAAAAAGGGAAGCACTAAAGAATGTTCAAACTATCGAACAGTGGCACTTATTTCACATGCCAGTAAGGTAATGCTCAAGATCTTGCAAGGTAGACTCCAGCAATTCATGGAGCGAGAATTGCCAGATGTACAAGCTGGGTTTAGAAAAGGCAGAGGAACTAGAGACCAAATTGCCAATATCCGCTGGATAATGGAGAAAGCCAGGGAATTTCAGAAAAACATCTATTTCTGTTTTATTGACTATTCTAAAGCCTTTGACTGTGTGGATCATAACAAATTGTGGCAAGTTCTTGGTGGTATGGGGATACCAGGTCATCTTGTCTGCCTCCTGAGGAATCTGTATAATGACCAAGTAGCAACGGTAAGAACAGAGCACGGAACAACGGACTGGTTTAAGATTGGGAAAGGAGTACGGCAGGGTTGTATACTCTCACCCTACCTATTCAACCTGTATGCAGAACACATCATGCGACATGCTGGGCTTGAGGAATCCAAGGCTGGAGTTAAAATCGCTGGAAGAAACATTAACAATCTCAGATATGCAGATGATACCACTTTGATGGCTGAAAGCGAGGAGGAGTTGAGGAGCCTTATGACGAAGGTGAAAGAAGAAAGTGCAAAAGCTGGGTTGCAGTTAAACCTCAAAAAAACCAAGATTATGGCAACGAGCTTGATTGATGACTGGCAAATAGAGGGAGAAAAAGTGGAGGCAGTGACAGACTTTGTATTTCTAGGCGCAAAGATTACTGCAGACGCTGACTGCAGCCAGGAAATCAGAAGACGTCTACTTCTTGGGAGGAGAGCAATGGCAAATCTTGATAAAATAGTTAAGAGCAGAGACATCACACTGACAACAAAGGTCCGCATAGTTAAAGCAATGGTATTTCCTGTAGTAACCTATGGCTGCGAGAGCTGGACGATAAGGAAGGCTGAGCGAAGGAAGATAGATGCTTTTGAACTGTGGTGTTGGAGGAAAATTCTGAGAGTGCCTTGGACTGCAAGAAGATCAAACCAGTCCATACTCCAGGAAATCAAGCCAGACTGCTCACTTGAGGGAATGATATTAAAGGCAAAACTGAAGTACTTTGGCCACATAATGAGAAGACAGGATACCTTGGAGAAGAAGCTGATGCTAGGAAAAGTGGAAGGCAAAAGGAAGAGGGGCCGACCAAGGGCAAGATGGATGGATGGTATTCTGGAGGCGACGGACTCAACCATTGGGGAGCTGGGGATGGTGACGGCCGACAGAAAGCTCTGGCGTGGGCTGGTCCATGAAGTCACGAAGAGTCGGAAACGACTGAACGAATAAACAACAACAACTACTTCTTGGGAGGAGAGCAATGGCAAATCTTGATAAAATAGTTAAGAGCAGAGACATCACACTGACAACAAAGGTCCGCATAGTTAAAGCAATGGTATTCCCTGTAGTAACCTATGGCTGTGAGAGCTGGACCATAAGGAAGGCTGAGCGAAGGAAGATCGATGCTTTTGAACTGTGGTGTTGGAGGAAAAAAAATTCTGAGAGTGCCTTGGACTGCAAGAAGATCAAACCAGTCCATACTCCAGGAAATCAAGCCAGACTGCTCACTTGAGGGAATGATATTAAAGGCAAAACTGAAGTACTTTGGCCACATAATGAGAAGACAGGATACCCTGGAGAAGAAGCTGATGCTAGGGAAAGTGGAAGGCAAAAGGAAGAGGGGCCGACCAAGGGCAAGATGGATGGATGGTATTCTGGAGGTGACGGACTCAACCATGGGGGAGCTGGGGATGGTGATGGCCGACAGGAAGCTCTGGCGTGGGCTGGTCCATGAAGTCACGAAGAGTTGGAAGCGACTGAACGAATAAAGAACAACAAATATCTATCTTATATATCTATCTTATATATCGCTATTAAAGAGGCAGCATAGCAGTGCATCATCTAGTTTCAATTTTACCCGCACCACATGGTGCAAAATCTGCCTCCTAAAGACCAGATGGAACGACTGAACGAATAAACAACAACAACCTGAGTGGACAAAGTTTAACATGTGACCACCCTGACTCAGCTCACCACGTTACTTATTTGAAAACAGAACATCAAGAAACACTCTGATTGGTCAGTTCAAGTCTGACCTTTTGGCACCAGCAATTAACATTCCTGAGGAGGGAGTTAAACCATGAGCCCTCCTGACTCCAACAGAAAAAAAAACTTCTCAGCCTGACTTTTTAAAACAGAACATTCCAGATTCTTTCAAAATCATAAAATACATAACAGTGGACACGATTGAATGGATAAAAAAACAAACAAACCATAATGTAGGTTCAAAATAGAATTAAAATCCATAATACTGCATCTGTTTAAAACCCTACACATCTTGAAATTACAACATCTTAAAAATCATAACATCACCAAATACTAAAACCAGGAAATTGCAACACTGAAACCAGGACAAGAACAGCAGCATCACTTCAATTAAAAGCAATGAGATAATATTGATAAATGGAAGTGATACCTCTATGATAGGAAGCACAGGAAAAGGTCACATTTTCTGAGGCTATGATTTTGAATGTTTGTTTCTCCCTTTTCCCTCCATGCCATAGCACCACCAGCAGAGCTGCACTGGGGACACAAATGTACTAGAATAATATACCTGTGTATCTGAACAGTTGTACCATTGTATCTCGGGTGGCAGCAGCCAATCTCATGTTTGGCAAATATATTAGAGCATCCACCCTATCCTCTAGATCATAGCTTTCCAAACTGTGTGTCGCGACACTTATGTTCACACTTTAGTGTGTCACGACACAACCCGGAAGTGGACGTGCACGGTGGCGGCGCAGGGGCGCGCGCGGTGGTGTGCATGGTGGTAGCGGTGGCGGCAGTGGTGCGCCATCAGCGCTTCCAGGTTTTAGTGGAAAACATGAGGCCGCAGCCACTGCTGCCGCCGCCGTACACACCACTACCGCTGCACGCACCCCTGCGCTGCCGCGCATGCCCCCGCCGCCGTGCACGCCGCCGCGCTGCCGCCGCTGCCACCATTGGTGTATCGCCAACAGCGGCAGTTAGGAAAGCACTGCTCTAGATCAGTGTTTCTTAAACTTGGCAACTTTAGGATGTGTGGACTCCAACTCCCAGAATTCCCCAGCCAGCTGGGAGTTGAAGTCCACACATCTTAAAGTTGCCATGTTTGAGAAACACTGCTCTAGATCTTAGATCTGCAGCCCCTAGATCTTTAGTGTGATGCCCAGGTGCAACAATGTTCCTTATAGCACATTCCTTGGCTACTGCCAAGCTCCCTTTCCTAACTTTTTTAAAAGATTTTTTTTAATGGGAAGCTAACCTATTGTAAAGCAAAGCATTGACTTCAAGCATAACCTGCATTTCCAGCAATGACTCTAGGTCTCATATAAATCCTTAGAAAATAAAATAGTGGCAGCTGCATCCCAGTGATCTGTTGTCTTTGGGTATGTACATGTTTTGATTCTGGCCACACCCATCATTTGTGAGAGAGCCCATAACATGTTCTCTCAAACTTCCAAATATGCTCAACAACTGGAAAAGGTTGGGAAATCCTGCTTCTAACCCTTCAGTGTATTTCAAGTATTGAATTACATTCTAAGAGTCCATAATAAAATAATCTCTTGGTTCAGCCATTTCTATGAATTAAACAACAGTATACATGGAGTAAAAGCTTGAAATATTACTCTATTCTTTTTCCACTAGAGAAATAGAAGTCAAAGGCCTACTGTATGTTGCCAGTTCTGTACAACTCAGAGTATCCAAAATCCATTGCCCAGTGATACCTTTATCAGGACCAGCCAAAACATGACAAACAGGTGTACAATCTTTTGAGTCATCCAGAACACTTTGTTCAGCAGTGTTACAAATAACAGAGGATAATTCCCTTAGACCATCTAGCAAGCTTTTAAAAGAAGTTTGGGGGATCTTCAGAATAGTCTTCCAGTATAGCACAAGAAGGCTGCAATAACAAAAGAACATAAGGAAAGCTGCAATATAGCTACAGGAATTCTTGGCTTTCTTGGAGCTTTTGGGAATCTAGCCACAATGTTCACATAAGTCAGCCTACATGGCAAATCTGGTAATGAAGAAGGCCATACTGTCAATAAATGTTAAAGCAAAGAGCAAAGGGACAGTAATGAAAAGTACTAAATCCTCCTTTTTTCTTAGCCAGTCAGCCATATTGTAGATCATTGTTCTCCAACCTCCTAAAATATTAGGTTACAGATCCAATCAGATATAGTTGATATTCTCAATAGTCATGCTAGTTGGGAATGATCAAAAGAGTAATCTAATATTTCTGGGGAGCACACCAGCTTGGGGAAGGTTGTTGTTGAGCATTTGGTAGCACATGACCGTGGAAGCGTCTTCGGACAACGCTGGCTCTTCGGCTAACAAACGGAGATGAGCACTGGCCCCTAGAGTCGGACAAGACTGCACAAATGTGTGGGGGGAACCTTTACCTTTTTAAAAATAAAGTTAATTATCTTGTACAGTGGCAACTTTGATCTTTCTTACTTTTGTCTAGGACAAGGGTCGGCAAACTTTTTGAGCCGAGAGCCATTTTGGTATGCTCGTGCACATTTTTAAGTGCTCGAGAGCCAGGGGGCGGGGTTTGCGGGCGGGGGCCAATCGCGTGGAAGGGGGCGAGGTTTGTGGGCAGGAGCCAATCGCGTGGAAGGGGGCGGGGTTTGGGGGCGGGATCCAATCGTGTGGAAGGGGGCGGGGTTTGGGGGCGGGATCCAATCGTGTGGAAGGGCTGCGCTGCGCTTGGCCGGCCGCCCCGGCCCTCGCTCACCTTCCATGGCCGGTCCTCGTTGGACTCTCCAAGGCCGGGGCCACCCGCAGCCAACCACACCTCGCGCACAGCCCGCGGGGCTCTCTGCCGCTCCCTTCGACGGAGGAGGGACTGGCGTGCCTTGGGAGCTGCTGCTGGCGGCATGTCTGGGCGAGGCGCGCGGGCGGAGCTGCCCGTCTGGCACTCTGGCACTTGGGCGCTCCCGAGCCTCTTCCCTTCTCCCTCGCCACGTTCGGGCGTTGAGGCCAGGCAAAGCTGGGCGGTCGCGCAGGGGCGAGGCGAGGAGTCCCGCTACTCCGCCTACCGCCACATCCGTCCATTCCCGGCCTCGTGGATCCCTTCGAGGGGCCGCGGGGCTTCCCCGCTTTCCTCCCAAGGAGGCCTCGACGGCGCACCCTCCCGCCCCATCAATCCCCCCACCCCGCCGTTCGGCGTCCTCTCCCCCCGCTAACCCAAGCCCTGCGGCGGCAGATACTCCACAGCGCGGTTGGAGTTTTCGGAACCGGGTACCCCGGGGCCACCCCCCGCTCCCCCGTCCATGGAGAGCGAGAGGAAAAGGGGCGCTCGGGCGCTTTGCGCTGCGCCCGGCGCCTTCGGCTCCCGATTGCTGCAAAGGGCACCACCCCACGCCAGCTACAGACCCGCCACAGCGCGGGTCCGCCGGCAAAAGCTCAGCAGGCCTCACGCTCCTTGCCCTCTCTGCCGTCTCCCTTCCCTCTGCGTTCTGCCCCCTCCCGCTGGGCTGAGGCTCGCCCGGGGCTTGCCGGGCGGTGCGCTCGTAGTGCGCAGTGCCTCTGCAGCGAAGGCAGGAGCCGAAGGAGCGGGCGGCTCGCTCGGGGCTGGAGCAGGCAGGCAGGCAGGCAGGCGGCAGCAGCAGTAAAAGCGGCGACGACTCCTCCCCCTCCCCCTCCCCCTGCTCTCCTGCTCGGACTCCCGCAGGCAGGATGGTGGCCGTAGCCCTGCAGCCCTCTGCGGGCCGCGGGTTGGGTCTGTAGCTGGCGTGGGGTGGTGCCCTTTGCAGCAATCGGGAGCCGAAGGCGCCGGGCGCAGCGCAAAGCGCCCGAGCGCCCCTTTTCCTCTCGCTCTCCATGGACGGGGGAGCGGGGGGTGGCCCCGGGGTACCCGGTTCCGAAAACCCCAACCGCGCTGTGGAGTATCTGCCGCTGCAGGGCTTGGGTTAGCGGGGGGAGAGGACGCCAAACGGCGGGGTGGGGGGATTGATGGGGCGGGAGGGTGCACCCGGCGGGCCTCCCGCGGCCGCTTCTCCAGGAGCGCCAAGGCGGGTTGCTCGCGTCCCGGGCCCGCGCCCTTGCCCAGCGCCTGGATGCCTCGGCCAGCCAGCGCGCCAGCCGCTCCGGCGAACTCTGGTGCCGCCATTGCTCGCCGGCTGGACCCTCCTCCCCAAAGGTGGCGGTCCGCAGGCCCCGCTTTCCAGGGCCGTTCCTGCCACATCCTTTCAGCCTTTCCATTCTTCCTTTCCCCCTTCCGAAGCTGCCTGCTCTCCCCTTGGCCGCCTCCGGTCACTACAGTCGCCCCACCGGAACGGAGCCTGGGTCGGGTCCCCCGGCCACCGCAGGGCTTGGGTTAGTGGGGGGAGAGGACGCCGAACGGCGGGGTGGGGGGATTGATGGGGCGGGAGGGTGCGCCGTCAAGGCCTCCTTGGGAGGAAAGCGGGGAAGCCCCGCGGCCCCTCGAAGGGATCCACGAGGCCGGGAATGGACGGATGTGGCGGTAGGCGGAGTAGTGGGACTCCTCGCCTCGCCCCTGCGCGACCGCCCGGCTTTGCCTGGCCTCAACGCCCGAACGTGGCGAGGGAGAAGGGAAGAGGCTCGGGAGCGCCCAAGTGCCAAAACGGGCAGCTCCGCCCGCGCGCCTCGCCCAGACATGCCGCCAGCAGCAGCTCCCGAGGCACGCCGGTCCCTCCTCCGTCGAAGGGAGCGGCAGAGAGCCCCGCGGGCTGTGCGCGAGGTGTGGGCGGCTGCGGGTGGCCCCAGCCTTGGAGAGCGAGAGCGCGCGTAAGAGCGTAAGAGTTTGGGGGCGGGATCCAATCGCGTGGAAGGGGCGGGGGTGAGTTCAGCTGCGGAAGAGCCACACTCAAGGGGCCAAAGAGCCGCATGTGGCTCGCGAGCCGCCATTTCCGACCCTTGGTCTAGGACAACAGCATTTGTGCAAGCGAAATTATGAGACTCTAAGCCTCCTGAATTTACAAATAAGCAAACAAAGAACATACCCTGAAAAGACATTTTATTTAAGCATTGTGCTGATGTTTTAGAAATGTTCTGTTCTAAAGATCTGTGCAAAAGGTTTCATTATCTTGTTTCTATAGTCAGTTGTTTAATGAGCTAACATAGTAAGACCTTGGTTCAAGCTGAAGTCCACATAATGAATTACCCCAGCTTTGCACCTGGATAACTAGCTCAAGAGTACTATGATGACAACCAGAATATACAATTGGAATTACTTTTCTAATCAGCTGATCTCATTTCTGCAGAATAAAACCAAAACTGAATATATGTAATGCATTTTCACAATAAGACATTAACAGCTGCTGTTTTGGCACCAGATGATGGATGAAATTTATTGCATTTACTTCAAACATGCAGTTGGTTGCTATGGCATCCAAACATGTCTAACACAATTGTTTAAAAGCAACAGAGGTTGGTAATTTGTCTCACAAGCCCGCACGTTATTTTTATATAGTTCTATGGTTCCATGTTCTCTTATTTGGTGGATTTTATATTAAAACAAAACAGGAGTCGTAGTTGCAGAAGGTACGAGGGTGGGAAAAATTGTTCTCCTCTTCCATTCTGCCTGGTCTTGAAGTAGAAATTTCGTTTCTTGCCAGCGCTGAACCAGCTAAGAGCTCTGCCCTCGGAGAACAGATTTTCTTCACTTTATGTGAATTTACTTAATGCAAAATCAGTATTATATAATTGACCATTTTCATCAAAGAATTCAATTTATGTGGAGAAAAAAATCACAATTATGCAATGTGAAGCATAATCAATTTTCACCAAAGGACTGGAAATGTGCAAGACTTCTTGCAAAACCACTTGAACATTTTCCCACCAAAACCCCTTTCTGCCCTCACTTACTCATTTAGCAGTGTGTTGTGTGTCTGTTCTGGTTATGTGTCCCGTCTCCCTTTTCTTTACTTGCAAAAGCTACAACTGTTATTTTGATGTTAAAAGTATCTTGTCCAATCCCCTCCCCCAAAATAAAGAGAACCTAGAAACTAAACCTAGAAACAAAGTTAGTTAGTCATATTACATTGGACCGAAGCTGGTGAAGGATCCTCAGCCCTAGGATGAACTTTTAACCTGGGTGAATCTAGAACTGATAATGAAGATATCAAAGTGGTAGACAGCTTTTGCCTTTTAGGATCAACTGTCAACAGTGAAGGAACAAGCAGCCAAGAAATATGTCACTTGATAGAGAAGCAATGAAGACCTTGGAAAAGATATTCAGATGCCATGATGTGCCTATACTTACAGAGCCTTACAAATGTGCAAGGCTCTAATGCTGGGAAAGGGGAAAGAAAGAGGAAAAGAGGACCAGCGGCAAAGTGGATGGACTCAGTTACTGTGGTGATGGGTGCACCATTAGAAGATCTGAAAGACCAGAGAAGGGACAGATTCAATATGGAGAAAACCTATCTATGCGGTTGCTAAGAGCTGATACCAACTTGATGGCACATAATCAATCAATCTGATGGGAAAAATTCTTCCCTGACTCCCTTCTCCCTAGTGGAGTTTGGAGTTAGTTTAGGCGGTATGTATGTCAGTGGAAGCAGGAAAGTAGGAGCCCAGCTGCCCTAGACCCAAAAAGCCAGACAAGCAGCTTGATTTTGAAGTCTCACCATGGACTCCTTGGGAACCTCAAAATCCTGAACCACTCTGGACTTTTCTGGGTGCCTGGTAGGCCTTTGAAAGGGTTGAATTGGGTTAAAAGTCCTTTAAGCTTGTGAGGTAAAATTAATGTTATTAAAATGAATATCATTTTATTTGATATTAAGAAATTTGATTAATGTTCTTGGAAGTATTCCTATGTTAATATAAAATAAATATTTCCTTTGGATTGAGAAAACTGGTTCATGCTGAACAGGTGTACCCCAGTCTTGGGCCTCAGAGTGAGTTGGAAATTCTGTTTCTGCAATATACTATTGCCTGCTCTGTCAGCTCCACTCTCTACATCAGAGCTTTCCAAACTTTTCATGTTGGCCCTGAACAACAGCAGTTTTTTTCTGCAGGTATTGAATTTGCAAGGTCATGGTCTCCTGAACTGTTTGGGTTGTGAGACAGTTGACTCATATTCTTGCCTTTTGCTTCCAGAGTACCATTTTAAAACTCTCAAACCCTCATTGTGATTTATGGGGGAGGGGCAGTTGCAAATAAAAACTCACAGGCAAATCTGAATGCTACCAGTGATGCAGACCTATTATTGGAATCTTTGGTAAGTCCTCTTGTATAGTTAGATTGGATCATTTTTTATTTGTGATCCACAATGACATGGAAAAGTTGTTTGGATTAGAAAGTTCTGCTATATATCCTCTTGATCCTTGCCTATCTTGGCTTATTACTTCTAGCTGGGAGCTTATTAGAAATGTTTTAATTAACACCATAAATGCTTCATGGAGAACTATTATCATTAGATCTCTTCTGAAGAAGCTTGCACAGTTCCCTCAGTGATGAGCAATTATAAACTAGTCTCTAACCTTCCTTGGTTGCATAAAATGACTGAGAGAGCGGTGGCTTCTCAGCTGACAGAGGAAGCAAATTATTTTAATCCATTTCAAATTGGTTTCAGGATGGGCTGTGGAGTAAGGCTGATGTGAACAGCCTACTGGATGCGCTTTGGATATTAACAGAAGTGTGAGTCATTTGGTTCTTCAGCTTTCAGCAGCTTTTGATATTGTCAACCATAATATCATTTTGGATCACCTGAGACATCTTAAAATAGAGGGAACTATTTTGCAGTAGTTCTATTTCTATCTCTAAATAGATTTTAAATGGTGTCACCTGGAGACAAATGGTCCTTGAAACAGGCACTATTATAAGGTGTCCTTCAAGCTCCATTCTGTCTCCAATGTTTCTCATCTGAAACAGTTTGGAGAGATCATCAGGAGATTTGGAGGTGGATGTCCAAATCTATCAGTATGCTGATGACATCCACATTTATTTTTCTGTAGCATCTTCCAGTAATTGTTTTGCTCCCCTGAATGTCTGCCTGGAATTTGTGGAATGGTTTAAATCAGGGATAATAAATTGAAATTGAAACCAGACAATATAGGGGTGCTATTATGAGTGATCACAATTCCAGAAAGGTGGTAGAGTCACATTCACCCAGAAAGAGCAGGTATGCAATTTGAGGATGCTTCTATATTCAGATCTCTTTGTTTTCCCATATTGAGGCAACAACAAGAGCATATTTATCAGCCTCAGCTGATAATAGAATAGAATAGAATAGAATAGAATAGAATAGAATAGAATAGAATAATAACTTTATTGTCATCCCACTATACACTATACAAGTGCACAATAGAATGAAATTTCGTTGCAGTTGGCTCACAATTTCACTCAAGGAATAAAATACTAATGATAATAATAAAAAACCATAATTACTATAAAATATCCATTCTTATAAAATATCCATTCTTATAAAATATCCATTCTTTAACTCACAATTTCAGTCAAACATTAAAATACTAATAAAAATCCATAATTACTATAAAATATACATTCTTTACATATCCAACATATTTCACCTAAAAGAACCTATTTGGCATTCAAGAATCCAATAGCATGGGGGACAAAGCTGTTTCCCAATCTGGCTGTTCTACATCGGATACAGCGGAACCTCTTCCCAGAGGGTAACAAAGAAAACAAACCATGATGAGGATGGGAGGCATCACTGATGATCTTTCGAGCTCTGGACAAACAGCGTGCATGTGCTAAATCTTGGATGAGGGGCAGAGATATCCCAATTATCTTTTCTGCTGCCCTTACCACTCTCTGCACAGACTTTCTATCTGAGGCCCTACAGCCTCCAAACCAGATGGAAATACAGCTTGTAAGTACACTCTCTATAGTGCCTCTGTAGAAAGTAAGGAGAATGGAAGATGGGAGATGTACTTTCTTCATCCGACGCAAAAAGTGCAAACGTTGCTGTGCTCGCTTTACCAAAAATGTGGTATTAAGGGACCAGGTCAGACTATTTGTTAACTGCACCCCCAGGAATCTAATGCTACTGACTGACTCCACGGTGCTATACCAAGTGCATCCCTTCCTGGAAGAAAGTGACCTTAAAACAATGGACCTCATATGTTAAATTTGATGACTGCAACATTCTCCATAGTAGGGCTGACTTTTCATCTGGAAATTTTAATTGATACAAAACTCAGCAACCAAGGGGGTCTCTGGAAAAACTCCAAAAAATCTACATTGTATCTGTGCTAAAAGTATTGCAATGGCTGCCAATTTCTTTCTGGTGAAATACATAATAATGGTTATTACCTTTGGTATGAATTTCTTGCTGAATTGAGGGTAATCTAACTTCTTTGTCTTCGTTTAAAAGACTAAAAATAACTTTTTAAATAGGTGCTCAATTGTTGATTTTAACTGTTTTGAAAAATTTTAAACTATTTAATAATAAAAATTAATAAAATTTAATGTTATGTTTTGTTGTAAACCACTAAGAGACCTTGGTAGTAGACAGTATAAGGAAGGAAGGAAGGAAGGAAGGAAGGAAGGAAGGAAGGACGGAAGGAAGGAAGGAAGGAAGGAAGGAAGGAAGGAAGGAAGGAAGGAAGGAAGGAAGGAAGTTGTAACCTGCCCAGAGTCCCTTGTATGGACAAACAAACAAACAAATAAAATGAAGGAAGGAAGGAAGCCAAATCCTTAGAATAATGAATGATACCATCCCAATTTTTAAAAGATATCTTGACTCAAGAATGAACTTACTTTCTTTATTGCTGTGTTCCCAGATATTTATTAATACACTGGCTTGCCATATTTATTCACTCATTTTATTTTTTGACATTTAGAGCAGTGCAGAAAGTGACAGCTTGCCTCTTGTCAACAGGATCATGAAATTACTACATTCTATCACTCTTCCAAAGTCTGCAGTGAATGCCAGCTTTCTTCTGGGCACAATTCCTAGGTGCTACTTTTGACTTTTTTTTAAATCTGTTTGATTGTGTCCAATCCTTGGAGACTGCCTGGACAAGTCCCTGCAGTTTTTTTGGCAAGGTTTTTCGGAAGTGGTTTGCCATTGCCTCCTTCCTAGGGCTGAGAGAGAATGACTGGCCCAGGGCCACCCAGCTGGCTTTGTGCTTAAGGTAGGACTAGAACTCACGGTCTCCTGGTTTCTAGCCCAGTGCCTTAACCACTACACCAAACTGGCTCATTATGGTTATAGTGAAAAGCATGTAAAACATTTTATAAAGAAGTAGATTTTGCTCTGTGATATCATAGTCTATGACTATGGACACCCGAAATGTTGCCATCAACACTGGGAGTACAGCTCATGGTTTTGTCTCATCATGTGATTTCTTCCCTTTTAAGATGGGTATGTCTAGATATGATGGATGTTCCACAGGCATTGCAGTGGTGTTCCTCTGCCCTCTGCAAATTGGTGTGTTGGATTGCTTTCTTAAAATTCATATTTAGATTTTAATCTTGCAGATGTAGCTTATATTTATATTTGTGGCTTCACTGTGTGCTCCACTGATGTAGTAAATACACCTAGATTCTGGAAATATTCCAGCAACTGATGATGGAAATCCTTGTCAAGTGGAAGAATGTTAAAAGCAAGTACTTAACGCAGACACTTTCCAAACCAACAAATAAATGCTTTTATGCTGTAATGATTGTAATGACTATTGATTTAAAGTACACTGTTACAACCCCCCCCTATATAAATTTTACCTGAATTCCATGAAATTAGCATAAATGTTTAAAGATGTTTAAAGGAAAGGCATAATCTGATCAAAATCAACTACTTTTAAAAATCCTGCTGATTTCAAAGGGAGACATTAAGACTATGATTAAATCATCCCAACTGAATTTAACTGGAGTATGCCCCAAATTGGAGAATGAAATGCTAAAATTGTTCTTGAAATCATACAACATTGGGAAGTGTGTAACATTATCTTTTGTTTAGGAAATAAATGAGTCAAGAATAATGTAAATTATATGTCTGGAATCTTGTCCCAGTATTGTCTTAATGCTCTCTATATCTGGTAAATACTGTATAGGCAGCTGAACGAAGGTGGCCCATAGTTATGGACTGAACACCAGTGCTCCATAATTCATATTGAGATACCTTTCATGAATGTGCCACCATTTAAATAAATCCTTGCAATAAAAAAGCTAGCACATCAGAAACAAAGATCTGGCCTAGTGTGTTATTCTGCCATGCTAGTGATATTTGATGGGAATTCCCCTTGGAAGAAAATATTCAAAACTTGCTGATGAACTGGCTCTGGCTGTATAAAGTTCCATTTACAGTATGGTATTCCTATAGCCTCTAGACCTACCTACCCCTATTCTCATACCCCAAAATATTAAGGCTTTGCACACATTTGAAATGAATGCCTGTAAAGCCTTGAGATTGGGGCTAAGAACCTGCTCTGCCATTGTCGCCTCCTTCTCTCTTTCACAGCAAAGAAACTGACCTTAGGACAGGAGAAGGGAAAGCTAGAAGCAGTTCCAAACTTAATCTACTTTATGAACATTCATAGAAAGATGCTTACCTACATAAGCACCTCTGCATAAATGACTACAACATTCTTGGTCCTCTCCCCTTACCTCATTCTGCAGCACATTTATGTAGCTCCTTATTTGAATAGCTGCATTGTCCGTGATGGAACAGAGGGACATTTTACAGAATCAATGGGCAGTCAGTTAGAGGGAACCTCATAGATTATATGGTCCAAATCCTTGCTTGGAGCAGGATATTCACAGCTGGTTAGCTTTTGCTTGAAGATCTCCAACGAGGGAACAGTTATGAGAGACTCCTCAAGTAAGTACTGAGTGTGAAAATGACAGAAGATAGTTACAGAAGAGGAAGAACTGAACACTTGCTGGATTTGCATGTACAAGAGATTAAAACAGATGCTGTTTTGTAATAGAAGCATTACAGAACAAATGTTTGTAAGCACATTACTTGGGTTGTGTTTGCCTGAGGGAATTCAATGTTACCAATATTGTCTGCAGTAACTTTTAATGTATTGCAAGAAAATGGAATTCAGTTGGATCTCTGCTGTGAAAGAAACTTCACTTGGCTAATCTATTGGAAAGGATGCTAATTATAGAGGCTCTTGTGCTCCTCTAAAGAAGGAACCATATTTTGTTTACTAAAAAGATTTAGGAAGGATAAAATAAAAGTTATGTGAGTCAGTGCCTTTAGCTAATTGTGCCTTAGAGAGCCATACTTCAGAAAACAGAGGTTGCATTTAGTACAAATTAAAACTTTAAGCAGCATATATGAATGAGCCCTAAGCCTTTGAAGAAAGTCAGATGTGATGTTTGCTTCTGCTTCATCAAGCAGAATTACAATACAAATATCTTTTGACTTTATCTAGATTTTTTTCCCTCACAAAATCCCTTTGAATGGAATTGTACATTTGCTGAAAATAGAAGATACTGGAAAACAAACAATTGGGTGGGAGATACAGATCTTGCTGGGGGCTGCTTTTGAAGATTGCATTGCTAAAGGACTGGGGGAGGGTACATTCTGGTTGCTCACTTGCTAAATTTTAATTCTTTTGGTAAGTCCTAAAAGAGTTTCTTTCTTTTCCTTCTCTGTCCAGTTATGTCTTCCCTTCCCTTCCCTTCCCTTCCCTTCCCTTCCCTTCCCTTCCCTTCCCTTCCCTTCCCTTCCCTTCCCTTCCCTTCCCTTCCCTTCCCTTCCCTTCCCTTCCCTTCCCTTCCCTTCCCTCTTCAGCCTACCCCCATCCCCCTTCTTTTGCTGCTTCTGCTAGAAGGAGGGAGATGTGTATGTGCGTGCACACTTGTGTGTTTCTGCATAAAAGAATTGTTTGTTTATGCAAGAGAGAATGGTATGCATGCCATATTCGGTAACCCTGTTTTGGGTAGCTTGGTCCCATCTGGGTAAGGAGGGGGCGGGAGATTCCTTGCAGCATAGTTGTGAGGATAATGCCAAGCATATGATGGATAAAGTCACTTGGATCCACTCAGAATTGGACTCCACTTGTGCTGTCCTGTAGAGGTGAATGGAATCCACTCTTGTCTGATTATGGGGCAGAGTTCAATCCAGTTACTTCTGAGGAAGTGGATAGTGTCCGTGGGATGTTAAGTTCTGCCACCAATGTCCCTCCTGGTTAGTTGTGGCCTTCTGAGAGGTGACATGTGGTGGGTTCAAGAGGTGGTAAATGCCTCTTTGCAGGAGGGGGTGGTTCCACCTGTCTTGAAAGAGGTAGTGGATTGTCCCCTTCTCAAGACATCATTGCTGGACTCAACTGTCCTGGACAGTTTTCATCCAGCATCAACCTTGTCTTTTGTGGGAAGGTTATTGAGAAGATGGTAGGTCTGTAGGTCTGACCATAAGGAGAAAGCGGATTATGTGGACCCGCAGCAGTAGGGTTTCAGGCCAGGATATAGCACTGAGATGGCATTGATTGTGCTTGTTGATGACCTCTGGGGGGCTCAGGATGGGGGTAGTTAATCCATCCTGGCCCTCCTTGATCTCTCAGTAGCTTTCAATACTATTAACCATGGTATTCTTCTGGTCTGGTTGAGGGGGTTAGGAGTGGGGGGGGGCAATGTTCTTCACTGGTTCATCTCTTTCCATCTCTTTTCAATTCCAGTCAGTGTTGGGCATGGAGAGAGGTTCAGACCTAGGCACCTCCTTTGAGGGTGCCACAGGGTTTGATTCTCTCCTCACTCCTACTTAAAAACTACATGAAACTGCTGTGTGAATTCAGCTGTTGGCATAGGGTTAAATATCATCAGTATGCTGATGATAGTCAGTTGTATATCTCAGCCGATGGCTGGTTAGGTGCTGTTATTTATGTGCTTTCCCAGTGCCTGGAAGCTATGCAGGTCTGGGATGGAGAAGAACTGGCTTTGGCTCAACTTTGACAAGACTGAGTGGCTGTGGGTTTTAAGGCCCCCCAGATGTAGTGATTTTTCATTGTTAACTCTGGAAAGGATTAGACTCCCCCAGGCAGAGTTGGTGCACAATCTGTTGGCTCTCCAGGACTCCCAGCTTCTGTTTGAGGAGCAGATGGCAACCATTGCCAGGAGAACTTTTGCACAAATACATCTTGTGTACCAGTTGTGCTCATTCCTAGAGTGGGGCATACTGTTCATAGTCACTCATGTCTTAGTCACCTCCCAATTGGACTATTGAAATGTGTTCTACATGGGGCTGCCCTTGAAGAGCATTCGGAAGCTTCAGTTGGTCCATAATGCAGCGGCACGTGGAATTTTGGACCCACTGCAGTACACCCATGTAACACAGCTGCTATGTAGGTTTCACTAGCTCCCAGTAGGTTTCTGGGTGCAATTCAAGGTGCTGTTTTTCACCTTTAATGCTCTACATGGCATTGAAACCAGGCAACTTGCAGGTCTGCCTCTCCCCAATGGTGTCTGCCTGTCCCAACAGATTTGGCAGAGTGGGCATGCTCCAGTACCACTGGTGAAACAGCATCACCTGGTGGACTCCAGGAAGCATGCCTTCTCTGTCAGGGTACCTGCCTATGGAACAGCTAACCACCTGAAATATGGATGGTCCCAAGGCCCCAACTCTATTGCCCTTTCATAAAGCCATTAAGACTTAGCCCTTTCCCCGTGGCATTGGGGCTGGGCTGTTACTTATGGGGGCTTTGTTGTGGCTGTATGTGATTTGTTGATTTGTGGTTTTACTAAGCCTCAAATATTTGGTTTTCTTTTGGTTTAATGGAATTCCTTGTTTTTATTTTGTTTGCTGTCCAGAGTTTCTTGGATGAATGGGCGACCATATGAATTGGATAAATGAATAGATAATTATTTATCTATTTATAAATAATTTTATACATGGGGTATCAGTCAATTTATGGAGTGAAATTAAATAATTAGTTAAGGATGAATGTGAAAAGAGACTGCCAAAGATCAAGAAACAGAAGAAAGTAAACTAGATGTCCGAACAAATGGTGGAAATTGCCAAGAAGAGAAGTCAAAGCCAAGAAAGACAAAAGATTTCAGGAAACAACTTAAAGAATTTCAGAGAAATGTTAGAAGAGACAAGAGGCAGAATTAAAATACCATCTGTAAAGATATCAAAGATGAAAATAGATGTGGAAAAAGAAGTCTTTCAATAGATCTCTGAACTCAGAAGGAGGTTCCAACCTCCAGTTGGTATGCTAAAGGATACCAATGGACAGATACTAACTGATTCAAAGAAGATCAAACAGAGATGGAAGGAGTATATTGAAATTCTAAACAATAGGGATGTCAACATCCAAGATACCTTAGAAGATATTCCCTACTTACAAGAACCTCTAGTATTAGAAGATGAGGTTACAATCAGCACTTTTTGTCATTATGCTCTGTTTTTGGTTTTAATATTTTGTGTGCTGCCCATAGTCACTGCTGTGAGATGGGTGGCTATATAAATTGCTTAAACAAACAAACAAACAAAGAAACAAACAAATAACCAACCAACCAACCAACCAACCAGGAAGGCAATGATGTAACATTTATGAAATATGACAGAAAAATCAGTAAAGGTTCTAATCAAACTATGGCAGCAAATCTGGAGAATGACAGTGGCAAACAGATTGGAAAAGATCAGTCTGCATACCAATAGAAAAATAGGAATCCCAGGATCTCTCATTGTCCTCATGCAAAACTTATACCCAGGTCAGGAAGCCACACTATGGATGGGACATTTTTCCCCCTGTGACACACTATGGAAGCAAAAGTTGGACTTTGAAGAAGCAGGATAGAACTTTGATGTTGGAGAGACTCCTGAAAATACCACGGACAGCCAGGAAAACAAGCAAATGGACCATAGAACAAATCAATTCAGAGTTCTCATTTGAGGCAGAAATGACCAACCTCAAATTATCTTATTTTGGATACATTATGCGAAGACCCAGCTCCATTGAGAAGTCCATAATGCTGGGGAAAGTGGAGGGAAAGAAAAGAGAATGAGCAGCTGCAAGGTAGATGGACTAAATTCGAATAGCAATGTATCCATCACTGAGAGACATAATAGGCCAGATTGAGAACAGATCATCCTGGATAAAGTCTAGATTAGATTTGTATCCTACCTTTTCTCCAAGACATCATATAGGTCTCTCTTCATGGTGTCCTTGGTGTTCTCTGAGCCTTGTTGTTTTCTTGCAAACGTTTCATTGCCAGGCTAGGCAACATCTTCAGTGTGAAAAGGGAGTGGGACTTGCTTTCTGTTTATATATTGTGGCTTGTCCTGCTTGTGTTGGTGGAGGTGTTGTTCACTCCTTGGGAGTTCCTTGATTGGGCTGTTGTTTGTTGTTTGGTTGATTGACTAGGTTAATAGTTCCTTGATTAAGGTATAATGTACTGTTTGATTGTTCATCTGGTGTTAATCTTTGCCTATCTGGGTGTTGATTGCTGGCGAGGAAGTGTTCTGGTCTTTTGGCTTTTCTATTGTCTCCTTTGAATGGTATGTAAATGTTGTTTACCTCTATGTGTCTGTTGATGGCTGCTTTGTCTGAGTGCCAAGCTTCCAGGAATTCTCTAGCGTTTTTGGATTTGGCTTGGTTTAGGATGCTCACAGTTTCCCAGTTGAAAGTATGGTTGAGTCTGTCCATGTGTTGTGAGATTAAGGAGTTTTCATTATGTCTTCTGACTGCTAGTTGGTGTTCGTTTATTTTGGTCATACTGTAAATTGATGCATCTGGTTTGTTCAACTTTGGTTTGCAAATATGCCATCATCACTGATTTGTAGAGAGGGAAATTAGAGAAGTAAAGCTATAGGTTATTTTTTTCAAAACAGGAGGGAAAACGGATTGATCTTCCTTGCTTTAACAAGCAAAAAATAATTTGTGGCAGCTTAAATTAGAGAATAAGTTAAATGATCAATTTCCAGAGAGGTCCCCAGTTTAATTTTTTTGTCACAGAGACAACAAAGAGCCCTGTTATATTGTAGCATGTAGGTTCTTATTGCTGCTATTTATTGGTGAAATGACTTCTGGGTAATGGCATGGAAGGAGATGAGTATTTGCTGATGTTTTGTTAGCCATGCAGCTAGCGATATTTGTGTATTATGCAATTATACAGATGATGCAAATTGATGAAATGACTAAAAACATCAATTATGTAATCATGCAAATGATACAAATTGACCCAAATTATGTCACTTATGTGAATTCAGATTTATTTATTTATGCAATTTATCTGCTACCTCACTCTTCTTGGATTTGAAGTTGCTTACAGAAATTAAAATAGAAATAAGAATAAACATACTTTTTGAAACTTCAATAACTAGACCAAATAATGAAAGAGTTTTATACACATACACAAACATACACAAACATACACATATAGGTGCCAGTGGCTCTTTAGTCAGTCTGCAAAGGCATTCTGGAAAAGCAGAGTGTTTCCAAGCTTCTGGGAGGCCATGAGAATAGAAGCCATCCTTACCTTGGGGGCCAACTGTTCCACAGGAGAAGAGCTGATACCAAGAAATCCTGCTGTTGAGCCTCGTTCCACCATGCCTTCTGGTAACTGGGGACCATTAGTAGGGGATTTAACAGACATTTAGATTTAATGGAACCTCCCCCCCCCAAATGGCCCATTAAATAAATGTTCTACTGTAATAGAGAATCAGGAAAATCTGTCTGTCTCTCTGCCTCTCTTGTTAAAGTTATTTGGTTAAAGTATTCTATGCAGAATTAAACGCATGGCATTTTCTCCACTAAATCTGGCCAGAGAGTGGAAAAGTACAAGTTACAAGTGAAAAACAATTTACAAGTGACCCTGCATTGAAAGTTTGGTTCTCAAAACATTTGAGACGTAATCAGCAGATGTCCCTCTATCTAGCCATAATAAACTCTTATCACTATTGTTCCCAAAAGAATTGTAGCTCAAGGGAAGGCCAATACACAACACTGCCATCGTGTGACGCTTTATAGTAAGTACAATTACTACCAAAATGCTATGCTGAAAGAGATGCCCATGTTTGAACCAATCAGATGTGAGCTATGAACCATGGGTATTCATTCATACTTATGTTCTCACTTATGTTCTTCCTATATATGCCTTTGTTCTTTATGTAGACTTCTATCTACATGTACTTGTATCTGAACTGTAACCATGCCTGGTCTTTGCACAGACCATGATGTTTTTCTTTCCTCACTTCTGGTGATGGAACTCTGCTTATGCTTTGATTTTACCTTTTTGCAATAATGCACTATACATCCATTATTGCCTTATGCTATCAATAAAGATATTGTTAGCCTTACAACACGTTGTTTGGATTACTTCAAGCCTGAAACCCCAAATAGTTAACCATCACCCAATATCTCTCTCTCTCCCTACCCCCCTATGCCTAATTATATCTATCTCTTGATGGCATGATTATGGATACTCTTGGAATCATATTTATGGTGGCAGAATGTATCACTTACTAGGTAAAGGTAAAGGTTCCCCCTGAACATTTGTGCAGTCGTGTCCGACTCTAGGGGCCGGTGCTCATCTCCGTTTGTTAGCCGAAGAGCCAGCGTTGTCCGAAGACGCTTCCACGGTCATGTGGCTGGCATGACACGCGCGGAACGCTGTTACCTACCCACCGAAGTGGTACCTATTAATCTACTTGCATTTGCATGCTTTCAAATTGCTAGGTTGGCAAGAGCTGGAGCTAGTGCGGGAGCTCACTCCGCATGCAGGGCTAGGGATTTGAACCTCCGAACTTGCGATCTTCCGATCGACAAGCCTGGCATCTTACCCACCGAGCCACCACACCCCTTATCACTTACTACTATGCAACTATTAGCATTACTTATATTCATCAGGCCTTTAGACTTGACTACAACTGCCCCAGACAGTATATTTTTCACTGCTATTTAAGAAAATCAGATACAACAACAGAATAATGTAGCTTCTTAATATAGAATATTCGTCAGACTGTGGTTCACAAGAGAATTTCAACCCCAACCATTTACTTGGTTATTTAAAAATTGTATTATTTACTGATACACTTGCTCATTTAAATCTTTGACAGACTATGTATTAAATAGAAATAGATTCATTTTTAGTCCGCAAAGTTGTGGCAGTGATGCAGTGATATGACCAGGAGGAATGGAATTTTTAATCCTTTTAATATGAGGTGGGGGAGACTTTTAAAAAAGCAAAATAGATTTCTTATATCTGTTTGAGACTTCATGGATGCACCTATTTTTTGATTGATTATGTGCCATCAAGTCATTTTCAACTCCTAGCGACCACATAGATAAATTTTCTCCATGAAGATCTACCCCTAACCTGGTCTTTCAAGTCTCCCAACAGTGTACTCATTGCCCCTGTAACTGAATCCATTCACCTTGCTGCTAGTTGTCCTCTTCCTCTCTTTCCTTCCACCTTTCCTAGCATTAGAGCCTTCTCCAGAGAGCTAGGTCTTTGCATAATGTGTCCAGAGTAGGATAATTTAAACCTGGTCATTTGTGCCTCAAGTGAGAACTCTGGGTTGATTTGTTCAATGATCCATTGGTTTGTTTTCTTGGCTGTGCACAGTATTCTCAGGAGTCTTCTCCAGCACCAGAGTTCAAAGGTGTCAATACTCTTCCTATCTTGCTTCAACTTTCACTTCCATTGAGTATCACAGGGAATACCATGGTTTGCATGATTCTTTATCTTTGTAGGTATAGACACCTCACAGAAATTGAAGATCTTTTCCAAAGCCTTTGTGGCTGCTCTACCAAGAGCTAGTCTGTGGCATATTTCTCGACTTCTTGTTCCTTTACTTTTGATGGTTGATCCTAAAAGGCAGAAGCTATCCACCACTTTGATATCTTCATTGTCAATTCTAAGGCTGTCTGTTTTACCTGTTGTCATTAGTTTGGTCTTTTTTATATTTAATTTTAGTCCCATTTTTCACTGTGCTCTTTGACTTTTAGTTCTAGAGCTTGCAGATCCTTTGCATTTTTGGCTATCATTTTTGGTAGTGTCATCAACATAGTGCAGGTTATTGATATTTCTTCCTCCAATTTTAAAACCATGATCATCTTCTTCCAATCCAGCTTCCCTTAATATATATTTAGCATATAGGTTGAATAAATAAGGAGACAGTATTCAGCCTTGTTGCACTCCTTTGCCAACCTGGAGCCGTCTGTTTCACCACATTCTGTCCAAATTGTGGCTTCCTGACCTGTATGTACGTTTCTCATGAGGACAATGAGATGTTCTGGGATTCCCATTTTTCTGAGCACATTCCACAGCTTGATGTTATTGACACAATTGAAGGCTTTTCTATAATTGATGAAGCATGTACTGACTTCTTTGGCTTTCTTTGGCTATTCTTTGGCTTTCTCAATTATCCAGAGTGCATCAGCAATATTGTCTCATGTTCCTTGGCTTTTTCTAAAGCAAGCTTGAACATCTGGCATCTCTTTTTCCATGTAGGGCTCTAATCTGCATTGGATGATCCTAAGGATTATATTGCTAATATGTGAAATTAAGGATATTGTATGATAGTTTGCACACTCTGTTAAGTATCCTTTCTTTTGTATTGGAATGTAGATTGACCTCTTCCAATCGGTTGGCCACTGTGTCGTTCTCCAGATTTGCTGGCATAGCTTGGTTAGAATCTTGATTGATTCTTCTTCTGTTGCTTGCCATATTTCAGTGGGTATTCCATCTGCTCCTGTATCATTCCAACTTGATAATGAATGGAATGCTGATCTAACTTCATCTTCTAGTACTAGAGGTTCTTGTAAGTGAGGAATATCTTCTAAGGTATCTTGGATGTTGACATCTCTACTGTATAGTGCATAGCTTTCCAAACTGTGTGTCGCGACACTTTAGTGTGTTGCAAAGCTGCGGCACGGGGGCGCGCGTGGTGGTGGTGCGGGGGCACGCGCAGCGGCAGCAGTGTGCACGGTGGCGGTGGCAGTGGCACGCCATCAGCGCTTCAGCATTTTAGCGAGGCCACCGCCGCTGCTGCTGCCGCCGTGCACACTGCCGCCACACACCCCTGCACCGCTGCCATGCCCGCGCGCCCTCCTGCACCCCCGTGCCCCTGCCGCTGCCGCCGTTGGTGTGTCGCCAACGGCGGCACTTTGGAAAGCACTGGTATAATGTTTCAGTTCCACCACTGTAATTTCTTAGTTTTCTGCCGAATTTTGGAAATGTGATTTTGGGAACCTCCAAGGGCTGAATGAAGAGTCTGGGATTCTGTATGGGACCTATGGTTGGCCCAGCGCTGAACCACTAGTAGAACCATGTTCTCCTCTCCAAGTATCTTGGGGGCTAAGCTGAAGAGGATGTTAAATTAAAGATGGTGTGGAACAGAGCTTGGTGACTTAATTAATCACTACTGGTTGTAGTGAGCTAGGGGAGAAATAACCAGCATACACATAGAGAACTGGAAATTAAAACTTGAGTCTCATACAGTGGGATACTAAACCATCCTAAGTAAATAATAGAGATGAACCTGGGCTGTCTCCTTATTAGCCTTTTTAAGTATCTCACAGCCATAATATATGGCAATGGAGTGGACTATGGCATTGCCAGTAGCTATATATAATAGTTGTGACTTAGAAAAGTTCTTCCATGCTTTAGGAAGGACTGCTGGATTGCAGAATGCAATGCTATGATGGTTGAAAAAAGACTAAAGGGCAGGGTAGGTTTTAGGTTCATATCTATACCAACTGAATGCCTATATGATACTATGGAACAGGCTAGTTAATATTCTGGCTATTGTAGCAGTTAAGTATACAGGTAGTCCTTGCTTAATGACGGTAATTGGGACCAGAATTTCCATCGCAAGTGATGCAGTCAGAAAACGTGATGTCACATGACAGCATCATTTAGTGACAGCAATCCCACAGTCCCTGTTGCCATCATTAAGCGAGGATCATGGGTCATTAAGCAAGCACCTCCTTGCAACTTTCTGCCGGCTTCCAACAACCAAAGTCAGTGGGGAAGCCGGCAGGAAGTTGCAAGTCCCAAGTGGCTTGCAAGCAGGCCAGCAGGCAGGTAAGTGGCTAGTGCCAGGTGAGGGAGGATTTGCGGGTGGATGTAGCGATGCAAGCGTTTTCAGGCCCCAGGTGGTTGCTGCTGGGTGAGGGAGGGGGCATGGGCGGCTGCAGCAGCATGCACATGTGATTTCAGGCCCAGGGGTGGCTGCTGCTGGATGCGGGAGCCTTAACTGAGCAAGTTGTGACCTTCCCCGCTGGCTTCCCCATTGACTTTGCTTGTGGGAAGCTGGTAGGGAAGGTCGCAAATGTCGATCACATGACCGTGGGGTGCTGCAACTGTTGTAAGTGCGAGCCAGTTGCTAAGTGCTCAGATTGCAATCACATGACCATGTGGGCGGTGCAACGGCTGGAAATTTGAGGACCTGTCATAAGTACCACTTGTTCAGTGCCATCACAGCTTTGAACGGTCACTGAATGAGTGGTTGGTAAGGAAGGACTACCTGTAGTAGACTTTTATCAGATCATTTTGCATATGTAGAAAGCCATTCTGCCTTCTGATTAGAACCATACGGCTATATAGAATCAGGATGAAAGAAAAATTATATTAATATTTCACACAGTAGGAGTAAAGCAAATATATTTTCCCTAGGCATACCCATTGTATCCTATGACTAAGTTAGAGCATTTAAATATTTGTTGGAATTATTTATTATAGCTTTTATGTTAACATTTGCAAACAGAGGGTATGTCAGTACAGATGCACAGAAGCTTAATCTGTGATCTGTCACCTGCCACTAAAAGTAGAATTGCTTTCCCAGGCAACATAACTGTGTTTGTTTTACCTCTTGAAACTTAAAAAAATGCTAGTGTTGATTGTGCTGCTATAAAAACCCTTTTATCTGACAAAAAGTCAAGCTTTTTGCCTTTCAAAACACTAGAAAAAGAGTGATGTTTAAAAAGAGAGGCAGAATCTGTAAGTAAGATATGTGCTTTAGCACTCTGATGTATTTTAGTTTAGAAAAGGCTGAGTCTACTCGTCCCTTATTATTTCAGCCCAGCCTACTGGGGCAGGGCCATAATTGATACTCTCCTTTTCACACAGAAAGTAGAATGTTATTTTAGCAGGTAAAGCAGTCTGTGGAAGAGGGTTTCTGAACCCTAAACCTTGCTCTCCTTAGTCTGTTGCTAAGCCACTTTTCTGTTACTCTAATAGTAGAATTGCTCCAGGAAAGGAGAAAAGCGAAGCAACAGACTGAGGGGGGGGGGGGCAAAGCAGGAGAGGAGGGGAAGGACTCAACATCCCTCTTCATTGTGTTCCTTGTATGGATATGGAATGCGGCAGCGCACACAGTTCTCCGCTCCATATTACACCGCTTCTGCGTCACCTCTACCTGAAGGTATCTGCACATCCCACCAGGTTAGATAGGGTGGGTGCCCACCTGGTCCCTTCCCTTAAATGTTGTCATCTAGGAAGTGCTCCTTCTCTGTCGCTGCCCCTTTATTTTGCTATCACTACTATGGTAAGGTAAAGGTAAAGGTTCCACCCGCACATTTGTGCAGTCGTGTCCGATTCTAGAGCCAGCATTGTCCGAAGACGCTTCCATGGTCATGTGGCCGCATGACGCGCGTGGAACGCTGTTACCTACCCGCCGAAGTGGTACCTATTAATCTACTTACATTTGCATGCTTTCGAATTACTAGGTTGGCAAGAGCTGGAGCTAGTGTGGGAGCTCACTCCGCACACAGGGCTAGGGATTTGAACCTCCAAACTTGCAATCTTCTGATCGACAAGCCTGGTGTCTTACCCGCTGAGCCACCATGCCCCATTGTACTACTATGGTGCTCTCTTGTTTTTCCTAAGAATTGGAAAAATATGGCTTCTAGGCATGTGGCTTCTTCCATAGCTGCGGGGAGAAATGGGAAACAGACAGAGAGGTTTTGTTTAACATCATATTCTTTTCCAAATGACCTTGGTTAAGAAGCAGTTGATAATTTAATTCAAGCTAGCCTTTTCTTATTACGAGACTAGCTACATCATTGTTCACAAATTCTATCTTATAGTTTCCCACCGTTGCTTTATTTCTTTGTATCATATTGAGTAATTACTGTCATTACCTTATATTACTTTATCAACTGGTTAGCTGATGAAGACAATAAGATAATATTTTTAATGTCCCTCGGTCTTGTTCTAGAACTGCCTGAAGGGGCTGATTAAATGATGCATAAGGTTTTGGGTTCTCTGACGCTGATAAGTTACAGTATTTGTTTTCTCTTATACTTGATAGCCCAATGGACTAACTGACATATATCATGAATTTTTATTTCTGACATTTATAAAATTTTCCATTTCCCTTTTATTAAAGCAAGAATTGGACAGAAGTATTACAGTGCTGAAAATTCAAACTTCTTGCTCCCATCTCCACAAATAACATTCACATTAAATATAGATCTCATTTAAATTGAGATTGCCTTTGAGAAACTTCAGAAGTTCTAGACAAGAGCTGCCAGTCTCATTTGTGGTCTCTTTTGCAGTTGCTTTTATTGCTTGTATGGAGCATTTGAAAGGTCAGAAACAGCACATGTTATTTGTGTATGATGTACATGAATCTTGTACCTGAGTTCTTTGAAATTTTGCAAAAAAGCACCACAAACATCCAGGTTTTATTTTTTATTTTTAGAATTGGGTTTAAATTATATTATAAATACAATCCATTGTTAGTGTTTTAAATGTTCCAGAAACGCTTTGCAATTGAGAGATCAAATAAAAACACAAAGACTTTTTCAGCAAACATTATATATATTAATATAAAACATAACTACAAAATTTCTCTCCTCACAGAGAGAGATAGCCTCAGCATAATTTACAGAGGCAAAAGAACAGCAGAGCAGAGAACAAAGAAGAAACAAGGCAGGTTTTACAAAACAAAGGACATGCTAATATATACCTTTTTACATATAGATCAGGACAATTAGTCATTTGGTTTGGGGCTTAGGTCAATGTGTTGGTTTTAATCTTTAAAATTCTATAGTTTGGAGCGTATTACTCAAACAATTATAGGTAGTCAGACTCTGAGAACATTTTCTCAGGCTTTTTCCAGCTGCTCCTGCTGAACAACTTTCTGGATGGCCAGCCAAGAAAGGATATTTCCCATCTTGGCATCTGCGTGTAGAACACCTTTGCCAAAGAAGCTTATCCAGTGTCAATGTTGTGCTCTTTTCAAACTCCTATTAGCTGTTTTAAAACTTACTGTGAGTTTTTGTGCAAGTAATTTTTTCTTTATTCTAGAGAAACACCCCCACCCTTTCAATTAAATTGTAGCCATCCTGGGCTATTGGACAATCATGAATATCATCCCACAAAAGCTATGTTTATGCTGTTTTGTACTTTGGCTGATACTTATACTGATAGCCAGTTTAGTGTAGTGGTTAAAGGCACTGGGCTAGAAAGTGGGAGACTGTGAGTTCTAGTCCTGCCTTAGGCATGAAGCCAGCTGGATGACTTTGGGCCAGTTACTCTCTCAGCCCTAGGAAGGAGGCAAGGGCAAACCACTTCTGAAAATGTTGTCAGGAAAACTTTAGGGACTTGTTCAAGCAGTTGCCAAGAGTTAATACTGACTGAAAGGCTGGTTCGCTCTCTCTCTCTCGTGTTATACCAGCTGGGACTAATATTACATATTCCAGGGGAAAAAAGTGACATGAAAACATGGAAAATATATAACCTTTGTTGTTTATTCGTTCAGTCGTTTCCGACTCTTCGTGACTTCATGGACCAGCCCACGCCAGAGCTTTCTGTCGGCCGTCACCATCCCCAGCTCCCCAATGGTTGAGTCCGTCGCCTCCAGAATACCATCCATCCATCTTGCCCTTGGTCGGCCCCTCTTCCTTTTGCCTTCCACTTTCCCTAGCATCAGCTTCTTCTCCAGGGTATCCTGTCTTCTCATTATGTGGCCAAAGTACTTCAGTTTTGCCTTTAATATCATTCCCTCAAGTGAGCAGTCTGGCTTGATTTCCTGGAGTATGGACTGGTTTGATCTTCTTGCAGTCCAAGGCACTCTCAGAATTTTCCTCCAACACCACAGTTCAAAAGCATCTATCTTCCTTCGCTCAGCCTTCCTTATGGTCCAGCTCTCGCAGCCATAGGTTACTACAGGAAATACCATTGCTTTAACTATGCGGACCTTTGTTGTCAGTGTGATGTCTCTGCTCTTAACTATTTTATCAAGATTTGCCATTGCTCTCCTCCCAAGAAGTAGACGTCTTCTGATTTCCTGGCTGCAGTCAGCATCTGCAGTAATCTTTGCGCCTAGAAATACAAAGTCTGTCACTGCCTCCACTTTTTCTCCCTCTATTTGCCAGTCATCAATCAAGCTCGTTGCCATAATCTTGGTTTTTTTGAGGTTTAACTGCAACCCAGCTTTTGCACTTTCTTCTTTCACCTTCGTCATAAGGCTCCTCAACTCCTCCTCGCTTTCAGCCATCAAAGTGGTATCATCTGCATATCTGAGATTGTTAATGTTTCTTCCAGCGATTTTAACTCCAGCCTTGGATTCCTCAAGCCCAGCATGTCGCATGATGTGTTCTGCGTACAGGTTGAATAGGTAGGGTGAGAGTATACAACCCTGCCGTACTCCTTTCCCAATCTTAAACCAGTCCGTTGTTCCGTGCTCTGTTCTTACCGTTGCTACTTGGTCGTTATACAGATTCCTTAGGAGGCAGACAAGATGACTTGGTATCCCCATACCACCAAGAACTTGCCACAATTTGTTATGATCCACACAGTCAAAGGCTTTAGAATAGTCAATAAAACAGAAATAGATGTTTTTCTGAAATTCCCTGGCTTTCTCCATTATCCAGCGGATATTGGCAATTTGGTCTCTAGTTCCTCTGCCTTTTCTAAACCCAGCTTGTACATCTGGCAATTCTCGCTCCATGAATTGCTGGAGTCTACCTTGCAAGATCTTGAGCATTACCTTACTGGCATGTGAAATAAGTGCCACTGTTCGATAGTTTGAACATTCTTTAGTGCTTCCCTTTTTTGGTATGGGGATATAAGTTGATTTTTTCCAATCTGATGGCCATTCTTGTGTTTTCCAAATTTGCTGGCATATGGCATGCATCACCTTGACAGCATCATCTTGCAAGATTTTAAACAGTTCAGCTGGGATACCATCGTCTCCTGCTGCCTTGTTATTAGCAATGCTTCTTAAGGCCCATTCAACCTCACTCTTCAGGATGTCTGGCTCTAACTCACTGACCACACCGTCAAAGCTATCTCCAATATTATTATCCTTCCTATGCAGATCTTCCGTATATTCTTGCCACCTTTTCTTGATCTCTTCTGCTTCTGTTAGGTCCTTACCATCTTTGTTTTTGATCATACCCATTTTTGCCTGGAATTTACCTCCGATGTTTCTAATTTTCTGGAAGAGGTCTCTTGTCCTTCCTATTCTATTCTCTTCTTCCACTTCCGCACATTGCTTGTTTAAAAATAATTCCTTATCTCTTCTGGCTAACCTCTGGAATTTTGCATTTAATTGGGCATATCTCCCCCTATCACTGTTGCCTTTTGCTTTCCTTCTTTCTTGGGCTACTTCCAGTGTTTCAGCAGACAGCCATCTTGCCTTCTTGGTTTTCTTTTTCTTTGTGACGTTTTTTGTTGCCGCCTCCTGAACAATGTTGCGAACTTCTGTCCATAGTTCTTCTGGGACCCTATCTACTAAATCTAGTCCCTTAAATCTATTCTTCACCTCCACTGCATATTCCTTAGGAATATTAGTGAGCTCATATCTAACTGATCTGTGGGTCTTCCCTATTCTCTTTAGTCTGATTCTAAATTTTGCAATAAGAAGTTCGTGATCTGAACTACAGTCAGCTCCAGGTCTTGTTTTTACCGACTGTATAGAGGTCCGCCACCTTTGGCTGCAAAGGATGTAGTCAATCTGATTTCGATGTCGACCATCTGGTGAAGTCCATGTATAAAGTCATCTTTTAGGTTCTTGGAAGAGAGTGTTTGTTATGCACAGTGAGTTGTCTTGGCAAAATTCTATCAGCCTATGTCCTGCTTCATTTTGTTCTCCCAGACCATGCTTGCCTGTAATTCCAGGTGTCGTCTGACTACCCACCTTAGCATTCCAGTCTCCTGTAATGAAAATAACATCTCTTTTTGGTGTATTATCTAGTAGGTGCTGCAGATCCTCATAGAACTGATCTACTTCTGCTTCTTCAGCATCTGTGGTTGGGGCGTATATTTGGATCACTGTGATGTTAAATGGCTTACCCTGAATTCGAATTGAGATCATTCTATCGTTTTTGGATTGTATCCAAGCACTGCTTTAGCCACTTTATTATTAATTATGAAGGCTACTCCATTTCTTCTGTGGTCCTCTTGTCCACAGTAGTAGATCTGGTGGTCATCTGATGTGAAGTGGCCCATCCCAGTCCATTTCAGTTCACTGACACCTAAAATGTCTCTATTTAATCTTGACATCTCACCAATAACCACATCCAATTTGCCCTGGCTCATAGATCTTACATTCCAGGTTCCTATGGTGTGTTGATCTTTAGAACATCGGATTCGTCGTTCACCACCAGCACCGTCGGCCGCTAGCCGTCCTTTCGGCTTTGAGCTAGCTGCGTCATCACATCTGGGGCTAGTTGAACGTATCCTCTATTCCTCCCCAGTAGCATTTTGACCATCTTCCGACCTGGGAGTCCCATCTTCCGATGGTATACCGACATATCTCTGGTTGTACTGATCCATTTAGTTTTCATGGCAAGAATACTGGGGTGGGTTGCCATTACCTTCCCCAGGGATCGTATTTAGTCTGACCTCTTTGCCACGACCTTCCCGTCTTGGGTGTCCCTTCACAGTTTAGCTCATGGTTTCATTGAGGTGCTCAAGCTCCAGCACCACGACAAGGTAACAATCTCCTTTGCTGGAGATATAACCTTTAGTGAAAGAGTAATCTTGAACAATCTCAATCTATTAGTAAAAGTTTTGTATTTCTTCATACATTTGGAAATTTTGTTGTTTAAAATATTTGTAGTTTATTTTAAGTTTTGCTAGCTATCCATTCTGACAAATCTATATCCATTGATTTGTTAATCATTGTGCATTCTACTGTGATATATTTATATTTATGAAATGAATCATTGCCAGATTTCTTGTTCATTGTCCCTCTCCCACTCCACTGCATACTCTAAATTTAGCTCTAGTGTTAAAATAGACAATTACTCATTGGATAGCACCACAATTTCTGTCTTTGATTCTGACATTTGTGTGTATGCAGGAGGAGGAAATAAAAGGTCAGCGATGGATTGTAGTTTTATTAGTTAATCACCTAGGCAATATTCATATTTTAATTCAAATTTAAGATGTGAAACACCTCAGAACTTCACTACTGAATTATTCTGAATTAAAGAGTTTCAGAAAGAAAATCTTAGTCATAGGGATTATTAAACAGAGCCAAATATTTTTATAATACCCACAAACATTTGGTTATCTCAAAAATATACAAACGGTGAGATATTTATTTTACTCAACAATGAAATAGGAAATAAATATTCTTATTTGGTGCATGATTGTAGTTAGGATCAATCAGAGTGCCCAGATTATATTGTTTCAACTATTTCTATTTGTCATTCTGATATTACTTAGAAATGAGAAGGAACATAGAACAATCATGTCATTATGTAGAATCATCTATTGTTGTTGTTTTGTTGTTTATTCATTCAGTCGCTTCCGACTCTTCATGACTTCATGGACCAGCCCACGCCAGAGCTTCCTGTCAGCCGTCACCATCCCCACCTCCCCCACGGTTGAGTCCGTCACCTCCAGAATATCATCCACCCATCTTGCCCTTGGTCGGCCCCTCTTCCTTTTGCCTTCCACTTTCCCTAGCATCAGCTTCTTCTCCAGGGTATCCTGTCTTTTCATTATGTGGCCAAAGTACTTCAGTTTTGCCTTTAATATCATTCCCTCAAGTGAGCAGTCTGGCTTGATTTCCTGGAGTATGGACTGGTTTGATCTTCTTGCAGTCTAAGAATCATCTATATATTTCTTTAAATATAGTATGTTCCTGCCAATTAAGGATGATCCATGAATGTAATTGATATAGATGTAGATCAGAATATAAATGTAACTTGCAATGCTTATATGCATATGAATTAAAAAACCATGTTTTTTTTTTAATCCGTTCAATCGTGTCCAATTCTCAGAGTCCCTGCAGTTTTTTTGGCAAGGTTTTTCAGAAGTTGTTTACCATTGCCTCCTTCCTAGGGCTGAGAGAAAGTGACTGGCCCAAGGTCACCCAGCTGGCTTTGTGCCTAAGGCAGGACTAGAACTCTCGGTCTCCCAGTTTCTAGCCTGGTGTCTTAACCACTACACCAAACTGGCTCTAACAATCTGTGTACATACATTGTAAGCTTTTTAAATGTAATGTATGAATGAATACATTTTTCTACTGTGAATGAAGATATACAGTATATCCCTCTTCAAGGCATTTATTGCATATAATCAAATACATCTATGTTTAAAAAGATATGATCTTTTTAAAAGAGACGTTATAGATCTTTATATATATTTTTAAAACAGTCTTATCATTATGTTTATTATTTTGGTGTAAACAAACCTACATTCATTTGCAGGTGAGATATTATTTTAGTAGTATTTCAAGATCCTTTTCGTCCAATTTGGTACATCCTGTAACTTTTCAATATCTGTATTGGGGAAAATTTAGGGGGGGAATCACATTTTCAGGGGGGATTTGTCAGGAAATGTAGGGTTATGATGGGCAAGGCTGAAGACACAATGGCAGCCCACCCACATTTTTACTTTTCCATCCCTGAAAGTAACAGGTCACTCTTCTTGCAGATATAAATTGATCACTTAAAGAGGTAAGTAAAGGTAAAGGTTCCCCCCGCACATTTGTGCAGTCGTGTCCGACTCTAGGGGCCGGTACTCATCTCCGTTTGTTAGCTGAAGAGCCAGCGTTGTCCGAAGACACTTCCACGGTCATGTGGCCGCATGACGCACGCGGAACGCTGTTACCTACCCACTGAAGTGGTACCTATTCATCTACTTGCATTTGCATGCTTTTGAATTGCTAGGTTGGCAAGAGCTGGGGCTAGTGCGGGAGCTCACTCCGCATGCAGGGCTAGGGATTCGAACCTCCGAACTTGTGATCTTCCAATCGACAAGCCTGGCGTCTTACCCGCTGAGCCACCACACTCAGCCACTTAAAGAGGACTAGAAATTAATTGGAGGCTAAATGTGATATCTCCTGCTATATTATATATAAATGTATGTATGTATGTATGTGTGTATATATGTATATGTGCATGTGTATGTGTATGTATGTATGTTTTATATATTAAACTATATATATAGTTTCTTTTTCTACAAGTTTCATATTGTATTCTAATGTTGCTGAGGTTGAGAAACACTGCTCTAGTGTGTAACTTTGAAGATAGACAAATGAAAATATTTTGCACTAATTTTTCTTGTTCCCTTGTTTGCATTTTCTTTTATCCATAAATGGCATTCCATAGATAGGGAATTTTAAAATAGCTTCCAATCCAGAGATTGCAATACTTGAAATGTAACTTCTTTCAGTTAGGAGATAATCAATTTATGTCTGAGTTTGTATACTTTGCTAATCCATGGTCTGCTTAACCAGATTTGTTGAATAAGTCACAACTGATTGGGTTCGTACAACATACTAATCAACTGTTTTATCAACAAAATAGTTGAGTCATACTCACTTTATTTTAAATATTGATTTTATTTGACTCAGCATCAAAGCAAATAATTTAAAATCCAATTATTATATTATTGTATCCCTCACTTACACTCCAGTTTTATAGTTACAATTATGTTTTCAATTTTTGGACACAAATCTGTCAACTTCAATTTAGAGAGTGTGTGTAAATCACAAGTTGTTTGCTTCAAGCATTAAGAAAGTGAAATGAGGAAGGACATGAATAACAAGCCCCTGCAGTATAATTCTTCCTAATTATTCAAAACTTAACCCAGGTGTAACTGTTATGTTTCAGTGGACATTTCTGCCTCCTCAGCCTCCAGATTTAAAAATGTAATAATTCTAAGAAATACTGCTGGAATAAAACAGAACAAAATGTGATATAAAATACAGCAGTTTAAGTTACCCAGATATTTTATCCATAAGCAGTGTTCTTTACATCAACACTGTCTTCCTTTGTAGCTGATCACTTGGTAAATAAAGAAGAGATGGGACGGGTTTAGGTTGGGTTTTAAAGATCTTTTAGAACCTTCCATGATTCTGTACTATTTACTTTGCTGAGTTTGTAATGGCTACTCTTCTAACTATATGTAGTGCTGCTGATTGCAGTGTTTATGACAACAACACCACCTTATTGTCAAGGTATCATTAACATGCTAATGAATCCTGTCCACTAGAGCTTATTAATTGCTAATGTATTCTTAAGATCTGATTAGCCAGAGCCTTAGGGTGCAAAGTCCCATTAACATGCTAATGTTCCTTGCCATTTCCTGGTGTTGAGCTAGTAAATGCATCTTATTAGTAAATGGAAGGTGATTTTTCCACTGTGCTAAAGCTATTAGCATTCAGGAAAGTAATCATATGCCAGCTGCCACTCAAAATTTCTATCACTCATCAACTTAGCATAACAGGTTTTCAAAAGTTGTTTCTAGAAACAGAAAAACAAAATAACTTTCTTGTTTAACTGTTTTTACAGGTTCCATTTCTGATTGATTAGGAAATCAGTTGGCCATTTTTATCTCTGAATTATCATTAGCTTCAAACTCCTTCTCTACTTTCAAAGGGAGTAACCTAAAAACTGATCACTACACTACAAACTGCATCTATGGATTTTTGATGTAATCCTATCACTTTACTTGTGTGCAAATTGCTTCACTACAATTGGATTTAGAATAGTAGCAGCATAGAGCTGGAGGTGGGGAGGGTATAGGACATATATACCTGTTGATATAGAAAATCAAGAGCCAAGGAATCCCCATTATTTTGCTATGCCATGGTCTGGTCTTAGGAACCCTCTTGTACAAGGAAAAAGACCAGGAGAAGGCAATGTAGAAGTATTCTCTGAGTTGCCAGGCCACAGCAATGATACCAAACCAATATCCAGCTCCAAAGTATCCTACTTGGACCCAGCAGATTCTGATGCAGACTAGAAGATGACAACATCTGATGTCTAGGAGGGAAGGAGGGAGGCAGAAGTGCTAGTCTATGATGAGAGATAGCTGGACCTGGTAGGATTACTTAGGAGAAACCTGAGCTGGTCAGAGTAATCAACTTCGTGTGTGGGATCAGAGGCTTCAGGTCAGTGGAACAATAATGATCCATCAAAGCCTTTTCAGTTTCTCACTAGATGCCAAGCCCCTTTCCTGGAAATATGACTCAGTTTATCTTCAGATTTTCTTTGTTACTGTTCCATCAGATACAACCTGACAATTTTTGCTATCTTAATTGTGTGTCATTCCAGGAAGTGATATAAACCATAAGTCTCTGCTTTATACCCTACACTACTATAAGCATATAAGAGAGTGCAAAAGCTGGCTTGAAACTCAACATTAAAAGATCTGAGATCATGGCATCTGGTCCCATCACTTCCTGGCAAATAGAAGGGGAAGAAATGGAAGCAGTGACAGATTTTATTTTCTTGGGCTCCAAGATCACCGCAGACAGTGACTGCAGCCATGAAATTAAAAGACGCTTGCTCCCACTTTGGATAGATATTAAAAAAAACTTGGATCAATGGGAAAAATTGCAACTATCATTATTAGGTAGAATTTCAGCAATTAAAATGAATATTTTGCCATGAATTTTATACCTTTTTCAAACAATACCCATATTGGCATCAGAAGAACCTTTCAAACAATGGCAGCGAGATATTTCTAAGTTTATTTGGCAAGGGAAAAAACCAAGAATAAAATATAAAGTTTTACAAGATTCAAAAGAAAGGGGTGGACTAGGTCTGCCGGATCTGAAATTATATTATGCTGCTTGTTGCTTGGTATGGATTAAAGAATGGATAGTTCTGAAAAATGAAAAATTATTGAACTTGGAGGGTCATGAATTAAGATATGGATGGCATGGATATATGTGGTACGACAAAGTAAAAGTTAATGTGGACTTTAAAAATAATTATATTAGAAGATCTTTGTTAAGAATTTGGAATAAATATAAATTAACTTTATGTTATAAAAGACCTTTATGGATCTCCACGCAAGAAGCATTTCACAGAACAGAAGTAAGAGCTAAAGACAAATGGCTGACTTACAAAGACTTTTTAAAAAAAGAGCAAGGACAATATAAAACCAAATCAAAAGAAGAACTGGCCTTAGAAGGATATACTTTCCAATGGCTCTCTTACATGCAACTTGTAGAAAAAATTAAATCAGATAAAAAAGAATTTGAATTTGAACAAACTAAATCGGAATTTGAGATACAACTATGTGAGACAGATGATCATTTTAATTGCTAAAATGTATAAATTATTGTTAAAAGGTGAAATGGTAGAGGAACAAGTCAAAGACTGCATGATTAAATGGACAAAAAATATTGGTCATAATATTCAAATGCAACAATGGGAAGATATGTGGATTAAAGGATTAAAATTTACTTTGTGTTATAATTTGAAGGAAAATTTCTATAAGATGATGTACAGATGGTACATGACCCCACAAAAATTAGCTAAAATGTATGGGAATGTTTCCAACTTATGTTGGAAATGTAAAAAAAAAAGAGGGGTCATTCTATCATATGTGGTGGACATGTGAGATTGCAAAGAAATTTTGGACTCAGATACATTCATTGATGCAAAATATTTTACAAATTCGAGTTCCATTTAAACCAGAACTATTTCTACTGGGAATATCAGAAGAACAAATAGGAAAACAATTTACAAGAATTATGCAATACATGATTACAGCTGCAAGACTTGTATATGCACAAAATTGGAAAAATCAGATCACACCTACAATACAAGACTGGATGTTAAAATTGATGGACATGGCAGAAAATGATAAATTGACATGTTTATTAAAAGAAAATTCAAATTATTATTTTCTTAAAGAGTGGAAACCATTAACGGACTATTTGCAAAATGCAGGAGGGGCAAAGCTTATATGGGGATTTGAAGACTAAAATATATATAAATTGATATATTAGACAAGAAATGTTTTTCAATGTTATAAATAGACCTAGCATGTAAGATTAATTTTTTAAATTACTATGACCAGGGATAAATCGGAAGTTGACTAATTTCTATGTTTCATCTTTTTCTTTTTTTCTTTACTACACCTTTTTTCTTCTTTCTTTGATTTGTATTTCTATTTCTTTTTCTGTTTCCAACTTTTATCTATGTATATTTAAAACTCAGTAAAATGTATTAAAATAAAATAAAAGACACTTTCTCCTTGGGAGGAAAGCTATGGCAAACCTAGACAGCATATTAAAAAGCAGAGACATCACCTTGCTGACAAAGGTCCATATAGTTAAAGCTATGGTTTTCCCAGTAGTAATGTATGGCTGTGAGAGTTGGACCATAAGGAAGGCTGAGCGCCGAAGAATTGATGCTTTCGAACTGTGGTGCTGGAGAAGACTCTTGAGAGTCCCTTGGACTGCAAGGAGGTCAAATCAGTCAATCCTAAAGGAAATCAACCCTGACTGCTCATTGAAAGGACAGATACTGAAGCTGAAGCTCAAATACTTTGGCCACCTAATGCGAAGAGAGGACTCACTGGAAAAGACCCTGATGCTGGGAAAGACTGAAGGCAAAAGGAGAAGGGGACGGCAGAGGATGAGATAGTTAGATAGCATCACCGATGTAATGAACATGAATTTGAGTAAACTCTGGGAGACAGTGGAGGACAGAAAGGCCTGGCGTGCTATGGTCCATGAGGTCACGAAGAGTCGGACACAACTAAATGACTGAACAACAACAACAACTATAAGCATGCAATACATTTTCTAAGAAAAGAAAGAAAAAGTGAAGAACACAAGCATTTCTTGTGTTTAGCCAGTTTGGTCTAGTGGTTAAGGCTCCAGGCTAGAAACTAGGAGACTGAGAGTTCTAGTCCCACCTTAGGCATGAAAGCTGGCTGGGTGACCTTGGGTCAGTCACATTATCTCAGCCCAACTCACCTCACAGGGTTGTTGTTGTGGGGAAAATAGGAGGAGGAAGGAGTATTAGGTATGTTTGCCACCTTGAGTTATTTATAAAAATAATAAAGGCGGGATAAAAATTAAATTAATTAATTAATTAAAAAAATATATCCTCCCCTAAACCAGCCAGCAAACATACTGTATGCTATTTAAAATGGAGACATACACCCCTGCTGTGGAAACTTGCACTGGTCCACCTTTGGGCCAGCTGAGAGGTGATAATGATAACACTTTTCAAGCACCTGAAGGTGTGTCACCACAGTAAAACAAACAAACAAAAAAATCAGTACTTATATGATCCAGAATACCAGACATGGAATAATTGCCAAATGTTATAGGAGGACAGATTCTTGCTGAATGTCAGGAAAAACCTCCCCTTTTTTTACTTTTACTTTCCAGAAAACTAGGGAGGGTCCCTTCTGAGATGCTTCCCATGCCCCCTTTCCTTCTGTGGGCTGAGATACTTTTGGCATGAAGGTTGTCTAGGCTGTGGCTCTTCCTCCTGTCTCCCAAGGTCAATCCCACAGACCACTACACATGTCATGAAACTTGGCAGGTTGTAATCTAATCAGTTTCTTTTAAATCCTCAGATAACAAAGAAGATTTAGTTATGTCTATGAAGGTTCTCAGTCATCCAGGTGGAATTGTCTGTAGCTTGAATCATGTCAACTGGATTTCTATTTTCTCAGTGGAAACGTTTCGCTCCTTATCCAAGGAGTTTCTTCAGTCAATCCTTCCTTGAATAGAGGTGGGGGCCTCAGGCACAATCTTTCCCCTATTTTCCTTCCTGCTTTGTCTTCTGTGCCTAGGAAGATTAAGACCATTTCGCAAGCTCAACAGCAGCATGGTGATCTTAACGATCCTCCTTTAGATGATAAAGGGACTTAGAAATAACATCTCAAAATAACCATGACCTAGCCCCAGGTGTAAGGTCACACAGCCGCCCTAGAAACATATTTAAGGATTCCCTTACAAACTTTGCTCAGACTGAAGAAGCTCCTTGGATAAGGAGCGAAACGTTTCCACTGAGAAAATAGAAATCCAGTTGACATGATTCAAGCTACAGACAAGATTTAGTTATGTCTCTAGTATTTCCTTAGATGACCCTGGAGCTGAATGTCTCTTTCCTTAGGTATTGCTTGTTTAATTGCTCCTTCCACAAGCTAGTCTATAGCAAGTGGCAGCATCTAGCTGACCTTGGCTGAACTGGAAAAGTTAAATAGGGTCAATCTGGTTAATAATGGGAAAGAAACAGGAAATCCAAGCTTGGTAGTTAGCCTGGGAAGTTGAAAAAAACATCTCAGAAGAGCATAAAGGGAAATTATTTCTGTATTGTTGCAAGAAAATCATTCAGAAGTATCCGTGTAGTCACAAGGAGTTCAGTTTGAGTCAAGCTGAACTCTTTGTGACTATATGAACACATCTGTATAGTTTTGTTGTTGGCAAATAGTCTTTTATTAGTTATTTATTATCTTACTCATTAGAGAAACTGAAAATGGGCAATAACTTGTCTAGGGTTGATCTAGGGTTACTTAAAAAAATACTGTAAATGGTGGGGTTTTTTTTGTGGAGTTTTAATTTTTTCCATGTTTTTTTAAAATAGTACATAACATTTTAAAAGAAACCGGGAATTTCCCATGTGCATTGCAACTTCCCAAACATCTTAGGGGGACTGACTAATACTCCACATAAGCTTGTTACTACATTA
This sequence comes from Charina bottae, assembly GCA_023362775.1. Lineage (NCBI taxonomy): Eukaryota > Metazoa > Chordata > Lepidosauria > Squamata > Charinaidae > Charina > Charina bottae. The sequence continues at coordinate 126,364,223 of JALMGJ010000001.1, forward strand.
TACTGCTCAGCAAAAATTGATGTAGGTCCAGAAAGCTAGTTGCTTTTTTTTTTCTTGCACATGCTTTCTGACATTTTCATAATATAAATATGGCCTTTTGTGAAGAAAGGGCATATTATACCAAGGGCAAAATAATAAAAGATGTTTTAACTTCCAGGCTGATCTAACCTTTCTTACAGATTCCATGTAGACGTACTGCATGGAGATTCCTATGGCAAAAACAATAACTATTTATAAATAGTAGTGTTTCATGAATGGATTTTTTCCTCTTCAGGACTGTGAACAGCTCAATTCCTAATTCATTTTAAATTGGTGGCCAAATTATGACTTAGCAATCAGAGACATTTAAAAGAGTTCCCTACTTTCTATCCTGGTATTTGAATTATCATAGTGATCATCATCAAATGTAAATTACGATTTTCTCACTTTCTTGCTTTACAAAGTTCAGCAGATTAAAGAAGGGTTGACTATCATAAAAAACACTCTCACTGGATTACAATCTAAAATTGAAGAGTAAGGCACACAGCATACAACATTGACATTTATTATGGTTATCTGTCACTAACTTTGTTACTGATAACTTCTATGGTAGAGTAAATATCAGAAATGAGCACAAAATGATTTTTTTGTATTGGTCAACACTTGCAAACCAATTTGAGAATGAAATCAATATACTGGAAGAGTGTGCATTTGCAGTATTCATGACTTTTTCACCACCTCCCTTACACTCTGTGGCTGATATTTTAAGCCTCTATTTTTATGCAAAGAGCAAGTATACATTGTAGGTAATAATTAAAGTGTTTAAAATGTTAATCATATTTTAACCATTTTTTTCTGTTTTAGTGTTTAAGCGTTATCATTTTAATAATTCTATTAATACATTTTTCTTTGAAAATGCTTGTATTGCAAAATATGCACATTTGTTGCACCCCCTTGTTGAGCAAATGTGAACTTGTCTTCTTTTTCTTGAAAAAGGCTTATTGGAATCTGTTCTACCTGAAGTTAGATGTGGCTAATATTTTATAATAGCCATAGAGTGTTATGGAAAATCCCATTTCATTCAAACTTTTTTTTGGCAAATTTATTCTGGAAGAGCAAGAAGAGCTCCCAAATCATATCATTACCAAAGAAACTTAGATAATGTTTTTTAAAATGCACCTTTAATCCATTTGTTTCAAATTATAGCATTCCCACTGTGTCAAAATCCAAGAATTTATTACAAACTCTTTGAATACATTTTGGTATATTTAGCATTTCATGTTCATGTCAGCATCCAGATGTGACATGGAGGCTGAAATTCTACAGCTCATTTGATCAAGACATTGTTTTTAAAAGAAGAAATAAGTGCTTTATAAAAGATACTATTGTAATTATAAAATACAATGAAAGGATGATTATTTCTAATAAGGGTAGAAGCCAATAGTGCAGAGAACAGTCCCAATCAAGTATGGTGGAGTAAAAAAGTCAAATTGTGGGTAGTATCCAGATCCTATATATATATATATTTTGTAACATTCTGTAAATTTTGATGCCTGATCAGTGGTTGTCTGACCAGGTATAGAAAGTTGTGAAAGACAGTAACATTGCAAATCAAACAAGATTGCTTCTTAATATAGAATAGAAACTCATTTGACTGGAAAATACCAATTAATTCCCAAAATTAATGTCCCTATTTGTGTGCCATTATCATTAAATTGAATTATATTTTATTAATTCTCATTGATGTAAGGAATTTTCATAAACTTAAAAAAAAAAGGATGAGCTTGGGTGTGTGATTACTTTTCCCAACATCTGGAAACTGACATGAGAACTGGTAAAGATAGCCAATATGTTCAGGGATAAAGATCTTTACTCTGTAGCCCATCAAACATATTTACCCCAAGGCAATGAGTTTTCCAACCACAATATGTAGAAATATATAATACCATTAAGTCCAGTCCTTCTAAATATTTTAGATCTTTATATCTAGTTAAAATAGCAGGTGAATGTTCTTGATGATCTTCAAATGGGACTTTTGTAGGAAGAAAAAAAATATTTCACATTATAATTACGCAACCTGCCTCATTAAGTTTCCTATGTCTTGCTAAATGAAAGAATGATGACTGTGTACCAAGGCTGTCTCCACAACTGGGTTATCTAGTAAAAATGCAGTGATGCAGTTGTACAGCAGGTGCTGAATTTCTTGAATGTGAGTTTTTAATCTTAATAAACTTTTCCTCCCTCCTGTTTACCCCATTGGCAAAACGTTTGATACTGTTGCAAATAGGTCTTCAGTTTGCATTGAAGAAAAAAGAGTTGAATAAATCATGTTTCTATTTTTTACAATATTGTATGCTTATGTATTTCTCTAGCACAGCATACTACTACAACTTCAGAAACATTCTGATCTGAATGCCTTTGGGTAGAACAGAATGGTGGATATTGTAAAATATACAGATAAAAACAAATTATTGGGGCTTACAATAGACAGTTATCCATGAGTTCACTCTGCAAAGATTTGAGTTACATTTTGTGTGTGTCAGAATGTATTTATTTCACCAGACAATACAGTTGAATGGGGTCAAGCTTTGTATTAGATGGCTTTAAAAAGGGTTCAGATAAATTCATTCCCATCTATCAGTGAAAGACAGTTCCTCCCTACTGCATGGTGTGGTTTGAGAGGCATATGATAGTTGGCTTATTATAGACAAGAAGCCATGATACACAACTTTTTCAAACTCTCATTATGACATCAGGTATTTAGGAGATGATGGATGTCTTGTCAAAAACTTGGGCAGTGAGTGATGGTTCAAAACATTTCAGGACAATAAGCCTTTATTAAGGCAAGATGTGACACATAACCCTGGATATAGGGATATATACAGTAATATTGTATATTATTTACTAATTGAATATAATTTATTTATTATTACATTTATATCATTTCCTTCCTCTGTGACTACACACGGGGGGGGGAGGCATCCCATCATTAATACTTCACAATTGTCTTGGGAGTTAAGTTTTGGTCCAACATCTCAGAGTGAGCAGCATGACTAAATGACAACTTGAACCTGGGCCTCCCTTGTCCCAGGCAAATGCTTTCATCACTATCATACTGCTTTGAAAGTGGAGACATGTTCAAGTTTATAATTTCAAGGATGCTACTGCATGACCATCAGGGGAAGGAGGTAAGAGAAAATGAAGTGACAAGAGAAAAGTGGCAAAGATAAAAAGAGGGTTAGAAACATTGGGAGAAAAGGGACAGTTCCAATCACTGCTTACACCCTCGGTGAGTATGTGGCCCCAATAGGTTATCCCAGGATAATGAGGCCTTGGCAGAAGCAACTCTTCTTACTGATTAAGAATCATGAAACAGGTGCCTGAAAATAATTTTATTTAGATTTACACTCTGCTAATGAAGATACTGAAGGGTGGAGAGCTTCTGCCTTTTAGGATCAACCATCAACAGTAAAGGAACAAGTAGTCAAGAAATATGCTGCAGATTAGCACTTGGTAGAGGAGCCATGAAGGTCTTGGAAAAGATATTCAGATGTCATGACGCGTCTATGCCTATAAAGATCAGAATAGTTCAAGCTATGGTACTCCCTGTGACATACTATGGAAGCGAAAGTTGGACTTTGAAGAAGCAGAATAGGAAGACTATTGATGTTTTTTAACTTTGGTGTTCGAGAAGACTCCTGACAATACTATGGACAGCCAAGAAAACAAACAAATGGATCATCTAACAAATCAACCCAGAGTTCTCACTCAAGGCACAAGTGACCAGGCTCAAATTATCCTACTTTGGACACATTCTGAAAAGACTCAGCTCTCTGGAGAAGGCTCTAATGCTAGGAAAGGTGGAAGGAAAGAGAGGAAGAGGACAACCAGCAGCAAGCTGAATGGACTCAGTTACCATGGCGATGAGTGCATTGTTGGGAAGACCTGAAAGGCCAGGTTAAGGACAGATTGTCATGGAAAAAAATATATCTATGTGGTTGCTCAATCAATCAATCAATCAATCAGCTTCCTTGTCATTTTCCTTTTCACACATGGCAGGGTATCCCTCAACATGTAGCAGTTGCTTAAACAAATGAATAAAGTTTTCTTTTACTCCTGTTCCATCACAATTAGATGTGTGCAGTAAATATCAGATGGCTTTTTGGACCTTTACCATCACTAGTCAGAAACGGACATGTAAATAAAAAAGAGAACTTTATTGCCTATATAGTCTTGCAATCAACATTTTGTGTTATGCATTTTTCTCAGTCTGTTCATCAAACTGAGCAACTGATATACTGATATGTGTGCATATTTAATTGTAGTGCTGCTTAAGTTATATTTGGCTACAGTGCAGCACACAGTTCAGAAGAAAAGAAAAATATTCAGATCATAAATTTTATTTGGGGGGGGAATCAATTTCATTTATCGTTCTGTACCAGATGGGATAAAAAGATGACAGACCTCTCACGCAATATCAGCCAAGGTTAAAAATGCAATTTCCAGTTTATTAAACTGCAGAAGGTCATCCTTCAGTAATTGCATACCTTCCATCCTAGGTTCTCAGGAGGATACTCTACACAGTACAAAAATCCATCATCTTTTAAGAAAATGAGTACATTTTCTTACTAACTTAGATCACATAGAAGAATGATATACATTTGTCCTCCTTTTTTTTAAATACTAGCATTAATTAGTGCTTAGCGATTTTTTTCTGAATAGCGCAATTGGAGTGCCATGGAAGCCTGACTAACTAACTAATTTTCAAGGGCTCATTCTCATAGCATTCTTCCATTTACTACATAGTTGTTGCCAGCTTTTGTTGAATCTATCTTTATCCAATGGTATATAAATTCTTTGGTTTTGATCAGCATTGGTTTTTATAATGTTTCAGCGCAGTGAATGTAGATGAAGTTCAAAAGGATGAAATTTGTTAGTGAAATTAAAAGGTGTGGAACATAGTTAATTAGTTGATTCACTGTATGATAAGATTTAAAAATAAACAATTGATTAGAATCAATCACCATGTTCATGGTGTTGTTTTCCTTAATTTCCAATATATTTTACTGTATTTCCAAACTTCTTAGTCCATAATTACATTATGGAGCATTGTTGATAGAAATTGGGTTATTGAAATAATCCTCCTTTTGAAAATTTAATGTATAGTAGAAAGTTTCACATGCAGATACACATGTTAATGAGAATGGTGTCTGCTCAATCAAGCAGGAAAAACCCCTCATCTTACCCTTCAGGGATCACGAAGCACCTCTTTTTCTTCATGTAGGAACAGACATGCTCACCATTAGGACCACCCATTCGACACTGCTATTATTTAAATCAGACTCACACACAATTACTATTCATCAGTTGCAAGTGATAGGAATACCATTCTACTTATTTTAACTATAGGATTTGTTCTGAAAAATCTCAAGTACTTTGCCTGATGGAGTTGTGTGCCTCTGCCTTCATTTGTAGAGCACCTTTCAGAGTGTATCACCTTGGCCAACATAACCTCCTTGTGTTTCTGTGTATGTGCATTCTGTGGATCCATCAGCACTTAATAGAAGCAGAACACTGCTTTACTTCGAAGAGGTGCTTCACTCAGTTATCAGATGAAATAAAGTGCCTCTTTGAAGGATTGCACAGACTTTCTGAAAAGATGATTGAAGAGTTTAAGAGACAAATAAGGGAGAAGACTTCCTTCCTTGAGATATTCTACCTTCAGCCTTCTCAGGGCTTTAAAAATCAGCACTGAAACCCTAAAGTGGGCCTGGAAATTGATTTCCAGAAGGGATCAGTTGTAATCTCTGGCAAATGATCAGTCATTTCTTTCTTTTTCTGACAAGGAATCAAAAAGAAGGAAGGAAGGAAGGAAGGAAGGAAGGAAGGAAGGAAGGAAGGAAGGAAGGAAGGAAGGAAGGAAAACAAATAGAGTGAGAGAGGAGAGAAGAAATTGATTCCCCCCCATCTGACACTGCCTAGCGTTGACAAATACCCCCTCTGACCATTATCCCGAACGGAAGGCAGTCTTCAAGACAAAAGAAGGTTGACTGAAAACTTGGACTAAACTTGGATGAAAAAGCATATTTATGTGTTTGGGATAATGTTGAAATGGTCTTTGCTATATACTTGTTTTAACATTCCAAGAAATAATCTGTTATTTATTTATTGATTTGATAGGATCAAAACAATAAAACAGCCATCATGATTGTCAATAGAAAGGCCCATGAATATTGATCTCCACTATACATTATGGCTTTGGTTAACCTAGACTTTCACATACTTCATTTTTAATAAGATAAAGAAAACATAGACTAGGTTACCATTCTTAGTGTTACTCAAGTTACAGGAGCATTTTTGGCTAATAGCAAGGGCACAATTTTTTTGCCTGTTTGTTACAAGTATAACCGAAGCCAATTTTAACCCCAAGCATGCTTATTTCATTCTATGCAAGCTAGATTCACTACTTTAAAGACTATATATGCCAACATTCTGTTGCCCACATCTGACCAACTAGGAGGTACAGGTATGTGCAGTGTACACTCAGGGTAGCTGACATGCTTAGGATATAGTTAGAATATTACAAACAGAAACATGTGTTTTAGAGTGAATGCCAAGTAATTCTCATTTCCTAATGAATACATCTATTTTTATTTGCCACATAAGTACATAAGGATTTAAACATCCTACTCCACCCTTGGGTTCTTTGTTGTGCTATATTTTACTGATGAACAACTACTTTGGCTTAAATGAGGAACTGTGACATCTCATACTCCTAGAGTGGTAAACAAACATATTATAGAATGGTCAGAAGTGATAAGTAAATTTGTTTAGTTTTATGATAGAAAAGAAATGGATTGGCACTTGTCTCTAGGTGCAAGGGTGGAATTATGATAAAATTGCCATCAACGTTCTCCTACTAAATCTGGTGAAATGTACTAAATCAGTTTAGTGAGTCTTATACAATACACAAATCCAGTACAGGATTCTCTCACGGTTTATTTCATGCACAAATTTAAAAATAATGTTGGCAGCTTGCTTTAACTAAATTATCTTATTGTAAATCACAGTAACAAGGCTCATTGTTATAAAGATCGATTCTAAATGGACTATTCATAAAGAATTATTTACTCAGTTTACATACAGTACATCATTACTGTATGTAATGATGTATGTAAACTGATAGTAAATAATTAGTTATATTTTTAAGGTGCCACCCTACTTTGTTCATTTTTGTTTTAATGCATGCGTTTCATGGTTCTCTTTTGGAATATACTGTAATATTGAAATTGAAATATCAAGTCTCATATGACTCTCCACAAGATTTCTTAAAATACCCATATTTAACCAAGAAACAATCCTGTAACAATTTTACACTTAAAGTATTACTGTATTAATAAACCTAATTGTAGTTTTTGAATCTCTGATCTGCAGACAGTGAAAATAGTCTTGCATACATTTTATTCTGAAATCAGAAGGGTTGAGAGATGGAAAGGTTAAGGAAAAATTGTGTGAAAGAAACATGAAAGATTTATTGAAAGAAACATAAAACCAGGAGAGTGAAGAAAACAATGAGGTGCACAATACTAAAAGTAAATAAAATCCTATACCAAAAGTGACTCCAGCCAAAACCTCAAGGTTTCTTTTTTTTCAATAGCATCTCATGGATCTTAGCTCATGCAATGAGTTAGCCAGGGACACACAATTAGGAACATTAAGGCGTTCCCAGGTAGATGAGTTCCTGCTAATTGTTTCTAAAATCCCAAGAGCTGAAGAGTCAAAGTATCACAGTAGGTACCAAATCAGATTTAGAACTGTATTTTCCATGACTGGCCATGTTTTGAAAATGTTTGAAAAAGAACTGTTCCAAAATTTTATGCTGCTGGTTAAAATATCTTCTTAGAGCAGAGCTTTCCAAACTGTGTGTGGCGATACAAAAGTGTGTCACCACACACAGTCTGGTGTGTCGCCACACCACCCGGAAGCACTGATCATCATCAGCGCTTCCGGGTTTTCCAACGGCGACACACCAACTGCAGCTCGCAAAACCTGAAAGCGGCAGCAGCGCTTCTGGGTTTTTGTGCGCTGCCGCAAGGATGGCACTTCCGGGTTTTCCCGCGGTGACACACCAACGCCGGTTGGTGTGCCGCTGCGGGAAAAACTTTGGAAAGCCCTGTCTTAGAGAATGAATAACATAGAGAGTGGGCAAACCTCCTACTGTGGGAATTGGTTGTACTTGCAAAAAGATGCTAACTAGAAGGAAGTAGGGAGCAGGCATCCCTGCCAGTTCCTAGAAATTTTGAACACAGCAGGCTTAAAAGGGTGAGACTGTGTAGAGGTGCTTTAAAGGTAAAGGTAAAGGTTCCCCCGCACATTTGTGCAGTCGTGTCTGACTCTAGGGGCCGGTGCTCATCTCCGTTTGTTAGCCGAAGAGCCAGTGTTGTCCAAAGACGCTTCCACGGTCATGTGGCCACATGACGCACACGGAACGCTGTTACCTACCCATCGAAGTGGTACCTATTCATCTACTTGCATTTGCATGCTTTTGAATTGCTAGGTTGGGAAGAGCTGGAGCTAGTGTGGGAGCTCACTCCACACGCAGGGCTAGGGATTCGAACCTCCAAACTTGTGATCTTCTGACCACCAAGCCTGGCGTCTTACCCGCTGAGCCACCACGCCCCATAAATATAAATATTTAATATATTTTAATATATTATATTTAATTAATTAATTAATATATTTTATTTATATATAAAGATAAAGAGGTGCTTTATCAGGTAATAAATATACTAGAGTGATCAACAGGTTAAAAAATGTGCATGACACTTCTATGTCTATGTTCATAGCAAACCACGCTAAATCTGTACCCCTCAACATGCTAGAATTTGTGAGCAGAGAAATGGCTTTCCTCTTGATTATAGAATCTGCCATTTCCATTTTGAGGAATGCTACCCTGGGAAGACTGTGTTGTATGCCATTTAAAACTTATAAATCAGCCCTGGGGCCTTGATATTTTATAATGAAACTATTTAAATAATACATTACCATTCCTCACCAAGAAGAATCCACTGGGAATCAACTTTCTAAAGGTGAAGTTTGATCTTTGAAGAACATGTTGGCCAATGTGGCCTTAGTTAAACGTATGATGGTGTAATAATGACTGTGCTTAAAGGAAGATAATATTATGACCTTATGAAGTATGACTCATAGCTTGGTAATTATTCTTGAAACAAAGATGAGTTCCTGCTAATTGTTTCTCCAAAATCCCAAGAGCTGAAGAGTCAAAGTATCACAGTAGGTACCAAATCAGATTTTGTTGTTCAGTCGTTTAGTCGTGTCCAACTCTTCGTGACCTCATGGACCATAGCACGCCAGGCCTTCCTGTCCTCCACTGTCTCTTGGAGTTTACTCAAATTCATGTTCATTACATCGGTGATGCTATCTAACCATCTCATCCTCTGCCGTCCCCTTCTCCTTTTGCCTTCAGTCTTTCCCAGCATCAGGGTCTTTTCCAGTGAGTCCTCTCTTCGCATTAGGTGGCCAAAGTATTTGAGCTTCAGCTTCAATATCTGTCCTTCCAATGAGCAGTCAGGGTTGATTTCCTTTAGGATTGACTGGTTTGACCTCCTTGCAGTCCAAGGGACTCTCAAGAGTCTTCTCCAGCACCACAGTTCGAAAGCATCAATTCTTCGGCGCTCAGCCTTCCTTATGGTGCAACTCTCACAGCCATACATTACTACTGGAAAAACCATAGCTTTAACTATACAGACCTTTGTCGGCAAGGTGATGTCTCTGCTTTTTAATATGCTGTCTAGGTTTGCCATAGCTTTCCTCCCAAGGAGCAAGCGTCTTTTAATTTCATGGATGCAGTCACTGTCTGCAGTGATCTTGGAGCCCAAGAAAATAAAATCTGTCACTGCTTCCATTTCTTCCCCTTCTATTTGCCAGGAAGAGATGGGACCAGATGCCATGATCTGAGTTTTTTTAATGTTGAGTTTCAAGCCAGCTTTTGCACTCTCCTCTTTCACCCTCATCAAGAGGCTCTTTAGTTCCTCTTCACTTTCTGCCATTAGGGTGGTATCGTCTGCATATCTGAGGTTGTTGATATTTCTCCCGGCAATCTTAACTCCGGCTTGTGATTCATCCAGCCCGGCATTTCTCATGATGTCCTCTGCATATAAGTTAAATAAGCAGGGTGATAATATACAGCCTTGTCGTACTCCTTTCCCAATTTTGAACCAGTCGGTTGTTCCATGTCCGGTTCTAACTGTTGCTTCTTGACCCGCATACAGGTTTCTCAGGAGACAGGTAAGGTGGTCTGGTACTCCCATCTCTTTAAGAATTTGCCACAGTTTGTTGTGATCCACACAATCAAAGGCTTTAGCGTAGTCAATGAAGCAGAAGTAGATGTTTTTCTGGAACTCTCTTGCTTTTTCCATGATCCAGCGAATGTTGGCAATCTGATCTCTAGTTCCTCTGCCTCTTCGAAACCCAGCTTGCACTTCTGGTAGTTCTCGGTTCACATACTGCTGAAACCTAGCTTGTAGGATTTTGAGCATAACCTTGCTAGCATGTGAAATGAGCGCAATTGTACGGTAGTTTGAACATTCTTTGGCACTGCCTTTCTTTGGAATTGGAACGTAAACTGACCTTTTCCAATCCTGTGGCCACTGTTGAGTTTTCCAAATTTGTTGGCATATTTTGTGCAGCACTTTAACAGCATCATCTTTTAGGATTTTAAATAGCTCAGCTGGGATACTGTCTTCTCCGCTAGCTTTGTTGTTAGTAATGCTTCCTAAGGCCCACTTGACTTCACTCTCTAGGATGTCCGGCTCAAGGTCAGTGACCACACCATCATATTTATCAGGGATATTAAGATCTTTCTTGTATAGTTCTTCTCTGTATTCTTGCCATCTCTTCGTAATCTCTTCTGCTTCTGTTAGGTCCCTGCCTTTTTTGTCCTTTATCATGCCCATCTTTGCACAAAACATTCCCTTGATATCTCCGATTTTCTTGAAGAGATCTCTAGTCTTCCCCATTCTATTGTTTTCCTCGATTTCTTTGCACTGAAGGCCGCCTTATCTCTCCTTGCTATTCTCTGGAAATCTGCATTCAGTTGGTTATATCTTTCCCTTTCTCCCTTGCCTTTTGCTTCCCTTCTTTCCTCAGCTATTTGTAAAGCCTCATCAGTCAGCCACTTTGCTTTCTTGCATTTCTTTTTCTTTGGGATGGTTTTAGTTGCTGCCTCCTGTACAATGTTACGAACCTCCATCCATAGTTCTTCAGGCACTCTGTCTACCAGATCTAATCCTTTAAATCTATTCCTCACCTCCACTGTATACAGTATTGATAAGGGATATGATTTAGGTCATACCTGATTGGTCTAGTGGTTTTCTCTACGTTCTTCAATTTAAGCCTAAATTTTGCGATAAGAAGCTCATGATCTGAGCCACAGTCAGCTCCAGGTCTTGTTGTTGCTGATTGTATAGAGCTTCTCCATCTTTGGCTGCAAAGTATATAATCAATCTGATTTCGGTATTGACCATCGGGTGATGTCCATGTGTAGAGTCGTCTCTTGTGTTGTTGGAAAAGAGTGTTTGCTATGACCAGCGTGTTCTCTTGACAAAGCTCTATTAGCCTTTGCCCTGCTTCATTTTGTACTCCGAGGCCGAACTTGCCTGTTATTCCGGTTATTTTTTGACTTCCTACTTTAGCATTCCAGTCCCCTATGATGAAAAGGACATCTTTTTTTGGTTTTAGTTCTAGAAGGTGTTGTAGGTCTTCATAGAACCGGTCGACTTCAGCTTCTTCGGCATCAGTGGTTGGGGCATAGACTTGGATTACTGTGATGTTGAATGGTTTGCCTTGGATTCGAACTGAGATCATTCTGTCGTTTTTGAGGTTGTACCCCAGTACTGCCTTTCCCACTCTTTTATTGACTATGAGGGCTACTCCATTTCTTCTAAGGGATTCTTGCCCACAGTAGTATATATAATGGTCACCTGAATTAAATTTGCCCATTCCTGTCCATTTTAGTTCGCTGATTCCCAAGATGTCGATGTTCAATCTTGTCATCTCATGTTTGACCACATCCAGCTTACCTTGATTCATAGATCTTACATTCCAGGTTCCTATGCAATATTGTTCTTTACAGCATCGGACTTTCCTTCTACTTCCAGACACATCCACAACTGAGCGTCCTTTCGGCTTTGGCCCAGCCATTTCACTCTTTCTGGAGCTACTCGGAATTGCCCTCCGCTCTTCCCCAGTAGCATTTTGGACACCTTCCGACCTGAGGGGCTCATCTTCCGGTGTCATATCTTTTAGCCTTTTGATACTGTCCATGGGTTTTCTTGGCAAGGATACTGGAGTGGTTTGCCATTTCCTCCTCCAGTTTTGGACCACGTTTTGTCAGAACTCTCCGTCATGATCTGTTCTTCTTGACCTGACTTCATTGAGTTACGCAAGCCCCTTCGCCACGACAAGGCAGTGATCCATGAAGGGGTAATCAGATTTAGAACTGTATTTTCCATGACTGGCCATGTTTTGAAAATGTTTTGGCCAAAAGCATTTATAATCAAGGATTTTCCCAGTCACTTTTCCATTCCAGTTATCATTCCCAGATAGTAATCTCTGAGTAATTTCAAAATTTCAACGGTTGTTTATGTTTCGCTTTGAGCTTCACAAAATTCTCCTCCCTCCCTCCCTCCCTCCCTCCCTCCCTCCCTCCCTCCCTCCCTCCCTTCCTTCCTTCCTTCCTTCCTTCCTTCCTTCCTTCCTTCTTCAGCTGTTTTCTCTCTCTGGATAAGAGGAGGAACAAATTCCATCATGTTCATGTCCATGGAATTGTGGTCCTTGATTAGAGATTGCAGATGGTCAGGATAGCACTTGCAATAAAAAATAGCACAGGGTGGGGTGGCTGGGCACAAAACTCTTCAACACCTCCACCCCTGGAGCCTTTACAACCAATGGAATTTGACTGGCCTCCCTGCTCTCTGGTACCTTGTTCTGAGCAAATACATTTTTGCAGATCAGGCTGGAGTGTCAGTGTTCCAGACTTCTAGCTCTCATTGTATCAAATAGACATGCTGCATTTATTTTTATTTTCCTTTGCCAAAAAAGGAAAACATAAATGAGTATAGAAGAAAATAAAGGACTGAGTTCTATCATAATCATGATCATGATAGAACTCAGTATTGAGCAAATAAGCACTGTATCACTGGATTTCTAAGAAAATTGGATGAATGCTGAAATGTATCATATGGCCAGGTGATCACTTTTTTCAGTATTCCATCAGGGGAAAAAAGGATTATTACTATACTGGGAATAGTATATGTACTTTCATTTTCTTGACATTAAATGAAGAATTTAATAAGTCTGAGCATTTATTTGTGCCAAATTCCCAACATTATTATTATTTTTATATTACTATACATTACATTTTTTTTCAATTGTGTCTGATTCTCGGAGACTGCCTGGATAAGTCCCTGCAGTTTTCTTGGCAAGGTTTTTCAGAAGTGGTTTGCCATTGGGGCTTCTCCCTAGGGCTGAGAGAGAGTGACTGGCCTGAGGTCACCCAGCTGGCTTTGTGCCTAAAGCGGGACTAAAACTCACGGTCTCCTGGTTTCTAGCCCAGTGCCTTAACCACTTCACCAAACTGGCTCTCTATATATTACATATATTAGTTCTAAATAATGTCTTCAACACCATGTTTATATTTATAACTATATTTTTCTATATCATTATAGTATTCATTTTGATCCAGTGATGAGCTTTTAAGCATAGAAACAGACTTGTCTTCATATCAATAGCTAGATGTTAGGTACAAAATGTTTCTTCTTTGATTTAGCTTCTTGTGGTCTCCTTCTGTAACAATGTCCATCTGCAATTTCAAAAGGTGAGCAGGTGGAGGAGTGGAATTTAGTGTTTTGATCATCTCTTGCCTGGATTTGTTCCTCTCCCATTGCTTTTTTTTAAATAGTAATTTTATTAAATATTACAATTAAAGAGATAAAAGAGATACAAACTAAAAAAGAAAAGAAAAGAAAAAAAATAGAAAGTGCAGAAAAGAAAAAATATAGAAAGAAAAATAGAAAAGAAAGAAAAACTAAGAATATAGTAAAGAAGAAGAAAAGAAATATAGAAAGAAATGACTTCCCCCTTCATCACAACAAGTATAAACAATTTTAGTAACTTATCATCTTCTCTTAAAATACAACAAATGATCTCTTCTTCCCATATCTCCTCTTTTATCTATAGACAACTCCTTAAAGCCTCATCATTCAGTCCTGATCAGCAAAAGTCCATTAAGGGTTACCAGAGATAACAACATATCTCTTTTAACCTTGATCAAATAAACCAAACTTTATATTCCTTCCTTTTACTTTTAACAATCTTGATCTTTAGTCCCTTCAAATAATGTCCTAGAACTTGATTTCTTTTCATTTTTTCTTTGTTCCTTCTCACAAAATTCCTCAAAACTTTAACAAGTCTCTTTTGGAAATCCAATATAGGAAAGTTATCCAGGTAACTCTTTTGGTTTGTTATTTGTATACCCCTTTTAATTATTAAGATATCAGCCGGTTTCATTTGTATATCCAGTGTAGCATCTTTTCCCATGTCATTCTTGTAGCCTGTTATTTTTAAATCCACTTTCAGATCAGTCTCAGTCTTGACTGGTAAAACTTGTTTCTCTTCCATAACATCTTTTAAGCACAGTCTATCTATAGAGGCAGACATTCTTAAAATGAACTTCTGGGTCCATTGTTCCAAAATATTATTCAATGTTAAAGTATTTTGCTTCATTCTGTATTAGTAAGTCAAATTTAAGTGTTCTTCTCCTTTAATTGTAATCTTTAGTTCCTTCTGGTTCCATCTAGTGTCCAATCTTCAAAGTCCCATCCTATCATGTTTTTTTTTAAAGAATTCAAAACAGGAGCATTTTCCCATGGGAAATATTTTTATAATTAATTTCAAAATCTTATTTCAAATCCCTCTGGACCCTTAGTCCATTTGTAACTTTCCAAAATCAACGTTCTAATAACCCTTTTGCTGTTTATTAAAAAAAATTACAGTCCTTAAACTTGTATTTAAAACTTCTTTCGCTAAGGATTGAAGGAAACTCACTTGGTGCCGTAAAACTTGTCAATCCAAAGGTTCCTAATAGCTGAAAAGCAGATAATAAGCAATTTCCGAAAGTGATTAGAAAAGGAAGTATGCGAACCCAGTGTCCTTTCGAAGGTGCCGACTGTGGTTTGAGCAAGATGGCTTTCCCTTGCCTCCCAAAGCTCTAAACCCACCAGAGACCACTATCTTGCAGTCTCCTTGTGAGGAGCAGCTGTCTGGAGCACTTGTGGGTGATCTCAAGTCCTCTCCTTGTCCAGAGAGAAATTACGAAGAGCTGGTCTACTTGCTGGCTCTTCATTCTGCCATGGTTGTCAGCTCTGCTTTTAGTGGAGCCTTCTTCAGTTTGTCATTTCTTCCCCGTTGCTAATTGGCATGATTACTGCTTTACAAAGACAGCTGCATGCACAGAGTCTTGGCTGTTCCAAATACACATCACTGGATTGAATCCAACGTACATAATAAAATAAGTAGTACAAAATGTGGGGAAAAAAGCATTCTCATTAGGGAAAGCAAGTTACACATTTTCTTTCTCCCCATATCCTATATTGGTCTGGAAGATTTTCTTGACCCTTCAGTGCACAAGAAAGAAGGAAATTGGTAACATTTCTCTTGCTTCCAATGTGAATGGAACCCTGCTCATTACAAGTCTGGATCTAATCCTGTGTCTATGTGAAAAGATTGGTTTTCAGTTTATGGATTGTCATGCCCCTATAACACTTGAGCTGTTGTTGCTGTGTATAAAAGTTATCTTGTATATTTTTTTTCCTGCCAATTATCATTCCATCTGAGAATTTGCTTTAAAATTGATTTCAAAGGAGAAGAGAATTTGTGGGAAATTCTCATGAGTGGAAGGTGGTATTTTTGCATTTGTTTTATGATGAGGTTCCCAAGGAGTATGGAATATGGAGAACGTCCTGACTTTTGTTGTACAAACAACTCTCTGGTGGTCTGCATTCTCCCTGGATTCCTAGGCTTCAATGAAATCCAAAATGATCTCACAAAGCAGGGTTGTCTGAAAGGGAGCGATATAAAAAAAGTCAAGAAAGTGGTCAGGACTGGCTGGTCAAAGCCCTGTCCATTTTTAATTTGCACTGAATACATGACACATGTAAAAAAGGGGCAGGGCTTTATTGGGTGGTTGCAAAATGTGGGTGGCAGCAAAGCTTCACTGTTACTGAAGGATGCATAACAGGAAACAACCACATTGGTGGTAGAGTCCTTTGTCATTTCCCACAATGTTACAGCATCTGCCATCTGGAACAGCATCCCCCAGAGATTCGTACAGCTCCTACTGTACAAGGGTTCAACAATTCCTTGAAGACCTGGTTTTTTGACTTCCGGTGGGGAATATGGCTGACTGAACAGCCTTGTCCATGAGCTTTGTGTCGACAGAACTGACAACATGGGTTTTTTTCGGGCTCAGGCTTTTACCTGAAGCCCAGAGCTTTTTCATGAGTCAAGAAAAAGCTCGGAATTATCCCATTTCATCCTCCAAAACGTTGCCTTGCAGCCTGAGAATCGCAAATAGTGAAGACTTGGTAAGAGATGACGGGAGGCTGGGGAAGCCATCATTTCCAGCCCGTGTTTGTAGCCTTAAGGGACATTAGGTCGAGCCCCCCCATCTCTAAATCACTCAATTTATACTTTTAAGTTTTCTTACCCTAAGAGAGGCTTTCTACAACAAGAAAAAGCAGATTCTCTTGGTGCCTATCGTTATTGCTGGATTAACTTTTAAAAAACTTTTTTTTTAGTCTTTGGCTTACTTCCCGTCTAATTTTAAGGTGGACTAAGAATAATTAATCAGCTCCCTGTTACTATTTTTGTATTTAATTTGAAGGACTTAACTTTTTCCTGCACATTGAACTTGCTGTTTTGACTTTTCCTTTTTCTGTTCACTCTCTGTAGCTGCTGGTTAGCACATTTTTTCTTTGTCAATTTCATTTAATAACTTTGCAAGCCTTTCATTAACTCATTAGTTAACCCTATCTGCATTAGTTAAGTATCCAGGGGGAGCCATAATCTACTGCCTGAATTATGGACGACCTTAAGGAAATCTTCGCAGAGCTTCCTTCTGGGCTCCATTCTGATTTCAAAGAGATTCTTTATGACACTCGCCAAGCCATTATGCAAGATATTCGGGATATTGCAGAAAATATCAGTGCTAAAATGTGTCAACTGGCTGAAGACGTTCTGTGGGGGGAGGAAGAGGTTTATCAAGAGGGGGATTTTTTTCCTGACAGGGAGAATGGTCTCTTTGAAGAAATGCCAGATGACGAACATACTTTGGTGAAGGAGGAGTTAAAGTTTGACTTGCAAGATACTGACAAGGGTGTTTTCCTGAAGAATTGTTTTGAGAAGGAAGCTATGTTGTGTGGGAGGTTTTCTACTGAGCAGCTTGCTTTTCTAAGGGGGGCAGTTGGATTGTTTAATTTTTTAATGAAAAATGCCTTATGCATAATATGGAGACAAGTAAATGTCCTGGTATATTTCGATGTAGGATAAGAGATTAAGAATATGTATTTGGATCGATATTAAGGATTGTATGATTCCATTTTTCTTTAATGACTTTAAGTTTGTTTGATTTTTTAAGATTTATAAGATATAAGAATAAGTGTTTGATTTTAGGTTTAATAGGGTTAAGATTGTTATAGCACTATTAAGTATAAAAGTAGATAATTTAAATGTTTTTATAATTTGATTTTTATTATAGTGGCCAGAAATATATAGAATAGTGGTAGGAAGGAAATACTTAAATAAATGGGGTTTTTTTTGGGGGGGGGATTTAAATAAGAGGAGGGAGCAATTGTCTGGTGATTTTTATAATGTGTCCATGGAATGATTTATAGAAATAATATGATCTTGGTTTGATTTAGAGTAAGGGATTAATTATGGAAATTGCTGTATATTCTTGTTGTTGAAAGTTGGAAGTCATCTTGTAATTTCTTAAAAAATCTTTTTTCATTTTCTGTTTTTCCACTTTTTTTTCTTTTCTCTTTTTCGTAGTTTTTTTGTAGTTTTTATCTTTGCTTTAAACTTAATAAAATTCTTATAAAAAAAAAGACCTGGTTTTGCTCCCAGGCCTGGGTTAGGTTGCTTGTTGAGCCCCTGGAGGTTTTTTGTAATGTAATGGGTGATTTTGTTCAGGCGTACATGTCCTTTTCTCTTTTAATTGGTTTCCCTCCTTTTTTTTTTACTATGTAATCCACCCAGATGGTATGCTAAGTGAGTGAAAATCACTGGAATACTTTCCAGAAGAGCATAACATGTTGAAAGCCATTCAAGAGAGGCCTAGCTAGATCTCTGCAGGGAGATTGTTTCACAACACTGGTGCTGCCACTGAAAAGCAGCGCCTTCTAGTCTCGGCATCCCTTGTTTCTCCCTTGATGCTTAGTAGGGCTGATACAAGTTGGAGAAGGTGGTCATTCAAGTGCCAAGCCGTAAAGAGCTTTATAGATTAAAATCAACACTTTAAATTGTACCAATCGAAGAGAATATTTGTAGCTCAGGGTTGAACTGTGGAGTCCTTGGTGCTCTCTGAGCCTTGTTGTTTCCTTGCAAACGTTTCATTGCCAGGCTAGGCAACATCTTCAGTGTGAAAATTTTGCACTGAAGATGTTGCCTAGCCTGGCAATGAAATGTCTGCAAGTAAACGACAAGGCTCAGAGAGCACCAAGGACTCCACTTTAAATTGTACCTGGAAACTGAATCAGTAATCAGTGCAGAGCCCGTAGCATTGGTGTTATGTCTTCCCAGTGTCAGGAGCCCGTTAACACATGGGCTGCTGCGTTCTGGGCCAGTTATGAATCCCAAGTGGTCTTTAAAGGCAGTCCTGTGTAAAATGCATTGCACTAGTCCAGGGCTTTCCAAAGTTTTCCCGCGGCGACACACCAACCGCCATTGGTGTGTCGCCGCGGGAAAAGCCGGAAGTGCCGCCGTGCGGCAGCGCGCAAAACCCAGGAAGCGCTGCTGCCGCTTTCGGGTTTTTGCGTGCCGCAATTGGTGTGTCGCCACGGGAAAACCCGGAAGCGCTGATGATGATCAGTGCTTCCGGGTTGTGTGGCGACACCAGTCTGTGTGTGGCGACACACTTTTGTGTCGCGACACACAGTTTGGAAAGCTCTGCACTAGTCTCTCCTGGTGATTATGAGGATGTGTCCTCCTGTACCAGGTCAAGCTTCAATTAGTGTACCAGCTGGGGTTGGGAAAAGGCCCTTCTAGCCGTGGCTTCCACTTGCAGTCTAAGCAGGAGCCGTGAATGCAGAAGGACTCCCAAATCACAAACAGCTAGCATCTGCCCACCCAGAGACTGCACTTTCACTGGCATGGCACAATTTGGAGCCATTTTTCTTATATTTCATAAATTTTGAAGAACAGCGTAAATGTTTTATAGAGCATCTTTAGTCACTGGGTTGTGGTTCCAAAGAGACAATGGAATTGACTGGTTGTCCCATCTGTTCATGGGGATTTGAGGGCATAAAAAAGCATGGACACTGAGTATAGTTTTGGACTAAGGATGACAGAAATTCCATCTCTAAAGCCAGAGGTCTAAATAGCCATCAGACATTTATTTAGAAGCCATCCAGTGGCTCCTAGAAATAAGTAAAACAACAATAAAAAGATCAAAACCAATGCTAGAACCATTCCAAAAGCCTTGCAAGAACAAAACACCCAAAAGACTTTAAAAGGCCAATTAAAGACTCTTATGCAAGTTTCAAAGGTGATTTACCTAATAGATTGCTTATGGAAAACCAGTCCACTACTGGGGATGAAAATCAATAAAATACTGGGGTTAGGCATTTGCAATAGATGGCTTCTACAAATGTCAGCAGCTTTGAGCACTTGCTGCAACTTGTTCATATCAATTTATTTGACAGATTTTTTTCCTGTCCTTGAGTCAGCGGAAAAGTACACTGGCGAAAATTGCATTGCCCCAACAGTTGAGCTCTAATCTGCCTCAGAAATGAGGCTTGTGACTGGTGCTGTCCTTACAAGTTTAATGCAGGACAATGTATTCTCCCTCCCACCAAGCACCTCCTGCCAGCTGAAAAAACAGCCACCAACTGTTCTGCTTAACATGTGGTGGGATGGGGCTAGGCATAGGCTGACCATACGTCCTGTTTTGAACGGGACAGTCCCATTTTTTAAGCATTTTTCAACCGTCCCGTCATTTTCATAAAAATCTCAATTTTGTCCCATTTTTCAAACCTGGCGGGAATGGCGCAGAAGGAGGATCTGAGCTGGAGCACGGACCAGGGGGCGGGGTTTGCAGGCAGGAGCCAATCGCGTGGACCGGGGGGCGGGGTTTGCAGGTGGGAGTCAATTGCACAGACCGGGGGGTGGGGCGGGAGTCTTTTTCATGAATACGGAATATTACATAAGACCCCATCCCATTTTGCCATCCTGAAATATGGTCAGCCTAGCTAGGCATGAGTAGGCAGGTGCTTCAGATGGAGCATTTGGCCACATTTTGAGTTGTCCAAGTGGGAGATCATCTGGGCAGAAGCGCTAAGCACGGATGACTTATCACTTGGGCTGTTTCTTAACACATGATTAGCACTTCTGAAAGAGCACTATATTTTGTGTAAACAGGTCTCTAGTGCTTTTCTGGAGGAGTGCTAAACTCATGTTCAAAGAAATAGTCCAGAAGAAGGGCTTAGGTTGAAGCGGGGGGGGGGGGGGTCACCTGGCCTATCAGGAAAGATCTTTTCCCTTTACCGGTCCCTTCCCCCCATGCTTGTGTCCAGTCAGCTGGACATGGGGTGAAGTTGGAGGAAATGATAGTTAAGCTGTACATGAGAATACTGAAGATCATTCAGTGGTGGCCTGTTAGGACCAGTGAATG
Source organism: Charina bottae (assembly GCA_023362775.1). Lineage (NCBI taxonomy): Eukaryota > Metazoa > Chordata > Lepidosauria > Squamata > Charinaidae > Charina > Charina bottae. The sequence goes on from JALMGJ010000001.1 coordinate 126,385,170, forward strand.
GAGCAGAGTTTATCATTGTGTAAACTCATGCATAGAAAAAGAATATTGTTTAAAAACACAGTCTGTGAGCACGTTAGAGAGATTCAGGTTCTTATTCTTACACTTTTAGCCCACTCAAGCATAAAGAAATACACGCTTAGACATTGCAGGTACAAAAAGTAAGTACAAAAGTGTTCTTACATTTATTTTGTCCAGGTACAGCCATTTCAGTAGAAAATTGGTTTCAGTTCTTCTTTCTGTTCCCTAAACTGAATACTTCTTGCCCTGTTTGCTGCAAGATGCTGCGTGGAGAAAGGGGGAAAAGCCTCTGGAGTTGAGGCCTAGCACATGGCCTCTCAATGGAGAGGAGCAGCCATGTGCTACTTCCTCCTCGATGGAAGAATCAGAGAGAGAGAAGATGTTGGGGTTTGATATACCCAGGAATTTACTGTTAGATATGAATTATACAGAGAGGCTTGATTTCTAGGTGAGAGGTGAAATATTCTGCAGAGTCACCCAATTAGCAGCCATTGTTGTAGGGATGATGTGGCAAGGTATGACACATAACAACAGGTGCTAAGAGTTAAGTTGGGTGTGGTAGATAACAAGAGTGACCTATAATGTGATTGGTCAGTTTATCTATAAAAGCAGAGATATTCTGTATTCCATTTTATTCCCATTTTCTCGTTCAACCTCTGTATGCTGTATCGTTGGTTATCATTTGTTACCTGTGTGGAAGTGATCTGTATATACATATGTATATAAAGTAAATAGGCTATTTTATATAATCTCTGTGTGAGTGTCTATTTGCTATACAGACTAAGGATCACTGGTACCTAGGAGAGAAGCAGGCCACTCCATCCGCTCGCCCTTTAACAGGGTGAAGGGGCAACAAGCAGCTTCCTCTAGTAGCACAGAGTTTGCCTCCTAGAGCAATCACCCATATGCTAATGAAGCATGCTTGATTTGCCAGATACCAACAAATACAAGGTGAGAGTGAATGGCTATGTTTGGCAGCATTTAGAAGTAGCTTATGGAGTATAAGAAACAGGAGATGGAGTAAGCAAAATGGCTCTGGCCCCAACTGTAGAAAGTAGCCCCACCTCCCCATTGGCAAAGCAGAAGAAAACTTGTAAAACATTGATTTGGGACAGAACCGGCAACGAATAGCTGGTGGAATCTGGCTCTCTTTTCTGATTTAAATCAGCTGGAGTGTTAGTTTCTTCTCCTTTCTCCTTTCTCCTTTCTCCTTTCTCCTTTCTCCTTTCTCCTTTCCTCTCATTCAAAAGACCAGTAAACACCTGTTGGAAAACAGGCCTACGTTTTCACAACAGTGTATACCTGGGTGTACTGTATAAGAGGAACCCATATAAAGGGCTGGTCAGGCATTACATAGGCAGATGTACTGTATTTGTTGGGACCCCTTGTCTGTTCTCTCTAGCAATACAACCCCAAATGGTCATAGAGGGCAATGACCAGAGGGAGGCTGAGCAGATCTCAGCAGCTGACTGTGTTATCACCCACATTGTCAGCAAAGTGTTGCAGATCTTGTAATGCAGGACTTGTGCCAGGAGAAGACAGGAAGTGCTACACTGGAACAACTAAAGATGAATTAAGTTGGGTCTGTAGTGGGCTGGGAATGAGGTAGGGGCAACATTATCGGGATACGCTCTTTAAAAATGGTAAATGGTTTATACTGCATTTGGTGGGATGTGAAAATGAGCCTTGGAGTCTTCCTCATGCAGCCTTCCTATGGTCCCCAGATTTACCCTGGAGGATCTTCCAGTGGGCCTATTGGGATGGTGAAGGGAAGAAACGGGAACTGCCATCCTTGTTCTGTAATGGAAGCTTTTCTCCCAACAGAAAAATAGTATGGTATTCCACTAAAATTTCTTTTTAACCTACTCACATACAGAACGTATTGTACTCTTTTCTCTTCCCTCAATAATACTGAAACACTCATGTGATTAGTGTGCTGTAAATCACTGGGAGTAAGTGGACCTTTTCAGCATATGCAGCAAAATCAGATGTACCCATTTGTCTTGCCTGCACAAAGCAAGAACTATTCACAGCTGTAGGTCACTGGATTTAAATCATGGAAGACTGGCAGAATTAATGGTACCACTGTTACAAACTATTTGAGATAATATACTCTCATTGCTTGAGAATTATGCCCTAATAATGCAGAATGTATATAATCTTACTGCAAGATAATAAAAGGTTTTTGTTTTCCATAGCATGGGAAAATAATGTGGACTTTAAAATCCCCCTGTCTATTGGGAATACTGTGCTAAACCACGTAGATTTGCAGACAGTTTTTGATTAAGCCAATTTCTGTCTCTGTTTTGTGGGAGGTTTTTGTATATGCTATGTGTAGGGGGGAAGCCAAAGTGCCACATGGCTTCTGAAAGGGGAACCTACACCACTTTGCAGCTCCAGAGGAACATGATAAAACTTGTTGCCCTCTTCTCCATGAGGCAGGAGCTGAGCCAATTAATGAATGGAGTTAATTGGTGTGACTTTCCAAGACTGTCAGAAATCCCATGGCAGTAAGATCAATGCAGTCCTTTGTGTGAACGGATCTTTATTCTATGTAAATCCATAGAACCAAGCATTATTCCTTTTTGCAAAGTGCCAATTATTACCCTTGCTTATGTATTTTTGTAGGAAATAAGAGAAATGGGATAATAAATGTTAAAAAGTAAAATAAATGAAAAGAGAGAAATGTGTTGTGGAAGCAGCAATGCATTTGGAACATGTTCATATTATGAACTGATTTGGCATTTTGAAACAAAATGGTTTATCTTTTTGTACCTTTTATTTTTTTAAAATTTATTATCTCACCTTCTCTAAAACTGTTTGAATATCTAGATCAGTGGATCCCAATCTCAGCTCCCAGCTGTTCTTGGACTACAGTATGCTTCTCAGGAAGCATGCCAAATAGTCATGAGTGATAGAAACTGTAGCTGAAACACATCAGGGTGCTGCTGTCTTCATCTCAATCTTATCTCCTTGGAAACAGATATAGGTATAGAGATAGAGATAGAGATAGAGATAAATATGCTGTAGCTGACTCTTCTATTTGAGCTGGCTTTGTCCAAGAAACATGAATTGGGAGTGGGGGAATCAGATCACCTCAGATTCCTTATTATTACCTGATCTTGTACACAGAATCTACATATACTGTATATAGATAAACCTTATATGATGAAGTTGTAGAGATCAGAATCAGTGAGCATCATTCAGTGGGTACAAAATTGTTTTATGAACAGCATTACTGTTATTTATTTTTATTTGTACTTAGTCTTTATTGATAAATATAGATACATTCTCACATCATTCCTGACGTTCTGTAAGAACTGCTCCTTTCTTAATTATAATATGTCCCTCTTCCTTGAATAATTCACAACTTGACAACAGATTCAAAACATAGTCTGGTCATAACAGCTTAATTGCATTTATGTTTGATTATCTTAAGGAGATTTTCCTCTTGAGATTATTTTCTTCTTAGGTGTTGTCCATTGAAAACTTTTACATGCATTCTGGTATTTCAGGGAATGGATGTATCTTCCTTTGGAAATTTAGGAAAAGAATATTGCCATGGTTACTAAAAAAAACTAAATAAAAACTAAATAAAAACCTCACCACCATCCTGAAACTATTGTATTTGGAGGGGGGAGGGGAACCTAACCTTTCAAACATTCCTTTTGAAGTTGTGCTAAGTCTTTGAAGCTACGTTTATTTCACAGAATTGTATTCCCATGAAACTTAAGTTTAAAAATATCCCAGGATATTTCTACATATATCAAAAGGAAATGTGACATTTTAGAAGACACTGCATTGTAATTATATCCAGCGTCGTACTTAAACCCATCCAATAAAATGTCACTTTTATCACCTGTCAGGTTGAGAAGATACAGTCACATGAACAGTTAGGCACCCCTGGGCACATATGATGTGCCAGTGAATCGCTAAGTGAACAGAACCTGACCCAGCTTCTATACAGTACAATGTCTTTCTTCCGGTTAGAATGAAAACTTACTATTCATGTGCACTGGTTTATAACAGAGGTTCTCAGCCTTTTTTTTTGCTTATGGCCCCCTTCTGAGCTTCATTTACTTCTGTGACCCTCCTCATAGTTGCTGTTAAAGATATTTATCGTAAACTGTAGTAATTTTCAATATTTATGCTGCTGAAATTAGCAGAGAGAATGAGATGTGAGGATTATTTATTTGATTTATTTGATTTATTTGATTTATTTGATTTATTTGATTTATTTGATTTATTTGATTTATTTGATTTATTTGATTTATTTGATTTATCACCGCCCAACTCCCTCACAGGGACTCTGGGCGGTTTACAATCCCACACAAACTCCAATACAATATAAATAGAGTGAAATAAACATTAAAATAAGCAATTTAAAAATACAATAAATAAATTATGACAAATTGATCATACGCTTGGCAGTTAAATTTGGGTGCCTCCCTCAGAAACTTACTGTGACCCCCTAGAAATATGGCATGACCCCCTGGGGGACAATATGGCCCACCTTGAGAACCACTGGTTTATACGTTCAAAGTTGTCTGGTTCAAAATGAGACCATACTGAATTTAGCAGATTCAGAAATGTGGGCATGTATCCAGATGATTTAGCACTACTTCATCTTTACTGTGAAGTTCTTCATAAGGCTCCCAAAAGCTGATTGACTGATTAGACCTACAATTAGCCTCATGATGCCAGTTCCACAAGTGAACAAATACTCTGATTTTTCTAATCTGTCAGGTTCTGAGTGCTGTTTTGTCTCCTCTGAACCATCATGTGCTCTTCTAAGCAAGTGTCAGGACACTGAAAAATGAAGATAATTCATTCCTAGAAAGCAAGGAAAGACTATTTAAAAACCCTTTACATGTTTCCAGCTAGGAATTTCATCTGTGAGAAACATTATTAAAAAATTGAAGTTGCATAGAACTGTTGACGAGATGGTCTGGAAGACCAGGAAAAATCTCAGCAACAACTGCTTGAAAACTGGTCAGATCTGCAAAACAAAATCCCCAGAGAACTGTAAATGACCTGCTGAATTGTTTAGCTGACCTTGGAATAGCTGTCTTTAAATCCACACTACAGCGTTGCTTATACAACAATGATCTCCATAGGAGAGTTGTCAGAATGAAACCTTTTCTCTGACCCCATCACAAAATTCATCATAAAAAATGTGCAGAACAAAACCTTGATAAGCCTGATAAGCTTTACAAAATGTCAGCAGAGTGGGGGTCAACCGAATCTCAAGGAGTGTGGTGTTCCTGAGGGCAGGTGCTATCACAGAAAAGGTCTGCTTCCTAGGTCCTTCAAGATGACATTTTGTAATAGATGGGACCTGCAACATGCCCTTCTGTTGGACCTACTGGGACAGGTAGAAATAGAGAGAGATGGTCCCAGAATGCTCCATATCCAATGAAGAAATTGAAGCTAAAGAGAGGTCAGATATTTCTGCAAGACAACAGTCTGAAACATACCTTCAAGTCAACCATGAAGCACTTACAAGAAAGAAAGATAAAAATTTTGGAATGGCCTTTGCAGTCCCTAGACTTAAATATCTTGAAAGTGTTTTGGGAAATCTCAAATACGCAGTGCTTGAAAGAAGAATACAAAATATGTCACATTTAACTTTGTATTATATAGAAGTTGCATCAGCTTCTGTTCATTTAAAGATTTATTGGAAGATACAGTTTGACATGGTTGCGTAAAATTTGCAGGCAACTGTGTCAAATATTCTTAGTGGTAATTAAGTGGTAATTGAAACCAGGTTGCAGTACTAGAAATGTCATCTAGCACTGTGTAAACTGTTTTTGTTGTTTATTCGTTCAGTCGCTTCCGACTCTTCGTGACTTCATGGACCAGCCCACGCCAGAGCTTCCTGTCGGCCGTCACCATCCCCAGCTCCCCCACGGTTGAGTCCGTCACCTCCAGAATATCATCCATCCATCTTGACCTTGGTCGGCCCCTCTTCCTTTTGCCTTCCACTTTCCCTAGCATCAGCTTCTTCTCCAGGGTATCCTGTCATCTCATTATGTGGCCAAAGTACTTCAGTTTTGCCTTTAATATCATTCCCTCAAGTGAGCAGTCTGGCTTGATTTCCTGGAGTATGGACTGGTTTGATCTTCTTGCAGTCCAAGGCACTCTCAGAATTTTCCTCCAACACCACAGTTCAAAAGCATCTATCTTCCTTCGCTCAGCCTTCCTTATGGTCCAGCTCTCACAGCCATAGGTTACTACAGGGAATACCATTGCTTTAACTATGCGGACCTTTGTTGTCAGTGTGATGTCTCTGCTCTTAACTATTTTATCAAGATTTGCCATTGCTCTCCTCCCAAGAAGTAGACGTCTTCTGATTTCCTGGCTGCAGTCAGCGTCTGCAGTAATCTTTGCGACTAGAAATACAAAGTCTGTCACTGCCTCCACTTTTTCTCCCTGTAAACTGTACTTATTCTCAAATGTGGAGCATACTTGAACTGCACTGATCTGGGCTTAACTCTAAGGTACTTTAAGAAAAAGTATTCAGACTGAGAGCAGAGCTGTATTTTCTGCTTAGCCCATTGCTAGCACGGGCCAGTATAGGTACAGATAAGATAATCCTCCTCCCATTCCTAGCCCGTTGCAAATGCACCCTGCACCCGTGTTATCCAGTTTGATTCAAAACTGCTGTTTTCCAACTTGAAGCAGATGTTCTCTGACTCTGTTCTGCTCTTGTAGCAGCTCCAGCTCCATTTAGCTGCAATGCCTTTTGTGGCCCCTCCCCTCCAGCAGCTGGTTGCTGCCATGTGCAGCCATTTTGTTCTGGGTCACAGGGGCTGCTCTTTATAACCTTGTGGTTGATCCAACAATGGCCCATTAAGTCAATTAACTATCCTTAATTCTAGAAGCTCATTCTCCATTCAACCCTTACATCTCCCAGGAGGTACCCTTTCGGTTTCTGCTGGGCAAAACATGATCCTCTGCCTTCCCACCCTCTTCCCATTGTACTGCAAAGCTTCCCTTCCTTTTATTTTTAAAAACATCTTTAAGCTGCAGTGAAGGAACGTTGTTGCTTGGTTTCTGTGAAACTGAAGCATCAGTTCTTCCTTGCTGGAAAGTTTCCATGCAACTTCCGAGTAAGCTAGGACAAAAGAGCAATCTTTTCCCTGTTGCTTTCATTATTGTAGCATCAGAGCTACAATGGTACCATAAGAGAAAAAAGAAAACAAAGAAAGGGTCTGGGTTAGTGTCAAAGGAGATATATGGGAGAGGTGTGAAGACATCCATGTGTGAAAACATTTGAGAAAGCACAGATAGATGATAGATAGATAGAGATAGATGATAGACAAATAAGGGTATGTATGTATAAATTTAAATAAAGAAAATTAAATTCATACATGCACAAATTTAAATATGTATACATTAAATTTGTACATATAAATTAAATCAAACATCAAAATGCACATATATGCATGCACAACAACCAGCTTTATAATAAACATTCCTTTCTTGTATTTTTCTCGGCTTCATTTTCATGAAGGTCTGCTGCAGCTTCTGTATTTTCTGCTTAGCCCATTGCTAGTACGGGTCGGTATAGGTACAGATAGGATAATCCTCCTCCCACTCCTAGCTCATTGCAAATACACCCTGCACCCATGTTATCCAGCTCAGTGGCATACTGGTAATAACAGTTGCTTAACATG